>CM028759.1:10380817-10980817 GCA_016801395.1 Leptodermis oblonga
TTAGCTTTATGTGACCTTTGCCCTTTTTATTTCACGAAGCTCAAAGCCAAAGCTATCGATGTGTACAGTACTGCTATGGTTTTTGGTCAATATGATTACTCTTCTGGGCTTGTTTTCATTTTGATGGGTTGAAAGGAATTACTAATAGTTACTAAAATACCATTTAAATATATAGTGTTTAATTTCAAATATATGCAAAACCCAACTCCACGCTAGCTCATTTTATATATTATTCGTTTCGAAAGTATAATTTGAATATTTAAATCATGCAGTTAATTGCCATGATGAAATTTTTTTTTTTTTTCCAAAACTTCCAAAAGTAACATAAAAAATATTGATTAGAGGACAAAAACTAAAACTAATTTTCATAATGTGTGATTTACAGTCATGATAATTTGTGTCGTGTTTGCGTTAGTGGAATCCGAATCCGAATTCGAATTCAAATTCTTGTGGCAATAATTCTCAACTATAATCTTACATGTTTAATTATCATTGTCGAAAAAACATGTAAGATGCGACCCGTCTAACACTTATCCCTTTAATGTTTGTAGCCTTGATTTTTGAGCTTCAATAATTAATCCCCTTGGGCTCATTTAATCTAATTTGATCCCCTTTGGACGGGTTAGAAATTTTTTTGGGTAAATGGCTCTAATAATCCATTAAGATGACTCTCTAGTTATATTTAACATTTATCTTCAAAATATCCCACTTTAGCCACGGATCATCCTTGCTTACCCAGGACCTTTAGGCGCAGTACTGCGGACCATAACTGGGGAAGTGGTTTTTGCTGCAAGTGTTTTCCAGGTTCACGTGACGGCCTTCCAGGCTGAAGCGTCAGCCTTATAATTATATGGACTTATGGCATGCTGGCGGCTGGGTATTCGGGTCATGGAGATAGATACAAACTCGCAAGTGATGGAGCATGGGATAAAGGGAGCAATTGACCTCGGCGGTCTGCGTCTACACTATTCAGGATAGGGGCCTAATCGATGGCTACTCACTACGAAACATTTACAAGGAAGCAAATGCGGGTGGCAGATGTCCTCGCCACAAGAGCAAGCACTTCAGGTTCGACAACCCTTTACCTGATGGGGACCCCTCCCCAGCGACTAAAGTGGTTGGTACTTCTAGATGCTAGGACCTTCCCTTACATCTGAGTATAGATACTTTTTTGAGGCAGTGATAGAGTTGTCGTAAGACTACCAAATAACAGTAAAAGTATTGTTTTAAACCTGCAAGTTAGATGCTAATAAAATATACTCCCTCCGTCACACTTAAAGAGTCCAGTTTGTATTACTAAAAACAATTATACAAACTGGACTCTTTAAGTGGGACGGAGGGAGTAGTACAGTAGTAGACATGGTCGATCCACAGGGACAATAATTAATATTCAATTCCCAAATTAATGTAAAGTAACCAAATTTCGACTAGCAGTCACCTTTATGTCTCTTAATTATAGAAAATAGCAATTAAAGCAATAATTAAATCAAAGACTTTAGAAAGATATCAAATAATGAGAGAAATTATGGTATTATGTAAATCTAGCTTAATCTCATGCATGCAATCATAAACCTCTTAAATTGTCTAATTACTTATGCCGTTTCAATTATAGTATTATCGCGAGTCCCCACAAATAATCCCAATTCTCCCATAGATTCTCGATAATCACCTGCGAGTCCCTGCAAAGGAATTATTCTCTAACTACATTAACTAACAGACCACGAGTCCCCGCAAACCTTAATAATTAACAAATAGAAGAATTAAAAACTAGAAGAACCCGAAACTAATAATTCCTACTGACAATGCATTAGAAATTATCACCCAATTAATCATGAACTACTCGGCCGGTAGTTGTGCCACTCACTGACTCTACCAGACTAAACTAAGTTGATCAGGCTTAATAAAATCTTAGTAATTAGACATATAAACACAGGCACTTTAGAAACATAATTCATTAGACTTTAGATTAATTCTTGGGTTTCATACACGCATGGATTATAGCTTCTTACATAATACCAGAACTAAGAAATTAGCTTTTCAAAGTAAAACACGTAAAACAATCCATTAAAAGAGAAAATAGAATACCGTACTGTATATTAAGAACTTGCGATCTGGTAATTGACGCTTTGGCCAAAGGGTAACCTGCCCGTCGGGAATTCCAAAGTTACGATTGGAACATAATAGAAATAAACTAAAACTCTGAATATTATCTAAGGAACGAAACTGTATCTGTGCGTGGAAAATAATTGTAAAACTAAGAAAAACTATTGTATGGAAATGTGTGTTTCTATTGCATGAAATCATCCCATATACATAGGGAGATAAACCAAATCATAAAAGGAAGTCAAGATAATCCTTCTCAATTCAGGAAACATATTCCAACAAGGACACTACTCTTCTAGGAATTAGAATTGGGTTCTCTTTCTTGCAATTGAAGTCTTCTTGGATATGGTAACTTCTTGAGATTTCCTTTTTCTCTTCCAATTCTGAATCCTTCTTCTTAACAGATTGAATTTTCGTTTTCTTCTCTGCTTCCACTTGGATCGGCCGAACTCCCTGCGGGTTTCCTTCTTGGTTCAGCCCATAATTTGTGGCCTTTTCGGGCGTGACTCATCTGCTTCAATTCTTCCACTTTTTGCACATTCTTTTCTTCTTAGGCCCGATCTCCGAATCTGCAATTAATCATAAAAATCTTGGGCAAAAGCCCGTGAGAACCGCTATAACATGTGCTAAAATAAATCACCTAAAAGGTGCAGATCAGGCAGGGTCAAGTTGTGCCCCCCTGTTTGTATTTCCCCCCATTTTGAAATAAATTAATAGGCTCCGGCCGCCAATTTCGGCTGTTGATTACTATTAAAAAAAAAGTTGCATCTCCAGTTATATTTTACCATGTATCTTCAAAATGTCACACTTTAACCATTTAAGTTGCATTTGGAGTTTTAAACGCTCCATAATTAAATTTTCACGGACTTCGTACCGTAGTGTTTAAATTTAACGAATGAGTAAAATTTTGATACAGATTCAAAATAACGCCATTAATTTTGCAAAATCAAAATATTTTTTCATGAAATTCAAAATAAGTGCAGGTAAAATCGCTCTTCGAAGCTGAAACAAGGTTTTCAGCAATTATTACCACTATTTAAGCGGGTAAAACGGACCCGACTCTGAAAACATGAATTTTTGAATATTCAAATTCAAATCCTTACAACTTTCTTTTTATAACTTAAAACACTTTTTTTGAAAATTAATCAAGGTTCATTAAATAACTAGAAACACAAGGATTTAAAGGCAAAAACATATAGAACCCTATAATCTCCATATTAATTTGAATTCAATGATAAAGTCTAAACTATCATATTTATGTAATGCACATTTGCTCACAAAATACTAGCAATACGAGGTGAGTGTTCTCCCTAAAGGGGTTAAATCTTTTAAATAGTGAAGAAATTAGTTAGCATGCTTTACTTATGTTAGTGTTTATATATGACAGTTATATTAAGTTGTGTTTAGTGAAATGCATGAGTTACAAGTAATACGAATGATTGTGATCTTTAAGTGTGAAAAGTGCAATGTTTATATATGTGTCATGTATACGTAAATGTTCTCAAATGTTGAATGTGTACAAATGAAATGTTTATTAAAGTTTATCGTATGACTGGAATTGTCCTTATATTTGGATGTTAAATGTTTAATGTTCAATGTTAATTGTGTATGAGAGTTTGGGATCCAAACCCTGTTCAGTTTATTGAAATTGGGCTGGAGTGCTTAACTAAATGACTGGAGAGGTAATGTTCGGTAACATTCCAGGATTTACCACATTGTTTACTGTTTACTATTTGGATTGTCGGCATGGAAAGCAGTTCACATTGTACAGTGTACCACTTTACATTGTGCAATGTCCAAGTTCAGGTAAATTATAATCAGTAATGTTTCCAAATGGTCACATAGGCTCTTTGGTATAACTTGCTAGTTATGTTGTTTCTATCGTTTACGTGTTCTCCCTTGTGTGATTAAGAAATACGTGTTATGTGCTGGTAATTATTTACTTGGTAATGATTTTAATAGTGAGATATCACTGAGTTATAAAGCTCACCCCTTAGAAGTTTTGCATGTTACAAGAATTAATGACGATATCGTAGGAAAAAGTGTCGAAATTATAAGATGAAGTTTCAGGTTAGGTAATTAAGGTGAGAATGTTGTAATTGTTGTAGAACTACACTTGTACATTTGTATCAGTGAAATGAAATATATGATATTCTAATTTAGTATATATATAGTACCCCATATTTTGGGAGTGAGTCCTAGAAATCCCAATTATAACTAGCAACCTAAGATGAACCTAAGAGGGAGAGAGGGTGAATTAGGTTCTTTGACCTTTTAAAATTTCTTCTACAAAGAAGATCAACTTTGAAAAACTTTTTCCAAAGACAAGTTTTAAAACACTTTAAAACTAGATTTCTTAGTGAGGTGTGTGATTAGTGAATTGCAAAACATGAAAGCAAATAAACAAAATAAGCAAGAACACACCAAATTTATTGTGGTTTGGATTCTCTCGAATCCTGCTCCACTCCTCAAGTTCTACAACTTGAGATTTCTAATCCACTACGAAACACTTAAATGAGTGTTCAATCCCTTACACTTGCTTAACTCTTTTTCAAGAGATTAAGACTTTTTACAAGGTAATCCTATCTTAACTCTATGCTAGGATTTCTCTAATTTCCAAAGACTAGGAATTGGATCTTTTTCTCCCATCCTTCCTCAAGGACTTTGGGTCTTACTCAAGACTCCACCCATTCTTAGGAAATTAATCTTTAGCCTAATCCTTCTCAAAGAATTAGGACTTAATTAAGATTTTCCCTTTCTTCAATCTCCACCTTTCACCTGGCCTATCTCTTCAATAAGAGATTAGGACTTTTTACAAGATGCCTCAATCACTCACTTGGTTAGGACTTAGATAAAGATGAAGAGAATACTTTGCTTAACTACAAGTGTGCTTGAAATTAAACTCTAACAAATGGGCATAAAAGCCTCTTTCTAATAACTCTCAAAATCCTACCTCAAGTAGCTAATTTAATTTCTAGATTGATGAAATTAGGCTCACAAATGATGCTTGAGAGTGTAGGAGTTGTTGGGGAATGATTACCCATGATCTTGAGGCTTGGGCACACTTTATAAAAGTGGAAGAATGTTTTTGAAAAGCTTCCAACGGCTAGAAATGACTATATTCGCGTTCTGGAAATTTGCTGGCTTCAATGCTTCTGATATCAGAACCTTTACCTTCTGATATCATAAATTTGTTTGGATTCCGAACAGGTTGCCGAACTGGTCACCGAACCTACTTCGGATTCCGAATAGGTCGCCGAACTGCTCCTCGAACTTTTGTTTTCAACTCTTCATCTTCTTTCCTTCTCTTGGACTTTGGCTTGTTGTGCGACTCGGACACATTCTCTTACGCCTTGACCCACATTTTGACATTTTCAAATGTTCCAACGGCTCTCGGTTTGACCGGCTTTTGACCCGCACTTTTGTTGACTTTTGTCTTCTAGTTCATGCGAGCTTCCATACGACTCGTACGCTTTCTCGTACATGAACCTTCTTCGCAACGGTCACTTTCCAGCGGCTATTTTCTCTTTCTTTCTTTCATATTTCATTTCTTTGGTTTCGGGACTGCCGTGTGTTCAAGTTCCCGTGCGACTCATGCAGCTCCTAGCACATTTGCTTTTCTGCACTTTTTTTTTTTTAAACCTTTTTCTACAAAACTCTTTCAAGTGCAAAGCATTAAACAAAATCATATATTTGTTAACTTATCATCAAAACTAAGATTAAGACTACAGATCTAACAGTTTTGGTGCGAATCAGGCAGGCATCTCGGTCGCGACTCTCGCATAAACAAGCAGGTCTGAGCTGGGGGTGTCACACCTTGTCAAGATCATTATGACATATTCTTTTAAGAAATGTAACAGCATATAAGGCTGAATTCTACCAACCAATGGATTGGGGCTCGTTGCCAAATTTGGTTGGCCGACTTTTGATAGGTGCAATCCAGAAATTATAATCTTCTTCGTAGTTCTAGTGATGTATCTCTGAAAATGGAAATTGAGTTCTGGATGAGCCCGGAATAGTTAGGAAGTTACCTTAGAAATGCGGGAGTTTTATGGTAATTCTATTGCTTAAGAAGCAAGATTATAAAAAATAGATAATCATAGGGAATTAATAAAAATAAATATACTTGTAAATGAGTTAAAAAAAAAAAGTATATGTTATCTATCTTAACAATCTCAACATTTCAAATTTTACCAATTTAAGCATCAAAATATTTTCCACCAGTCAACCTCACATTTGCATGAAAAGTAATGTCGACGACTTGACATTTGAATGATAGCCTAAACAATTTCAACATACTTATCTTATTCGAATTGGTGTTTGAAATTAAACTTCTGTGCAGGAGGATAGATTCGGATAAGATCCAATGTAGATTCAATTTTCGATTTACTCGATTGTGGAATCGAGCTGTCCGAGGAAGTACAACGGCTAGCTCCCCTCTTCTCGAGAATCCATACATTTTTTATATGTGTATGACAGTTGATAAAGTTTCTCCCTTTATACCTTTTACTCTAGTACAACATATGGAAATAAATATACATGACTCCCCATTTTTATCTATCACTTTAACAATAATAATAATAATAATTACTTTTTTGTCATTATATAATAGGGAACTCACACTTTTGGCCACTTTTGTTTGAGATTGTTATACTTTTTGTCACTTTGTAAAAGTACTAATTTTCTATGTATAATGTTATACTTTTGGCTATTTTAACATATTATTATATATTCTCCCTAGTCAACGATAATATAAGTTCTTTTCAATAAATGAAAAACTTTAAAGGGCGGATTATGAATCTCAAAATTTCATCCACGAAAACATACGCAGAATTAGCGCTTACAAATTTTATTTTATTTTTTAAACAGAATCTATATATATTTAGGGTATTAATAATATGATGTGCATGCGATTTTCCCTTAAATAATACGTATAAATTGAATAGTATAACGTCTATGTTGGAAACTTGGAAACATAAAACTATAAAAGTGGCTATTAACTTCTTTAGTTTCTAGGCATCCCAATTGCTTACTTTCGTCTTTTCCCTTTTCATTTGGATTTGGCATGGCCCACCGAAAGTTTTTTTAAATTTTTTTTTTTTTTAACCATATATATTTAGGGTATTAATAATATGATGGATTACCCATTTGCCAATTCAAGAGTTTGCTCTATCATGAGTTAACTACATACTTTACTAATACTACAACTTGCAAACTTGTGTGTATATATATATATATATATATATATTTTGACGGAACAAACTTGTGTATATGTACTGTCCTGCATGAGTCTAAAATAAGCAATATCAACACATATATATATATATATGTATATATATCGCGTGTCAACACACTTTAACCGTAATATTATCCATTTATTTATTCGTATCGACTCATTTAACTTATCAAATTTCTACTTTAACATACTTATATAATGTTGAGCGTTCGATTTAAGTCAAAATATATAGAAACTAACAAAATTTTTAATTTCATTGAATTATTTAACCCGTTGAACTACTCACCGATTAATACTCGTGTTACATTATTTTCACATGACACCTATAGAATGTGTTGTCAAATTAAGGAAGGCAAAAAAGAACAAATCACGTACGTACGGGTATATCTATGTTGGAAACATAAAAGTGGGTAATTAATTTCTGGGCATCACATTAGCTTTCTATCTATCTATGACCTTTTCCCTTTTCATTTCACGAAGCTCAAAGCCAAAGCTAGCTATGGGTACAGTAACGTGTCTTCACGTCTTCCTCCGTAAATTGGCACCCCTACGCCTACTTACCGAATGTTGTCAAAGGAAAAAAAAAAAAAAAAAAAAAAAAAGTATTGAGTTTAGACATAGGTTTAAGGCTTGGAAGAAAACTAAGCAGACTTAACAAACAAGCTGGCTGGACTTATTTTTCATATTCTCTATCCTACTCAAAATCCAGGAAAAAAAAATATTTGACCTTCCAAAGCCCAAGTTTTCATGCTGCTCAACCACATTTTGAGAATTCAGTTCCGACAATAGCCTAGTATTTCCCAATAGGAAAATAATACTAATGAAAAAGTTGAACAAATTCTTTTAGTGACTGATCAATAAATCACTTGAAATAAATTTGTCAATTAGACATTAGTATAAATAGAATGTCAAGTAAAGATTGTGAAGTGATTTATGTCATACGAATAACGGCCTTTTTCCCTTTTTACTGAATGGAGAAGATGGCCGAAGAGAAGTTTAGGAAAGAGCTACTTCAGAATCGATGTAATTGAACTCGACATAACAATGACTTTTCCATATATTTTTCACTCTATCTATCACCACTTATTCCAGTAACGCCAATGCTCACAATTTGGGCTTGCTAGAGCATTTTTTTTTTTTTAAGAGTTTGCATTTTAATTTCAAACTCTTAATAAAAAGGACATTGAGAGTGTGGAAACATAAAACTTTAAGAAATTTTAGTTAACCAAGGAGAATTATTGACCTTTGCATTAGGAAAATGTGCGTTAAACTTCATTTCAACTCTAGGCTAATCCGGGCGAGGGCAAACTTTGTAAAATCGACGTCACTAACTGCAAAATTTTAATACTTTAGAAGAAATGGTGTTCACCCTCTTGTAACAGTTTTAATATATATTCAACCATCTGATGTGACAATTCGAAGCTTGAAGAATTGCTAGTTTTTGGCCAGCCGTGATTATTACTCTTCTGACTTGTCTTGAAAGGAGTAAATTAAATAACGGAATTTAAGTTTGGATGGTTTTTTTGGCCTGAGTACTATTTGGGGCTAATATTTATGGACGGATGTACGTATATGAGAAGATAAATGTGTTGCTTTATAAGTGAGCGTGCATGCAATCATATGCTAAACTCGATATACTTATTTGTATTAATTTATATTGTTTTAACATGTATAATACAATAATTTTTGGAAGCTTTGGTTAATTAATGTTAAGTGAGTGAGCGTAATCAGGAGCAGATCCAAGGGTGGGGGTTCTCCAAACCTTTCCAAATCGGTCTCTCATCTACCCTTATTGCCCATGCATATTTAACTATTAAATTTTTTTTATAATGTGTTTAACTATCACAAAAAAATTTATTCATATGTTGGACCCTTTAAAAAATTTTAAAATGTACTCTTTGGTTCTGCCACTTTGCACAGTGGGTGGAAAAATTCTTGGTTCGACTCTATGAATCACATTCTTGTCAGAGGTTGTTCAAATGTCACGGTTATACTATCATTCTTCCGTCATCCTATTAGAACAAAACAGTTCTTTAGTTCTGGAAAATAGAGAAGGGTGACCTTAAACCAGTAAATGGCCTTGAGAGCAACCTCAAGAGAAACGAGAAGAAGAGTTGAACATAAAAAATCTGTGAATGAATATGAAAATCCGAAGATAAAAGCCTAAAAAAAAGGACTATTATCGTTATTGGTTTGGATGATTAAAAACACTAAGAAAGAAAAGATAATAATTAATAAAGTAGCAGATGAGGGTTGGCAACGAATCATAGCCCAACAGAGGAGGGATTATCACTTTTTTTTTTTCAAATCAATCTGGCCGTGGCCTATATTGAAACTTTAAGCAAATATAGGAGCACGATCACTTTGTAATTAGGATTGGATGTTAGTGTTCACATTTATAAATAAATAAATAGCAAATATGAAATGAAATTAATATCTATACATTAAGATATCTTTAATCATTTTCTCACGACTTTAGTTAGGAGCTGGAATAGGAAAGTCAAACAAAGCAAATACCACGTCGCATATTTACCCTTCTATTTTTATTTATTAATTTTTTTAAAGATTAGCGACTGTCACGCCATCTCTTTTAATGGGCATAACATTATAACATAATTTAGAGGATACACAACAATATGAAATTTACGGGAAAAAAGAAACCCTCAAAATTTTCGCCTTCACTCATTTAACACAGTAATCTATCTATCATATCACAATCTCAACATGTTTAATTATATATCGTGTTGTGTATTCGTTTCATGTCAAGTCAAAAAGTATTTGCGTTTGAATTCACGCATCGAACACCAATCAATACATAATCTTTAACTTTACTTATTAATTATTTATATAGCTCCATTAATTTAACTACTAAACCCATCAATATTCAAATCATAATGGGCGATAAGTAAGGAAAAATCATAGGGTCAAGTCATTTAGTATTGATTTGCAATTAAACCATTGTTACCATGAGGAGCACCACACAAATTATTGCATTAAATACATGTAATCTGCTATAGCAAGTTATAACACTAGGTAACAAGTTATTATTATTTTTTATTTATATTTGGTAACAAGTATATATTTGTGCCTAAAATAAATAATAAAGTATTTCAACATATAAAAGTTTATTAATTTTTATAACAAAATTTTAGATTATCAAAAGGTAAGTTATTATTTTTTTAGTGAGTATAAGGGGGGGAATTATTTATTTATTACAAATTCGTGCAATGAAATGTAATTGTACTCTAATTTTTTGCACAATGTGTCCAACAAAACTCTATTGTATCCCGCTGAACATATATATGGGGAGAAAATTGATATTAGGAAATTAAATTAGTTTGTAGATATATATATCAATCGAGTAATGTATTTTTTTAATTTATCACATCTCGGTATTATAATTGTTCAAAAATAATTATGAAAATAACCAAAAGTATTTTAATTATTATGGGCACAGTACGCTATATAAAACCAGTGTAACCCAATTGATGAAAACAATGTCCTCCATTAAAAATAATTGCAGCCTGCCCAAAATCATAATTTTGAAACATACAATTTTTAATAAAACCTCATATATTACGGTATAATTAACCATCTCCAGGAGTTAATTATTGCTCAAAATATATTTGAGACATAAAAAATATTTTCTTATAGTTATTTTGAGCATTGCATCATATATAAAATGCAATTGTACCCTGCTATTATGCATAATGTACACCATCAAACAACTATTGCAGCCCACTTAAAATATAAAATGAAAATTTGATATTAGTAAACTAAAATATTGTGTATGTACTGATCGAATATTTGGATGTTTAATTTAGAACATTTCGGCTGTTATAATTGTTTGAAAATAAGTAGAAAAATAAATAGAATTTTAATTAACAAAGGGTGAGTACACAATATTAAATCATTGTACCCCAATACTGAAAATGATGTGCCAATATTAAAAATTATCGTACCCCGCTTGAAACTTGCATTTTTCTATAGACTACGGTTTAATTTAGCATACCCCGGGTTAATTATCAAGAGAAATATATTTGGGATAGAAAAAATATTTCTTTTACAATTATTTTGAGTATTGTACGCTATATGAAATCCAATTGTATCTTGCTTTTTTACTTAAGGTACTCCAACAAACAATTAATGTACCCCGCCCAATATATAAGGGGAAAAATTGATATTAGTAAATTAAAATATTATGTCTATACCAATCGAATAATAAGATGTTTAATTTAGAACATTTCCCGTGTTATGATTGATAGAAAATAGTTAAGAAAATAAATAAATATATTTGTAATTAATTAGGGAACAATACAACATGTAAACTCATTGTACCCAAATATTGAAAATGATGTGCCGCAATTAAAAACAATTGTACCCCTCTTAGTTTGAAATTGAAATTTTTTTATAAAACCTCATATATTACGGTATAATTTATCATCCCCGTGAGTTAATTAATGCCATAAATATAGTTTGGCACGAAAAATAATTGTTTACAATTACTTTGGGCATTGTACATTTTATGAAAGGTAATTGTACCCCAAATGTTTGCACGATGTGCCCAACAACCAACTATTGTACCTCGTCTAATATATAATGAGAAAAAATGATATTACCAAATTAAATTAGTTTGTATACATACTTATTGAATAATGGAATTTTTTTATTTTAGCACATCTCGGTGGTATAATTGTTCAAAAATAATTAAGAAAATAAATTAATATATTATTTTAATTAATATGGGCACAATACACCATATAAAATCAGTGGTCCCCAATACTGAAAATAATGTTCCTCAATTAAAACCAATTGTAAGCTGCCCAAAATCCTAAGTTTGAAACTTAAAATTTTCTAGAGAACCTCTTATATTACAGGTAAGTTTACCATCCCTGGGTTAAGTATTACTCGAAATATATTTAGATAGAAAAAACAAAAAAAAATTTCATTACTTTGAGCAGTGTACCCTGTATGAAATGCAATTGTACCCTGCTTTTGAGCATAATGTACCCAACAAACAGCTATTGTACCCGGCCCAATATATAAAAGGAAAATTTTATATTAGTAAATTAAAATATTATGTATACACTGATCGAATATTGGGATGTTTAATTTAGAACAGCTTCAGTGTTATAATTTTTTGAAAATAATTAAGAAAATGAATATATATATATATATATTTTTAATGAATATAGGCTGAGTACACCATATAAAATCATTGCGTCCCAATACTTAAAATGATCCAAAATTAAAAATTATTGTACCTCGCCCAAAATTTTGAGTTTTAAACTTATAATTTTCTATAGAATCTCATATACTATGGTTTAATTTAGCTCCCCCCGAGTTACCTATGGCGAGAAATATATTCGAAACAGAAAAATATTTTTTCACAATAATTTAGACCATTGTACTGTATATGAAATGCAAGTGTACCCTACTTTTGTGAATAATGTACAACAACAAACAAGCATTGTACCCGTCCAAATATATAAGAGGAAAAATTGATATTAATACATTAAAATATTGTGAATATACCAATAGAATATCAGGATGTTTAATTTAGAACATATCGGGTGTTATAATTGTTTGAGACTAATGAGAAAAATAAATATATACATTTTTAATTAATAAAGGCTGAGTACACAACATTAAATCATTGTACCCCAATACTAAAAATGATGTGCCTCAATTACAAACAATTGTACTCAGCCCAAAATTCTTAGTTTTAAACTTACAATTTTCTTTAGAAGCTCATATACTACGGTTTAATTTAACATCCCTCAGGTTACTTATTAAGAGAAATATATTTGGGACGGAAAACCATTGTACCCTATATGAAATGCAATTGTACCATACTTTTGTACATAATGTACCCAACAAATTACTATCGTACCCCGTCCAAAATATATATAAGGAAAAATTGATATTATAAATTAAAATATTGCATATATACCGAGTGAATATTGTGATATTTAATTTAGAACATCTCAAGTGTTATAACTGTCAAAAAATAATGAAGAAAGTAAATATATATTTTTAATTAATATGAACACAATACACCATATAAAATCATTGTACCCAAATATTGAAAAAGATGTGCCTCAATTAAAAACTATTGTACTCCGCCCAAAATTTTTAGTTTGAAACTTAAAATTTTCTATAAAACCTCATATACTACCTTATAATTTACCATCTCCGGTGTTAATTATTGCCATAAATATATTTTGACCCGAAAAATAATATTTACAATTAATTTGGGTATTGTGCCCTATATGAAATGCAATTGTACACCAAATTTTTGTTCGATGTGCCCAACAAACAACTATTGTACCCCGTTCAATATACATTGAGAAAAATTGATATTAGTAAATTAAATTAGTTTTATTAATACAGATCAAGTAATGAGATTTTCTTAATATAGCACATCTCGGTGGTATAATTGTTCAAAAAATAATTATGAAAATAAATAAATATAATTTTTTAAAATTAATATGGGCACAAAACACCATATAAAACTAATGTACCCCAATGTTGAAGATAATATTCCTCTATTAAAAACAATTATACCCCGCCCAAAATCCTAAAATTGAAACCTACAATTTTCTATAGATCTTCATATATTACAGTTAAATTTACCGTCCCCTGCTTAAGTATTGCTGAAATATATTTGGGACAGAGAACATATTTTTTTAT
Organism: Leptodermis oblonga; assembly: GCA_016801395.1. NCBI lineage: Eukaryota > Viridiplantae > Streptophyta > Magnoliopsida > Gentianales > Rubiaceae > Leptodermis > Leptodermis oblonga. Next base: position 10,394,850 of record CM028759.1, read on the forward strand.
CAGTACTTTGAGCGGTGAACCATATATGAAATGCAATTGTACCTTCCTTTTGAGCATAATGTACCCCCAACAAACAACTGTTGTTGAGCGGCAAGAAGGAGGATGCCTATTGTGACCGCTAATCTATGGAGTCGGCCTTTGCCACTTAAGCTCTCTATTTTTATGTGGCGGTTACTCAATGGTCTATTGCTGATAGGCGATGCTTTGCGATGTTTAGGGTTACCGCTAGCATCGAAATGCCCCTTTTGTTGCTCAGAAAGTACGCTTTTGCATGTTTTTTATGAGTGTCCATTGGCCCGCTAGATTTGGGCATACATTGGAGACCACTTGTGTGTTACCCCACTGGGAATTACGGACTTATGGGCCTTGCTAGATTTGAATTGGCTCCGGGAGGATTGGGAAATAGTTAGGCTCCCCAAGGGGGTGATTATTATTGTGCCGGTGGTAGTGTGTTGGGAGATCTGGAGGGCTTATTGTGCAGCGATTCATGAGGGGAAGGTTCTTGACTTGGCTTATTTATTGAGTGTGGTTTCTAAGTTTATTTTTGGCTTGTTGGTTTTAAAGCCCCCAGTTTACCGATCTGCGGTAGCCTTTTTGGAGGGTGAAGTGTTGCAAAGATGGGCTTTTCGGAAACGGAAAGAGGATCAAACTGTCACAGGACGGTTTAAATTGAATGTCGATGGCTCCTCCCGGGGCAACCCAGGACCATCGGGAGCAGGAGTAGTGTTGAGGGACTCAGATAGAAAGGTGGTTTTTGCAGTAGGGGGTTTTTTGGGAATGCTCACGAGTTTTCAAGCGGAAGCATGTGCCCTTTTGCCTGGCCTTAGCATATGTGATCGTTTGGGCATTCAATATTTGGATGTTGAGACGGATTTCATGGTGTTGTTGATGACAGTATAGAGAGGTTCAGGTCCTTGGCGCTCAGCGGCTATTTTGAATGGGATCTCTTCCTTGCGGCGTTGCTATGAGAGTATCTCCCACCTGTATCGTGAAGGGAACGCGGTGGCAGATATTCTCGCTCAAACTGCAAGTTTGGCTCGTCTCATAGAGTTCTTTGTTCATCAAACTCTCCCTAGGAGGGTTATGGGGATGGTCGCACTAGAGTCTACGGGTTTTCCCTATTTACGTGTTTAAGTTTTTCTTCTTCGTAGTTTTTTATGTGTATAGTTTGCATTTGCATTTCTGCATTTCTGTACCTTCAAAGTAAGACTCATTACGCCCCCTTGGAATTTTTGCCTTTTGGCCTTTTTATTTTAATAAAGGGTCTCCAAGCCCCCAATCACTTATCAGATGTTACAAAAAAAGAAAAAAGAAGAAGAAAATGTTATATTTGTAAATTAAAATATTTTAAATATACCGATTGAATATTGGGATGTTTAGTTTAGAATATCTCGGGTGTTATAACTGTTAGAAAATAATGGAATATATATATATATTTATTCGTTAATTAATATAGGCACACTCTATACAATTATTGTACCCAAGTACTGAAAATGATGTGTCCCAATTAAAAACTATTGAATCCTGTCAAAATTCTTAGTTTCAAACTTAAAATTTTCTATACAACCTCATATATTATGGTTTGATTTACCATCCCGGGGGGTTAATTATCGCCATATATATTATGGCCCGAAAAATAATTTCTACAATTACTTTGGCCATTGTGCCCTGTATGAAATGCATTTGTACCCTAATTTTTTGTACAATGTGCCCAACAACACTCTATTGTACCCCGTCCAAAAATTTATATATATATATATATATATATATATTGTGAAAAATTGATATATTGTGAATCGTCCATCGATGAACCCTAAATTTTCTTTCGCTCGAATCGCCAATTTCACCGCTCTACGTTACGACACTGGTTGAAAAAAAATTTCAACAAGTTTATGGATATTAAAAAAAAAAAAAAAACTTGAATACAATGCCATAAATTAAAGTTATTGCATAGATATGACTTCTTCTTCTTTTTTTTTTAATCTTTTTCATGGCCATAGCAATAGCTCAAAGTGAGGACATTTATACAAATACCGTACCTTAAGTAACGACAATTAATACAAAAAATATTTTAGTTTTGAAGTTTTTTTTTTTTGGCGTGTGATTTCACTTTTTAAATTAAATGGATATGAAGTAACCGGTTACTATTTAGAATATCAAGTAACCAGTTACCAATTATTTTGGTTATTATTCCCTACATCTACTAGCCATTAAACCTTAATTGCACCTTATTCACTTTCAACCATTGATTCTTGATCTAATGATTTAAATTAAATTGACTTAATAACAAGTCAATTTTAATGACTTGACTCTAGCATTTTTCATAAGTTAATGCATTTGTAGTTGCACACCTAGTCTCTCAATTGACACTCCCTCGTCAATGGAAAGCAAAAAAAAACAAAAAAGTACTACTAACGTTTATGTTGGAAACATAAAAGTGGCTATTGACTTTTGTAACATAAGGCATGTTATTTAAGTTTTAGTTTTGTCAAAGTTTTGGTATTAATAGTAAATTTAATATATTATAATTAAATTTTATCATTTTTAATATAATTTTTTACTATTCAGTTATATATTTTTACATTTTAAATACACTTTTTACATTATAAAACTATTTTTGCCAAACCAAAACTCAACCCAACAAAAAAGAACAGGCTCTAGGCATCACAATTGCTTACTTTCGTCTTTTTCCTTTTTATTTGGATTTTTGTTGACCCACGACTAACAAAGTTTTAGAGTGAATGAAGAAATGAAGTAATTCTTAATTTCTTAATCGTTTGGCATAATTTTTTATTCGTAATATTTTAATAGATAACATATTACAATGTATAGACGCCTAATTTCGGAGGAAAATTGCATGGGTAATTAAGTATTGTAGATTTATCAATAGTACTCCCTTAATTCCCTTATATATATATATATATATATATATAAATCATATTTCAAAAAGGTAAAAATGCCAGTCACTAGCTTATTTGGTTCCTTTGATGTCCTTTTTCTTTCATTTATTCGGCACCTTGATTGATTTTAACGTTTTATTTGTTTTGTTTAGTAGGCATCCATGGAAAAGACGCCAATTTTGCGGTTGATACGGAAAAAGAGAGCGAGATCTACTTCTAAAGGTATAAATTGGAACGACTTTCTTATGTTTCTGTTTCTTTTCTTTTTTTTCAGATCGATTCAAAACCCCTGCCGTGTGAGTAGACTTCGCACCGTGTAGTTTTCAGTTTCTAAATTTTTCTTGCAGAAATTTGCCGTAGTTTTTGTAGATTGATTCGGTACACTTGTAGTGCGAGTCGACCTCTCTGTGTAGTTTTCAATTTCTGTGAGTAATTTTTTTTAAAATTTTCTGAAAATTTTTGCATAAATTTGCTTTAATTTTTAGATCGAGTCGAAATCATTGCAGTGCGTGCAGACTTATCTCAGTGTGTAGGTTTCAATTTCTTTCTTCTTTTCTTTTTTTTTCTATTATTATTATTTTTTTTTTTTTTTGCGTTGTGATGTTGTGATTGTAATATGATGTTGCGACTTATCTCATTGTGTTTGCTGTGTTTATTGTTAATTGAGCGGGTGTAGTGGGTAGAAAAATTATTGGTTCGACTTATTACATCACATTCTTGCCAGAGATTGCTCATGTCTCACGGTAGTCATCCTACTAGAAAAGTTTGTGAATGAATCTGAAAAGCCGAAGATAGAAAACCTTAGAAAAGCAATCTAAAATTATTATCGTTATTGATTTGGATTATTGAAGAGTTAGTATTTCCATTGCCTTTAGTATTGATTAAAGGTATTTGAGTTTGAAAATAGGAAATTAATAATTTACCTAGAAATATACACATATATTATTTGGGATCGATGTAATTGTAGAGTTTGGAATTTGAAAAATAAAACTAGAAGAGAAAGGTTAATTGAAAACATAAATTTAAAAATAGAAAATAATATATTCTAAATTTAGAAGGTCAAATAAGTGAAAACTAGAACTGAACTAGAAAAGTAAATGACTCTTAATTTGCCTTTGCTTTAGTTTTTATTTTTAAATGTTTTATTATTATTATTTCAATACACACTCTTACATTTATAAATATGCTTTAATATACTTTTGATATTCAACAATGAAATTTCAAAAACATTTTAAAAAGTGCAATAAGCTTATCAATCATCGATAGAATTGGAACCATACTGAAAAGATTAGTATAATGACGCACAAATAGTTGTAGAAAATGATAAAAGCCAAAAATACAATTTACGAATTGAGGGGAATTTATTGTCTGTAAATCAAATCACTAGTTCAAAAAACAAGATGACGGAAGCAATCTTTGCCAAATAGTCCTCTTCTTCTTCTTCTTGGGTAGAAACAGGGGCACCAAGTGAGCGGGCTGCTTCACTGCAACTAAACTTTGGACATAATTATCAGCAATAAAGTAATTGCGAAAATCGAACCCATCTCTAATGACTTGTTCTATTGTTTGGGTCTCGGGTTTATAAACAATTATGGGGTAACATAATTCACGTACCTTATGTAACCTATCCCCCCCGAGTACTAGATGGTCATGCGTAGCGGCGTAATCACGCACAATCACCCTCTCACTCCCAGATGTACTGACACTTATAGACGGAAATCTATATTTTTGTATGAAATCTCGTGTTACCACAAATTGTTTCACCCACCCATCTCCTTCTTCTCCTGCTTGTGGTATTTTTCAAAGCTCAAACTCATAACCTTCTTTCTTGGTGTACCCACTGAGACAAACCCGGCCTTTGTACAATGTAATCACCCCTAGATATGATTTTATTGTCACAAAGTTTGGAATATTCATGAGACGGCGATGGCAATGGCGAATATGGATATATTCAATCTTTCTACGAAAGATCCAATATAAATATCCATCTTTGATCACGCTGGACGACCTAAAACGATAAGGCATCACGAATTCACCACGATCAAGAGTTTGAGAGTGGATTGTTGCCCAGGAATGAGTATTTAGTGTGTATATAAAAACGCAGAGGATGATACGGTGTTCGGGAACTACCTCAGAATACTGAATTTTAGCAACTATGTAATCGTGGGTGGACGAATCAAAGCCGAAGGACACTGCTGCGGTGTGATGTCCTATCCCAAATCTTTTGGGTAAAAGAATGGATTGACGTAATGCAGGATTCCATAAATATATGTTCGAGTCCCGTCCATCACCATTATTTTTCTCAAAACAAAATACTCCGTCACAGCAACTTACCATTACCATCCCGGCGACCAGGAGGAAACATCCATCGTTGACGGAGCCGTAACGGGGACGGTTACGGCTACGGCTGCTGCGGCGTCCGCGGAGAATATCGCTTGGATCAACATCTTCTAAATCTTTAAGTACCCTATAGGGATGACTACCCATTGATCTTTCCCAATCGAAAATAGGATACACTTTCCACTCGAAAGTACCCAGCATATCCGGGCAAGTACTCTGCAACCACGCTACTTGCTGCTGCTGGTGTTGGATATATAATCTCCCGAAATTTTCTTTATTTTTTGACAAGATTAAACTGTACCATAATCTGCTTAAACAGGAGAAACGAACCAGGGTTTTCACCGGCAATCGGAACAAGATTTCCCAGCTCACATCGTTTGGAAACTGTGGGATTAGATTTGCCGATTCCGACCTCATATATGTTTATTTTAACATACGACTATTATTCGTTAACGTACGAAGATGTACGTGAATATATATATATAGGCAGATCTGTGATTCCAAATAGATTTACCCAAATCAATCGGTAAACACTCAATCTTTCATTTCGTTAATTAGATTGGATCCGTCATCCCAAATGATATTATATTAGTTTAAGAGATAAATATTATTTTTAAATAACAATTTTAAATAAAGTGTTTGATGCAGAGCCCGCTTGCGAACGCCTAGGGCCCCAACAATTTTTGGATACTAATTAATATTTACTCTCTCCGTTTCATTTGAATAGATTATTTGACAAATATAAAATTTATTATGAATGTTAATTTATAATATTTTAAATTGCTAATTCGAGTCTATTTGTTCTATAGAAATAAAAACTTTGAAAATTGACTCTTCTAATAAATTAAAAAATATTTTCAAAGTGAACTCTTCTAATTTTACTGGTCTTGATCGATCAACCCTTTAAATTAAGAATTTGAATTCAAATTAACTTCATCAACATCTTAAAAGCATATATATCACCTACAATTTTTCTTTTTCTTCCCACAACTGATCGAAACTCTTCATTTGCCAAGAATAATCTCTATTTTCTTGACTTTGAATTGGAAGTTAGTTTATACAGATATATCTCATCTTTATCTTTTAAAATTATTTTTATGATTGGTCAATTAATTTATATCTTATTAGTTATATTTTACTATATTAGAAAAGAAAATCACATTTAAGAAGCATAACTCTCTTTTTATTATGTGCCACATGACGCATCAAATATCACCTATATTAATATTGACTTTGACACATCATCAATCTCTCATATTCAAAGTTTGATTTTAACCAAACCTCATCAGCAGCCAACAATTATCATCCATATAGTGCAATTATCTTCATTCATACTTATCTTCATGCATATATATATATATATATATATATATCTTCATCTTCATCCGTCCTTCAGCAGTGTTCTTATCTGCTCGATTAGTTTTTTCACTTTTTCTTGTGGTTGAGTTTAGTTATTGTTTTCGATTGCAATATATCTCTATCATTTTATTATTGATAAAAATATAAAAGAAAAGATTTGTTGAACAATGATTTTATTGTGTGTATAACATTATACAAAGAGAGCCTATATATAGACTAGGTATAGGCTAAGTGTAGTACAAGTAGTACAAGTAGGATACTGGGTTAAGCCCATTGGACTAATCTATACACTAACAGCCCATTGGGCTAATCTATACACTAACACCCCCCCTCAAACTCAAGGTGGCAAGGAGGAAGCCAACTGGAGTTTGGATATAAGATCTCGAAGACGACCAGGTGGGTGAGATTTGGTGAAAATATCAGCAGGCTGGTCAGCAGATGATATGGAGAATAACTTGAGAGTGCCTTTCTTGAGATGCATGCGAGTAATGTGGCAGTCGATCTCAATGTGCTTGGTACGTTCGTGGAAGACATCATTATGAGCAATGTAGATAGCACTACGATTGTCACAATAAAGAGGAGTAGCAATGGGTTGTGGAGCATCCATGTCAGCCAAGAGCCAGCGCAGCCAGACAAGCTCACAGGTGGTATCGGCAAGGGCACGATACTCAGCCTCAGTACTGGAACGAGAAACAACTTCCTGCTTTTTGCTACGCCATGAGACAAGAGAAGTACCCAACAGGAAACAGAAGCCTGTGATAGAGCATCGATCAGTCGGATCACCAGCCCAGTCCGCATCTGAATAAGCATGAAGCTCAAGTGAAGACTGAGAGGAATAGTGGAGACCATGATAAAGTGTACCCTTGACATATCGGAGTATCCGAAGAACAGCAGCATAGTGAACAGAACGAGGGGCATCCATGAATTTACTAACCATACCCACAGCATGTGAAATATCGGGACGAGTAACAGTGAGATAGATTAGACTACCAACCAGCTGACGATAGCGAGTAGCATCAGATAAAGGTTCACCGTCTAAGGGTGTAAGGCTTGGCATTATATTCCAAAGGAGTGGAAGCAGTCTTGTTGTCAGTGATACCGGCTTTGGAGAGAAGATCAGAAGCATATTTAGCTTGGGAAAGATAGTATCCATCAGAGGATGAGGTAACCTCAAGCCCAAGAAAATAGCTGAGAGTGCCCAAATCTTTCATCTCAAAATGCTGACTGAGAAAGTACTGGAGAGAGCGGATACCTGCAGAATCATCTCCAGTAATAATCATATCATCAACATAGAGAAGAACAAGAGTGATACCAGCAGAGGATTTGCGAACGAAGAGAGCAGTGTCATGAGGACTCGAAGTGAAACCCTGCTGAGCAACAACTGAGCTGAACTTTTCAAACCAAGCTCGAGGAGCCTGCTTGAGGCCATAAAGAGCACGGCGAAGACGACAAACTTGACTGCCTAAATGTGGATAACCAGGGGGTGGTTGCATGTACACTTCTTCATTAAGGTCACCATTGAGGAAAGCATTTTTCACGTCCATTTGATAAAGAGGCCAACGGCGAACAGCAGCCACAGCAATGAGACAGCGGACAGATGTAAGGCGAGCAACAGGAGCAAATGTTTCCTCATAGTCAATGCCATACTGTTGGGTAAAACCCTTGGCAACTAGGCGAGCCTTGTAGCGTTCAACAGATCCATCAGCCTTGGTCTTGATCTTGTAGACCCACCTACAACCTACTACAGTCTGACCAGGAGGCAAATCAACCATATCCCAAGTGTGATTTTTATTAAGGGCATCTAGTTCATCATTCATAGCTTGCTGCCAAAGAGGGTCAGTATGTGCCTCACGATAGGTGCGAGGTTCATAGAGGGTGGCAAGGGCAAAAGAGCAGTGATAATCAGAGAGATAAGAGGGAGGAATGCTTACCCGAGTGGAACGACGAAGTTCTGGACCATCAAGAGATTCAGGAGATGGTGGTGCCACAGGATCCAAGACAGGCAGGTCATGTGCCGAGGACAGAACCGTAGATGAGTCGTCTGGAGAGGCAGCGGATGTTGAAGAATCCTCCACAAGTTTAGGATAGAGAGGGAGAAGAAGATCAGTAAAAATGGGAGACTCGGAAGAAGAGGATGTAGGAAACTGCTGGAGACTCGTAAAAGGACGATGCTCCCAAAACTCAACATGACGGGAGACACGAAGACGACGAGAAATGGGATCATAGCAGCGAAATCCCTTTTGAGATACACCATAACCAAGGAAACAACAGAGACGAGCACGAGGTTGGAGCTTTGTTCGTTCATGAGTAGGAAGAGAGACAAAGCAAGCACAACCAAAAACCCGAAGAGATGAGTAGTCAGGGGTTTGACCATAGAGAAGCTCAAATGGTGATTTGTTGTGTGTAGTTGGTGAAGGGATGCGATTAATGGTGTATACAGCAGTGAGGGCAGCCTCACCCCAAAAACGTTCAGGAAGAAAGGCAGAAATGAGAAGGGTACGGACAACATCAAGAATGTGACGATGTTTTCGTTCTGCACGACCATTTTGTTGGGAGGTATAAGGACAAGACCGCTGAGTAAGGGTACCATGATTGTCTAAAAAGAATAGGAAAGACTTATCATTATATTCTTGAGCATTATCTGATCGAAAAACTTTGACAGTGCGATTAAACTGTGTTTGAATCATTTTATGAAATGTTTGATAAACAGACACAAGTTCAGACCTATGATGAAGCAGATAAATCCAAGTATATCGAGAAAAATCATCCACAAATATGACAAAATATCTAGATCCCCCGTCAGTAGGAACAGGTGCAGGACCCCAAATATCAGAATGTATAAGATCAAAGGGTGCGGAAGAAAATGAGTCACTATTATTAAAGGGCAATTTTGTTTGTTTGCCAAAATGACAAGAAGTACAATCAAATTTTTGAAACTGAACCGAACCTAAATGACATTGAGAAGCCAACAGCTGAAGACGAGATAAGGATGGATGACCAAGATGAGCATGCCATAGATCAGGTGAGGAGGTAATAGTGGCAGCAGCTGCAGAAACGACTCGGGAAGGAATTTTCAGGTCATGAACCTCAAACATGCGACCAACCTTACGGCCTGTCCCAAGAACTTGACCTGTCCGGGGATCCTGCACTTCCACACCATGATTAGTAAAGAGAACATCTACGCCTAATTCACAAAGTTGGCCAACAGACAGCAAATTGAGGGATAACTTTGGGATATGAAAAGTGTCACTAAGGGATAAACAAGGAGAAGAGATTGTTCCTTTATGACTAACAGGCATAGGAGTTCCATCAGCAGTGTAAATGGTGATTGGATGTTCTAAGAGTGCCTTATCAGAAAATTAGGATTCATCAGGAGTCATATGGTTACAACAAGCAGTATCAAAAAACCAAGAATGGTTACCTGAGGTGACAGATAGGGCAGTGGAAGTACGGGATAAAACCTGTTGAACAACTGCCTCAATATCAGCCGTAGTAAGTGAGGAAGTCGAAGGTGGACCGGTAGGAACCGATGGATCAGAAGGAGATACAGCAGCTGCCCGAGGAAGAGAAGCTTTATTCTGCTCTTGCATAAATTTCTGCAGTTTGCGACAAACGGAGATGTCATGCCCTTTAGCACGGCAAAACTCACAGCGAATACCTTTGGAAGACTGAGAGGTGGGACGCCCAGAGTTTATCCGTGGAGGAGCAGTGAATGCAGCAATGGGAGGCTGTGGAGATGGTGTAGCCAATACATGGTCAGATGATGACATGTGATAAGTAGGCCGGCGGTTTTCCTCAGAAATGAGCTCCTTCACTGCAGCATCAAGAGAAGGAGTAGGAGAGCGGCTAAGCAGAGAAGCCCTAGTAGGTTCAAAATCTTCATGCAAACCCATCATGAAGTGCATAAATTTACGGCGATCCCGATATTTGGCAAAAAGCTCAATGTCCATAGGACACACGAGTGGAGGATTTGCAGCAGAGAGTTGTTCCCACATAGTAGAAGTCTGAGAATAAAAATCAGAAATGGACTGACCTGTCTCTTGTCGCATTTGATAAAGTTTTGATTCAATTTGGAACTCCAAGCTTGAATCATTAGTACAATTATAGCGATTGGCCAAAAATTTCCAAGCAGCTTCAGCAGTTTCAAGACGAGGAAGAGATTATGAATGGAGGGAATAGAGGTATTAATAAACCAAGACAAGATCTTACTCTGAATACTCTCCCATTCCTCTAGGCGATCTTCATAATCATCTGTTGTAACAGTAGTCGTGGAAGACTCCTCAGCAGCTATGTCTTTGGACTTAGAGTTTGGTACCGGCTTAGGAATTGAACCAGTCACATATCTCCACAGTTTACGACCCCTGAGAAAAATAGTCATATTCTGAGACCATGCATGATAGTTAGTAGGACCATCCAACATAATGTTGATAGGACGTATGACGTCGCGATCACTTTGTTGAGCCATATGATGTATGTTTGCTGAAGTGGCAGACGTGCGCTGGTGGTGCAGAGGCGACTCGAGGCGCGTGAAGGCGCGTGGTGTTAGGCACAGAAACGGCTGTCGGCGCGTGTTGGGCGCGTGGGAGACCGAGTTCTGGAAAGAGTTGTGGACGTGACGGCGGGACTATTCTTCTGACCGGATTACCGGATGAAGATGAGGGCAGCGGAAGAACGCCGGAAATATCCACAGGAACCAAAAGAATTAGAGCAATGGCTCTGATACCATGATAAAAATAAAAGAAAAGATTTGTTGAACAATGATTTTATTGTGTGTATAACATTGTACAAAGAGAGCCTATATATAGACTAGGTATAGGCTAAGTGTAGTACAGTAGTACAAGTAGTACACTAGGTGTAGTACAAGTAGTACACTAGGTGTAGTACAATAGTACAATAGTACAAGTAGTACAAGTAGGATACTGGGTTAAGTCCATTGGACTAATCTATACACTAACAGCCCATTGGGCTAATCTATACACTAACAATTATACTTTTCAATGATATATTAATTTATATCTAATCATATATATCATCTATTAAACTTTTAATCTTATCTACGGAATGATATATATATATATATAATATAATATATTTTTTTTTTTGAAAAAAGTATACAAATAATTATTTTGTATGTCATCTATTTTATATGTTGACAGACATTTTAAAAATTTTCATCTATCTTGATCAACATTTACATTTTTTAATTGATTCCTTTAAATTCAAATTCTTATCCCTGAGATAATTTCTACCTTAGTTAATCGCTTTCTCCCAATTCAAGTTATATTTCAATAAATATATAATGTAAGTCCTTTCTTGAAATCTAAACTGCGTAACACGGTTCAAAGAGATAATATTATAGATGGATGACTCCATTCGTACAACACATTTGTGGTACGTTCTGTTGAGATTTGCCTATAATAGTTCTTGATTTAATATCCCATGGTACGTTTTCAAGGTTTTTTTTTAGCGTACATACCATGGGATTTGCCTATAATAGTTCCTTCTTTTTTTTTTTTTCTATCATTAATTATGATTAAAACAGTGATAGATAGATAGCGTTCATTGCTATCATCATAGTTTTTCATTCATCGAAATTGTTATAATCGTATTAGAGAGTGCTTGTGTTGCAATAGACATCTATTGAATAAGAAAATTTGAAAATTTTTGAAACCAATAATTAATATTGATTCTATAAAAGTTTAAACAAAGCAAATTTTTTAAAAATTATAGCCTCTGTTTATTGTATCGCTCCAGGCCTCCTAAGGCTCTGTTCTCTTGTGGCTTTGGTAGAGAATCATCACTTTTTTTTTTCTAAAACTTTACACAAAGAAACAACTTTACTTTTTCAACAATTTAAAATTAAAATTTTAAAATTCCCTCTAAATACCTACTCACATAAATTCAAAAAAAAACACAATCATTACACTTTTTTATCTCTCACCTACATAATTTTCCAAAAAAAACTTCCCTCCAAAAAAAAACTTCCCTCTAATAAAATTTTGGGTGAAATACATTTTCCCCCCTGTGGTTTCATGCTTTGGACAGTTTTCCCCCTATGCTTTCAAAACTGACAGTTTCCCCCTCATGGTTTTGGACTGAAGTGTCCATTTAACGGAAAATGCCTTCTCTAACGGCGAGTGAGGGAAACGCGCTCAAGACGAGAATGGGGGTAAACAAATTGATGATGTCATTAATTTTGTTCCCAAAATACCCCCAACTAAAAAAAATTAAAAAAAAATAAAAATAAAATAAAAAACGGCTAGAAATGAAATGAAACCCATCAAATGGGTTTCATTTCAATTGCTGCAACTGAAATGAAACCCATTTGATGGGTTTCATTTCAGTTGCGGGAAATGAAACCCATTTGATGGGTTTCATTCCAGTTGCGGGAGCTCCCGCAACTGAAATGAAACCCAATTTGTTGGGTTTCATTTCAGTTGCGGGAGCTCCCGCAACTTTGTTGGGTTTCATTTCAGTTGCGGGAGCTCCCGCAACTGGAATGAAACCCAACAAAATGGGTTTCATATTAGTTGCGGAAGTGTTTTAGGGGGTTTAGGGAAGAAAAAAAAAAAAAAAAAAAAAGAAGAGTAAAGGAAGAAGGAAGAAGACGATGAACAGTGTCTTCTTCCTTCTTTCATTTTTTAAAATTTTTTTATTCAGGGGTAATTTAGTCTTTTTTTTAACACCGTTAGAGAAGGCATTTTCCGTTAAGTGGACACTTCAGTCCAAAACCATGAGGGGGAAACTGTCAGTTTTGAAAGCATAGGGGGAAAACTGTCCAAAGTATGAAACCACAGGGGGGAAAATGTATTTCACCCTAAAATTTTCTCTACCAAAGCCACAAGAGAACAGAGCCTAAGTTTAAGAATCAAACATAGACAGGAAAGTATGTGATGGCAGATGGTGACATTAAAGTGGACCAAGAAATGAAAGTGGATCAATTTCTCTCAGGGACGCAAAAATGGATGATCCAATTAATCTAAAAGTGTAAAATTGAATGATTTTTGGCAGGTTGAATCAAGTGGTGTACCAATAGAATCAGCAGGGGTGAACAAAATATCAAACCGATCCGAAATTATGTGACGGGTTCTGAAACTGTGGTTTGGGATCAGGTCAGTTTCACATCGAATATTAAACTTGAACAGCCCTGAGAATCAGTGCAAAGATGTGCCAGAGATATTGTGCTCAGCTAGATGGGGAAGAAATGGTTAGAATCTATCGATCAGAGAGCTAGACACACCAATTTAACATGTTATAAGCAATTTTGTATACACGCAATTGATATTGCCATTTCTAAGAGATGACATTTGACAATATGTAATAAGGCATGGAAAGTTTAAAACAAACTTAACACGTTATAAGAATCCACTTCCAATACACTAGTTATAAGAATTCACTAAGACGATGGAGCACGAAAAATTCAGGTAAGCTCAGAAGTATACTGTAATTCCTATCAAAGGGACCTCAGAAGTTGCCCTGTTTGGTAAAGAGACGATTTGAATCTCATTTCGATTTTGTAATAGTTTTTCATCATTCCCAATAAGTATTTTTATATTTTTAATAAACATTTTCACATTTTCAGCACACTTTTTTAGATTTTCAATGTAAATTTAATATTATAAAATCAAAATAAAACTCAAAACATATTCAGATGAGAACACGCTTTCAACTGAGATGAACGTATAAAACTAGTATACTCAAAACACGTTTTTTCATTCCTTTCACAAAAAAAATCCCTACTATGTGAAACAAAAAATTTACATAAAGAAACATCTTATTTTTTACAAAATTAAAAATTTCCTCCAAACTTTTACTCACCTTCTTTCAGAAAATAACATAATCAATACACTTTTTTTTTCCTCTCTCTTAAACAATTTTCCAATAAAAAAATTTCCATTTAAAATAATTTCTTCCCCAAACCAAAATTTTTTTCTAATTTATTCGCTAAAAGAAAAAACTTTGCAATATAATTTAGTAGACTTGAGGTTTTAGTTTTAAGGTTGAAGATAAATTATTGACTATCAAAGCTTTCAGGTCGATTCCAGGGTTTTATAGACATACGACACACCTAAATTTGTAATCTTAGGTCTCCTTTTCCCATGAATGCATTTTCGGGCCGGTTACTTCCCCTGCAATTGGCTCTCGCTGGTTCTAGTCCAATACTCGTTTGTTGTATCGTTGGGAACAAGACTCGATCGCATTGTGTGAGGCAGCGGCGGAACTATAGCGTATCTATACTAGTAGGAGTAATTGTCCCATCTCAAATTTTTTAAACAACCATTAATTTTATATGAAAATCACAAAAGTAATTAATTTTGTCTAACCAAAACTTAAGAAAAAATAGGGGTAACAATGAAGATAAATTAAATTAGCATTTGACTAGTTAAAATTGTGATATTATTAGTGATGCAAATATGTACTTTTAGCAAGTACTAAGTTTGTTTGAGCAAGATATGAGTTCAACGAACTCCTAAATGTGTTTTCTTATTTTTCAAAAATACTCCTAATGTAGTATAAAATGTTTAAATACTCAACTTCACAAAGTAAGATTTTGGTCCCGAAGTGAGACCAACGTTTCCTTGTAAGTAATATTTTGTTATTTGCTAAAATTTCAGAAGTCGACACGTAATTTTAAAAATATATAAAGTAAATTGAAATAATTTACCTGCAGAATAAAATTGAATAAATAAAAATTAAAAAAAAAAGTTCATTTGCCTGCTTTAATCGAGGTGTTTTTGATGTGACAGATTACATTTGGCTTTTAGTTTTCTCCGGTTATGTTCATCCTTGACCACTCGGACGTATTTGTATCTTGAACATAGAGCATATTCTTTACGTTTTCGTTTTGATTTTGATTTTGGTTTTGGTTTCAATAATAAATTTAAGATATTATAATTATTTTTAATATAATTTTTTATTATTTAACTGTATTTTTTTTTAATATATTTTTTATATTATAAAATTATTCTCCCTTGATAATGTAATGTGAATGAATTATGATCTCATAGTTCAATTGGGGAAGAAATTAATCATGCATTTCTTGTGCAGAAGATCGCACTTTGGATTAATTGTTTCAGGTTCCTTTAGGGACATCCAAAAAAATTAAAACGACACAAAAATAAATTATTTCAGGCTGAGAAAATGGCTGTCTAATTCTATTATTTACCTGCAATTACATGTGTCGGTGCATAATCTTGGACAATAGGACTCGAAGCCACCTTGACGTCCGTACTTGCTGTCTCTTTCCGCTTACTTGGTACTTCCATCTCAGCAAAATTCAGGGGGCATAACGCTTAGATGTCGGTGGGTTTTTATTGGACAGCTGATCACTCCAAATTTTGGTCAAATTTGCTTTGCAGCCATGCTTACATAACTTACAGATCCTAGGAGGTAATTGCCCGAGATTCAGATTCTCTATCTATTTTTATCGTGTTTTTCATGGAGAGTAGAACTTAATCCTTGGCACTCATCCGTAATTGAAATACAAGTGATTAAGTAACATAAAATGTTACTTTACTCTTAGTAGACAAAATAAAAATAGATAGAATCTCGGTCGAGTGGACCTTCTTGTGCCTGTATTTTCTTGTTTGAAAGACAAACATATGCCATAAAAAAATTGGTGGAGAGAAATATGTGGCTGGAGCCATAGGTAGGACAGTAGGAGACCTTAGGAGCAACTGCTACGTAAAGAAGGTTGTGTAAATATGCTGCAAGAAAAAAGGTGATTACTATTGTTGGGACTTTGATGGAGTCATGAATGAACTGAATTTTATTGCTTCTTTCTCTTTTGTTTTTCAATTAGAGAAGAGATAGAAATGTACAGTTTCTTAATCTTCCTTTATACTCCTTTCGAAAAATGTAACCTTTCAGTATAAAGAAGGGCAAACTACATTTACCTCTCCTGAGTTTTCAAAAAATTACAAACAGCCTCTTCAATTATTAAAAATTGCACATAACCCCTCTACTAACTTAAATTTGAAAGTTGACATGACACATTATTGTCATAAAAATTTTAATTGTGAATGACAAAATTACTCTTATCTCATATTTAGCAAATACAAAAAGAAAATGAAAAAGAAAAAGTAAAAGGAAGGGAAGTGGAGTTGGCAGTGCTGGCACTGGGGCCGCCACTTCAAATTCCTATGCTTCAGTTTTGCAATAATTTCTTACTTTGGTCTCTATCGTTGGTAAAGTCTTGGGTTTTACATCTTTTCGCTTTTATAGCTATATGACTTAGCCATTTAGATAGGTCAATGGATAGTTATATACTCCCTCCGTCCCACTCAAAGAGTTCACTTTCAAAAAAAAAAAAATCTTGTCCCATTTAAAGAGCTCACTTTGAATTTATTTACATTACATACCCTTACTAATATTATAATGTGTGGTTCACAATTAACTCTTACTTTTAAAGTAAAGATATAATTAGAAAATATGGTGGTAAATTACTTATTTTAGGTGTTGTACCTCACAACCCATAATAAGTTGTACACATTTCAAAGTAAACTTTTTGAGTGGGACGGAGAGAGTATAATTTTTAATAACTGGATTTGCTATTTGTAGTTTTCCCAAAATTCTGCGATTAAAAAAAAAAAAAAGTATTTTACCAACCTTTAAGGAGACATTTTTAAGAAATGTAGCAACATTTAAGGCTGAATTTGACCAACCATTGGGCTAGGGCCCGTGATCTAATTTGGTAGGCCCACTTTTGGTAGGACCACTTTGGTAGGCCCAATGCAGAAATTATAATTGTAGTCGTAGTTCTAGTGATTTATCTCTGAAAATGAAAATTGAGTGTGTGTAGAAATATTTGTAGATGAGTCCCGGATAGTTAGGAAGTTCCCGGAGTAAATTTCCTAAACCAGCTTATAATAATAGATAGGTAATAGTTTCGAATTTTAAAAAAAAAAAGAAAATTATATAATCTTGTAAATGTCACCAAACGGTTTTGAAAAAAGTATGCACTATTTACTCTTAGCAATATAACCATTTTAAACTTTACAAATTTAAGCATCATAATGGTTTTTTTTACCGACTTGACATTTGAACGAGAGCCCAAAAATATTCAACATGATTCACGGCATAACAATAATAATATGATTCAAAGTTGAAAGCAGTATAACATCACACACACTCGTCAATTTTTCACTTTTTAAATTTTGCATTACTTTTAATCTTTAATATTTGCTTGTTTGGCACAAATAATCCTTTTACTTGCTATCAAATGTTTAGCAGATAATTTTGAACAAATTTTTTTAAGAATAAAAATAAATTGAGTCATATTATAATAATTAAAATCATTAATAAATTTAGTATTTATGTGCTACAGAATTTCTTTTGTTTTCTTTTTAATTTTAGAAATTTTAGTTTTTTTTTCTTCTTTCCGATACATTTTCTTATTTTTAGTTACATTATTTTCTATCATTCTTTTTCCTTCCTTTTCTTTTTCACTCTATCGTTTTTCTGTAATATTAATTTTATTTCATCGATTTTCATCCATTCCATTTTTTTTTTTATACTTTTATTCAATCTTCAATTTTCTTTTATTTTTAGTAGCTATTTGTTTTTATTTTTTCATCTCTTACTTATTTATATTTTTTAAACTTATATTAAGATCATTAATTTACCATAAAATAAAAAATAAGAATGAAAATAAAAGACAAACAAAAAAATAATAAGTAAAAGTGGCAAAAAGAAAAGAAGAAAGAAGAAGAAAACAGAAAGGATAAAAATGAGTAAAAATATTTTTCACTAACAATGAAAGGAAAATAAAAATATTAAAGTGAAAATAAAAATGAATGTATAATTAAACATAAAAAATAGAAATGTTGTAAAAAGGAATTCTAAATTTATTAATCATTTTAACTATTATAGTATAATCTAAACTTTTTTTTTTATATTCTAAAGTTACTAAATTACTAAATTTATTAACGATTTTAATTATTATAATATGACTCCATTTATTTTTATTTTTAAAAATGTCCAAATTACCTGCTAAACCGTTGATGGCAGGTAAAAGGACCATTTGTGCCAAATAAGCAAACATAAGGGACTGAAAATGCCACAGTGAAAACAATATGGACCAAAACAGCCACAAGGCCAAAAAGATTTGGGCGAATTACATTTATCTCTCCCAAAATTTGGTGGAATTACAAAGGAGTTCTTGTGGTTCAAAAAATTATAAATACATTCCTGAATTATTCAAAAGTTTTTTAAAATTTTTTGTTTATTTTTTCACTAACAGTAAGAATGATATGAAATTGAGTCACGCTGAGGTTTGCAGAGTTCAAACAATGATCGTTTATTAAATAATTAAGTCTAAAATTTCATTTATGTTCGTTAATTTATTAAATGAATGAGTTTGAACTAAACTTTTACCAAAGTAATCAGGAACTTGTTCATGAAAGTTTGTATTCGTTCTTAATCATAACTAACATGGACTGATTCCGTAACTACGATTAAACCACAAGGAGATATTTGTAATTTTTAGAACCCCACATGATCTTATTAGGAATTTTGCCAAACTCAAAATAATACTATAAACTGCATAATGTAAATTTATATAGTAAATGCCCGAAATAATCTGTCCCTTTCCAAAAATCTATCTTTCATTTCACCTGAATCAGCGCTGCCGAATAATCACTTGCCCCACCCTACTTCACACGGTTTCATCAGCAGCACTGCCGAATAATTAAATAAGGAAACCAAACGCATTTGTTAGTGACACCAACGTGTCTTTCACTACACTACTGGGCTTCTTTTTTTTTTTGCGTTTTAAAAACAATTTTAAAAACAAGTTTTGAAAAATAATTTTATAATATAAAAAGTGTATTGAAAATATAAAAAGTAGATGTTGAATAATAAAAAATTATATTAAAAATGATAAAATATTATTAAAATATATTAAATTTACTGTTAAAACCAAAACCGTTTTCTAAACGAAACAAAAAGAACAGGCAACTGTGATTCATTCATTAATTAAATCTACATCATCAAATCAAATCTGGCAACATGTAATCGTGATAACTTCATTTCAAATAAAAGATTAAAAAAATAAAATTAAATGATTAATGTAACATTCATATGATACTTTTTTGTCCCAAAAAAAAACTCAAAATATAACTGTTTATATTAAACAGTAAATTAATTCTGTATGAGAAAAATATTTTTTTGGTCCTTAAACTATGTCTCTATTAAATAATTAGACTCTAACCCCACAGTATAACACTTTTGACCTCCAATATTTGTAAAAAGTCATACTTAGCCTATTTAACATAAAATAATAGGTCGTATTGGACGTTTTTATTTTTTAAAATTTAACAGAATTAGTAGTTCCTTTTTTCTATTTACTTTATGCATATAAAATTAAGAAAATTATGTATAACTTAAAATTTGGAAATGATATGAAAAATAAAAGGTTTGAAACAAAATTGAAAATAGGCTAATAATTTACTTTCACTTTTAATTTTTTTTTACTTTATATGGATTGAAAAGGTGGAATTATCTATTTATTTAAAGAATGGGAACTATGCTATATTATTTTAGATTAAAGGGACTAGTTTTAGCATGTTTACAAAATTGGGGAAATAAGAGAGTCGCGCTACAAAATATATGGACTATTTTTGCTATTAAGACAAAATTTGAGGATCAAAAATGAATTTTCTCCTTTTGTATCCACTAACCTTCTTCTCACGTAATTATGACATAAATAGTTATAAAATCTATATTTATTATTCTTGTGTTATAGATTGAATTTCTCAAGTGGAATTAATTATTTTGTTATTTTTAAATATATTGCATCCTCCACCAAATTAATATTTTCTCTTATCACCCACAAAGTGCGAACATATAAATTTCAAAATTACACGACTCATACCTTCCCATCACCCCCAACTCTCCATCCTTCTCCCCTCACCAAATTAATTCAATTAGCTAAAATGATATATATATTATTTCCAATGTCAAGACAAAATTACAGCTTTTATTAATTTTTAAAACAAATAATTGATTACCCCCTCAGGGCCGGTTCGTTAGATGAATTTAAGGTAGAATTTGGTAAACATAACAAGTTTTAAAAACAAACAACCGAATAAGTTTTTAAAAGTTGTTTTCAAAAACTATATTTAATAATAAAATTTTGGTAATTAGTTTTTTCAAAATAGTGTTTGGTAAGATAGTAGGTAGCAAACAAGATTTCCCTTCAAGGTATTGCAAAAAAAAACTTTTCAAACCGTGTCAAACAAGATTTGGATTTTAAAACAAAATTTGAAATTCAATCCTGCAAAAACCTCCCAAAGGTTGATTTATTTATTTATCCAACTCTTACTAATATAATTATATGTGATTTTTAATTAATCAACATTTAAAAAGTAAAACATTAGTCAAAAAAAGAGTGGCAAATAACCCATTTCAGATATTGTACGTGGCAGTTCATAAAAAGTTATATATTCTTCAAACTAGACTGTTTTAATAGAATCGAGTTGTACATAATTCTCCCTATATTCTCACTTTTGAAATGAATATTAATTATAATAAAAAAATATAATTATTGTAATAGTAGGGATATAATTATTGATTTAGAAATGATATTGCAAACATGAGGGGATGTCATGTCATTGGATAATATGCAGTCCCATCCTAACAAACAACAACTCACCCACACCCCAGCCCACCACACCACACCCCAGCCAAGCCAAGACAGATCATCGAATAATATCCTCCTCATTTTCTCCCTCATCTCTTCTTTTGATCTCATCCGGTCATCACCCACCCTCATTCCTCTCCGCTCCATTATCCTTTTCCTCCTCCACCACCACCGCCGTCCTCCTCCTCCTTCCCCCGAAGCTCCCACACACTCTACTAGTATCCATAGCTTCAGCTCACTCTTTCAGATCATCATCGGAGAAGCGAAACCCAGATCGAAACACCACCAGTGACCTCGTCGTCTTCAGATCCCTAATCTGGGGCATGGCCTCAGTGAAGGCAGATCTGAGCACAAGAATCTACCCGAGCCGGCTGAGCCCATGGACTTTTTCGACTCCTTGCCCGATTCGTTGCTTTTGTTAGTCTTCAACAAGATCGGCGACGTTAAAGCCTTGGGTCGATGCTGCGTCGTTTCGAAACGGTTCCACTCGCTAGTTCCTCAAGTTGAAAACGTCGTCGTTCGCGTCGACTGTGTTATCTCCGACGACGATCCTTCCTCCTCTTCTTCATCTTCTTCTGCTACAGCCAACAGCCCTGCTACTTCTTCCTCTTCCGCTTCCTCCGCCGGCGATAATTCCCGCTCTTTCCTCCGGCTGTTCCTGTCTTCCATACTCAAGCCGATTCAGTCCTTGACGCAATTTATAAACCCTAATAAGAGGTCTATTTCTTCGCTGAGCCACGGTTGCAACGGCAACGACGACGAGGATTCTGACCATAACAGTGTCACCCACCATTCGCCGACTCAAGTACTCAGGAACTTCAACGAAATCAAGTTTCTGCGGATTGAGCTCCCCTCGGGCGAGCTCGGCATAGACGATGGCGTTCTGCTCAAATGGCGGGCTGACTTTGGGTCCACTTTGGATAATTGCGTCATCCTGGGAGCTTCTTCCATTACTAGCAAATCTAGGAGTACTTCTACTGGTCAGAGTAATCATGAGAATAGTTCCAGTAATGCTAATGAGAGCGATAATGGCAGCATACCGGAGTCGTTTTACACTAACGGGGGCTTAAAATTGCGAGTTGTGTGGACGATCAGTTCTTTGATTGCAGCATCGGCAAGGCATTATTTGTTGCAACCCATAATTGCAGAGCACAAAACCTTGGATAGTTTGATTTTGACGGATGCGGATGGACAAGGTGTTCTGTGTATGAACAAGGAGCAATTGGAGGAGCTTAGAGTGAAGCCTTTATCAGCATCCTCTGCATCAAAGAGAACATTGGTGCCAGCGCTGAATATGCGGCTGTGGTATGCGCCGCACTTGGATTTGCCTGATGGGACGGTTTTAAAGGGGGCGACCTTGGTGGCAATTCGACCGAGTGAGCAGCCCCAGAAGGAAGTTGGGGCTGATGCAAGTTGGGTGGCGGCCTCATTTGAAGAACCTTTTGGTACTGCTTCTAGGATGTTGGTTAAGAGGAGGACTTATTGCCTGGAGATGAACTCATTTTAGGTGAATGGGTATTCAACAAATTAATGAAAATTTTGACATTCAAAAGGTAATTTCTTTCTTGGCGCTATTATAGTTATTGAATCTTTTTGTGTGTAGAAATGTGCTTATTTCTAGTATATAGAGCGAAAATTCTTGTTATGCTTTGCTTATGTGTTTTTAATTGAGCTCAAAGATGTTGCTTAAAATGGCTTGGAATGTTGACAACTAGTTTTGCCCTCCATGTTTCCCATTGTTGTGGTGATGCTCTTGGTTCACTGGAAATTTTTTTACGAGGTTCATGATTGATACATCTTTTTATGGTCAAGATTGTATTTGAGCTAATATGTGGCTTTTATGCTTATGTGCTAAGTTGGTTTATCAAAAGATTGTAGGTAGGGGGGGCAATGTATAGTTCTTTGTAATTCAGGAATCTACTACTACATTTTGCTCTGGAGGGACTTTTATTTCCAAAAAAATGAAGTTAGGACAGTGCTAGGAAACTGAGTTCTAAAGTATGGTATGGATTGTTAGACATGCCTTTTGTTGTTAAAAGAAAGGCTTAAAAGTTTGAGATTACTTTGGTCTTGGCCTAGGATCTCCTTCTATTTTTATTATTGATCAAGTGTAAAATCTTGCAAGTTTGCTATTCATTCTATAGGTTAAATTTTCACTCATTTGTGTCCTTTCTTCAGATTAACTTATTTCACTTCTAAATTTTTATCACGAAAGTTTTCATTTCATTGATGGTGACAACAGATGGGTCTGGTGGTAGGTGCACTCCAGGAAATTTCCTTCATATTGATGTTGAGTCCCATGTTGATCTGGAAGTTTCCTAACTATTGTCTTTTGGAGGTATCCTCTCTCCCCAAACCAAAATTTTAATGTATGTTCAACTTTAATGCTTGTTTGTTTGTATATTTACTGGTTATAGAGAAACAGTGGAACAAAGGAATTTAATGATTTACTTGTTGACTCTTGAAGATGTGATTATTTTGCTGAACTCTCCTGTTTGACCCTTTACCTGATATGGACTATTTTAAATAGGTGAAGAACTAAATTGACAACTATAGTATGGAGGACTACTGTTGGATAAAGATCACCTTAAGAAATTGACAATTATGTGCTTGTTTGATTGATTATGAGTAGTTTGGGTGCTCCTGTGTTGGGCTAATATAGTCCGTGCTTGTCGATGTTTCGGTTTGTTTTAGGCTCACTCACTCACTATCAGTGCTTGCTTTGTAGTGTGAAGAAGGGAAAGCAAGAAATAGCAGCTGGAAACATGGTTGAGGGAATTAGAGATGATGATGAGGGAAGTTATGACTGATAATTGTGTTGTAGAAAGTGATAGGAGGTTGGCCTTTTTGTAAGGAAATAAGATGTAGCTTTCGTTAGTATACAAGTTTAGTAATAGTTTTTTTGGAAGGGACCTGTATTATTTACCTTGTCTCCTTTGTGCTTTCAATGGAATTTTTCTTCTTTTGCGACCGGTACACATCAACGCTAAAACTGGTTGGTGTCAAAAAAGTTTTTACCAAAGTATTACTTACCGTTCGGATCTTGATCGCTAATTGAATGATGAAGGGGGGACTTACTGGTCTACATACACATTGATGAAGGGTTTATAGTGCAATTATTGGAAAATTGCACGCGTTTCTCTCATCGCAATAGTATAATTAATTCCTTTCTTTTGAATATTCATTTTCGTGGGTTTATACATGCAATTGCTATTGGGGCGTACCATTTGCATGAATAAATTTACTATTCACAGGAACATTTTTCTGTGAATAGTTTATTTTGTCATTTACCAAAAAAAAAAAAAAATCATTTACAGTCATTCATTTTTCACTCACACGTGTATTCAAATATAGTCGGTAGTTATGAGTACGATTCATATTATACAGTAAGTAATTTATACATTTTTTTACGTAAAGTTTGTTTGTAAAAAAAAAAAAAAAAAAAATCCTGTCTGGCTTGAGATTTTGCCAAAAAAAACTCCAAAATAGACAAGATTATGTCAGAAATCTTGCTATTGCTAAAAATATATTTCAAAATCCCGCCCACAGGGGGAGGGATTTTGGAAGAAAATCACGCTCCCTGTGGGCATAATTTTGAATCGGGATTTTGAGAAATCCCGCCTATTCCGGGGGGAATTTTTATTGCTTGAATATAATTTTTTAAAAAATATATATTTATAATTAAGCGGCATTATAGATTATTCAGGACAATGTTCCTGTGAATAGTAATACTCTTTGAGAAATAACATTTAAAAAAACAAAAGTTAAATTGACAATAGTGAATAATACAATGATACGTACTGAGTGATATTATTATGAGGGGATTTTTTAAAAATTTTAAGAGTAGCACGATGCTTTTTGAAATAGTTACAGACTATTTCAAGAGTACTCCCTTCCCATCTGAAATATGTATGAATTAGCAAAAGTTAGGATAATTTAAATTTAAAAAAAAAAAAAAGAAGAGAAAAATCTCTGGTTTATTAGTTTTAATTAAATGGCGAGGGAGAGGAGATAATGACCATTCGTTTTGAAAGTTATGTAGACAAAATTGTACGTCTGGCACAAAATGAATGAATTATTGAGGTGTTTAATGATCCCTCCATATTTTCTCAGTTATGTGAGGGAGATTTTTATACTAATAAAATCATAGTCACTAGTGTAGCAATTATTTAGGGGCATTTTATTTGTAGGGACATTTTTACTAAATGTAGGAATAATTTTAAATTGTGAAAAGACATAAGGGTCCGTTTGTTGAATGGAATTATAATTGAATTGTAATTGGAATTTTGTAGAATTGAATTGTAATTGGAATCTTGCAGAATTGAAATGTATAATTAGAATTGTAAATCTACTCAAATTTCATTGTTTGGTAAAAGAATAGAATTGTGTAGAATAGAATTGCAATTCTAATTCTTTTTTGTTTGAATATATCAAATCTTATATAGAATTACAATTCTTTTATAATTGTAAAATAGTCATATTTATTTTTTTTTTTTTGTGTTATTAATTATAAGAGTGTTCAAATTGATCAATCAGTCCCGATCCGACTGAATCGAACAGTACGGATCAAATTCGGTGAGGGCCCCGAAAATGACGTTTCGGTTCGTCGAGTTTAAAATGTTTCTATAATAACAAAAATAAAAACTTCAATCCACCTCCCAACGAAAAAAAAGAAAATAAAATTTGAGAATGCACCCACCAAAATTAAAAAACTCCCAGCCCCAACAACAAAAAATACAACCCCACCCCCCTCTCCCGGGCCCCCGGTTAGCGCACCACCACCAACCAACAAAAAAAACGACCCCCCCCCCCTCCTTTCCTCATAATCCGCCCAGCAACCCCCCCCCAACCCCCGAATTACATTTTGTATATATTAAAATATAATTTAGATAATTACATGTATTATAAAAAAAAAATTACTTTTATGAGATATAATTAAAATATGTTCTAAATATTTTTTTTAAATACTTGTCCAAATGCAACAATGAAAAAAAAATTATTATTTCAAAAAAATGACAAACATGTATATATGGGCTAAAAAAAAATTCAAAATAAAAGGAAATATTAATTAAAAAACTGGAAAAAATAAAAACTAAACACACACCATAATATATATATATATATATATATATATATATGGTGTAATATATATATATATATATTATGGTGTATATATATATATAGACACACACACCACAATACCACACACATTACACACTTACACACACCTATGCCTCAAAAAAGGAAAAACCAAAAAACACACACACACATACACAAACACACAATACATAGTAGAATTAGAATTAGAAATCTTAGGTCACCCTAAAGAACTGAAATTGTGGAATTGGATGCATTTGGAATTAGAATTCAATTCCAATTCTTAAAATTATTTTACAAACAAACAATTGAATTGGAATTGGGGCTTCCATATCCCATTTCCATGGGAAACAAACAAAGCCCGGCCGCAGATTGGAAATCAGAAGTCAAAAACTTATTGTAACCGGCGTAAGTTTTAATTATGTCCTCTTCCTTCTTTCTTTCCTTTTTTTTTTTTTTTCGTTCCCTTCCTAGTCTTCTCCGTTCGTCGGCGAGTTTATCAGTTTTTAAAACTTCCACCGCCGGAGGGCGGAAATCTTCCTCTTCCTTTTATTTTTTTGGTCGTCTTTCTGATCGCTCGTGGTTTTTAGTTCGGTGGTCGCACAAAGACCGGAGAAGGAGAAGGTTTAAGATTTCTCCAATGGTAGCATGGGCATTTTAGTCTTTTCAATACTTAAAATTTAAAATAGTCCCTACATTTAGTAATCTTGTCCCTGCAAATAACAGTTTCCATTATTTATTAGTTATTTATTATTTCTTCTGTTTCATTAGAAGAGTTTGGTTTCAAAAATGTATAAGATTTTATGAGCTGCAAGATACAACACTTAAAATAAGTAATTTGCCACTATTTTTCTTCACTAATATCTTTACTTTTCAATGGTGGATTAATTATGATCTACACATGATTTTGTTAGTAAATGTGTAAAGTAAAAATAAAAAATAAAACTTACTCTTCTAATGGAACAAAAAAGAAAATTGATGAAACATAAAGAGTGAGTATCCATTCTATTAGAATAATACACTTTGACCAATGTACAACTTTTGAAAATGTACTTTTCTATTGGAACATAAAATGCTTTTTAAAGTGAACTCTTTTATTAGAACAAAAGAAGTATATAAAAACTTTATATTTCATTATGCATAGGCTTTTCCCCTTTCTTTACTTTTTTTTTGTTTTTTTTTTTCAATAACAAAACTAAGCATAGTTACAATTTGATTGGATGTCCCCGAAGGGACAAATTATGGATAGTCAATTAGCTAGAATCATTTAGGCTATTACTTTCTCTGCTACACAACTTGTACAGTTAAAGTTGGTAAAAAAAAAAATGTCTAACTAGTGAATGTGAAAAAACTCAATTTTACGGAATTATAGTCGTTGGCATGTTGCATAAACATGAAAACTTAAAAGTGATTAATATACAGTAGGAAAAATGATTCGGTACACTGCTACACCAAATAGGATTGTGCAGGCATATACATTCAAGGGCCCATGAATCAATATAAATATGGATTATTCACTAATGATAAACTTGTCGCTCTACTTTTAAAGATGCAGCATATGCATTCAATAATTTTCGCTAAGTAGAGCCACAAAAAGAGAACAAAATTATTACTCATAACGTCCCAAAATTTTTTTTGGACAAATGAGCCTGATGGTCCATTCATTAGTTGACAATTTAATTCTCATGGAACCAATTTTTTCAAAATTTCTTATTTGAACCTTTTAACTTTCAGTTGGAGCTTTAAGTGATCCATGATAAAACTTCCGTCCACAAACGAAGTACTAATGAACCGTCGTTCATTATGTGGATCCAAGAGTTTTTTTTTTTTTTTTTTTTTTTAACCGATTGGCACGGTGGATTCGAGAGCAGTATCATATCAAAGAGTGGAAAGGTGCTGGTGAAGAATGGCTCCCAGGTAGTGGACCGAAGCAGAGCCTCGCCCTCGTGGTCTTTATTTTCATCATCTATCTCAATTGTTCCGCGAGAGAACATATCAATTGAGACATCTGTCGTAGTTGTTGTTTTAGTATTCTTTTGGGTGAAGAATGACTCCTTTATCTTTTCCTATTTCAATTGTATATCACATGGCAAATGACAATTCATGGACATATCTGGATAATTCCAAGGACAAGAGAAAAACAATAAAATGAGACATTTATAGAGAAAATTCGAAAGTACTATCAAGTGTTTGACAAAAACATCATAATACTCCCCACGATTTGGCAAATTAAACCAAAATACCTTTGATGTTGGAAAACATTAAAAAAAAAAAAAAAAAAAAACACCCCTAGATCATTCTAAGATCCCTAAATTTGTATGAAATGAAAATTACCTAGGTTGATGACAAAACCACCCCAAGAAAGAGTATTATAAAAATTTCATGAAAGATATTTGAATCTCTATCAAAATTTTACTGATTCATTAAATTTAAGCACTACGGTATGGATGCACGGTTTGTGGATGAAAATTTTATTATGGACAGCTTAAAACTCCAAATGCAACTTAAATGGTTAAAGTGTGACATTTTGAAGATAAATGGTTAAATATAACTAGAGATGCAGCAAAAAAATATTAATCATTGAAGCTCACAAATCAAAGCTACAACATTTAAAGGGAGAAATTCAGTTTGCCTTCTATGGTTGCAGACAGTTTATCTTATGTTTTTTTTTTTTTAAAACAATAAACAATTAATTACTTATCAAAAATTTAGGAAGAACTCACGTCAAAAGTTAGATTACGAGGAAAAGGGCTCAAGTTACTTCTATATCACACATGGAAGTCTCGTACATTGCATGTGCAATACTAGACAATTCATGACATTATCCAGCTAACTAAAAATACTTAATTAACGAAGATTTAGAAATATATAGTATTTTTCGTATTTTTTAATACACTTTGTCATGAGTCGCTTAAAACCATTGTTAAGTTTGATATTGTTATTTAATTGGACATTTTAATCATAAACTATAGAGAGGGGTAACTGTCCATTCTTTAAAACACATCATAAAATCACATGAATTAAACTGTATTTAACCCAACATTAAAGGTGATTGGAATTGATCAAACTGAAGAAATAATTTGGCGGAATTCTACTGCGGTTTTGCTTTTGGAATTCAAAATCAAATTAGGAATCTCGTTTTAGGACAGTCGTTTGTTTCCTTTGTGTTCCCGCGGTCCAATAATTTTGCCTTCATCGTTTTTCCAAGAATTCAGGTAATAAAATTGCGATGCTATAACGTGCTTAAATATAGTGGTTCATCATCATGATTGATCGATCACGATGAAGAAAAACTCATCGTCAAAAGCCAAAGACAAAAAATCCCAGAAAGAACGATTCCCTCAAAAATTGGAAAACATCGTTACTTCACTTCATCTTCATGATCATCATTCTCCCACAAGTTTAATGTCTTCTTCTTCTTCTTCTGTGCGAAAAACCAAAATTGATGAAGAGGGATCGGTTTGGAAGGTGACAAATAATAATGATACGGTGATCCTTGAAGAAATCTGGAGGGGAAAAAAATGGAAAAGCTTAAAGGGAGGCGACGATTTCTTGAAGAAGATATTATTAATGGAGATGTTGATTCTTGCTTGAATTCCTTGTTCTTCTAATTCTTTGTCTGATGAGGAGATCCTAGAAATAGTCCAAAATTTGAGTTTTAGGAAAGGAGGGGAGAAATATTAATCATCGTGTGAAAGAGAAAGATATGACTAGTGTAAATTTTGGAGGCAAAAATGTTATTGCATGGTTTGCTCTTGTGACAATGGCTCTCGTAATTGGACTAATTTCAATGAGTTGTAATGGAGGCATTGTTACAAAGGAGAATGAGCCCGCGTATCAGTAGTAGGTACAAAAGATTTCATGCAAGAGATTATACGTTAATAGATGTAAATTTTGTTTCCTTAAAGCCCATGAAGTTATGACATCACTGCTATTATTGTCTATATATATTTAGTCAGTCAAATATGTAACACTGTGAGAAATTCTTTTACTTTGTTTTATATTATTCTACACAAATTGGGCACTTTTTAGATTTTGGACATTTTATACTTTTAAAGAATAAATTTTCTAAACCCACCAAATGACTTATGTAATTTGCATATTGTACATATCCCGTATAGGTTTGGAAAATAATAGGACAATCGATACAAGAACACATGAATGTAATAGTTAAATGGCTTTTTTTAACTTTTAACCGCAAGTTGAAAGGGGCAATGAATCTATTTTATAAAATACAATGTAGGCAAAAGTGTAGAAGACTCAAAGACATTAATCACTCATTAAGGTATTGTTAAGTTATGGTTTTGTTTTGAGTTTCAGAACTCATTTTTAAACATACAAACTCGTTTTCAAGCATAAATTATTTCGGAAGATATAAGTTTAGAAAATATATTTTTTTTTGCCAAATGGAGAGCTATTTCTCGAAATTCTCTTACCAAATATAATTTTGTGAAAACAAATATTTTAAAAACATGTTTTTGAAAATCTCCCTTATCATGCAATAACGAACCCGGCCTATGGATTAAAGTTATTATAAATCTTTTTTTTTTGATAAAATATATATTGGTTTAATACCTCATATAAACCTCCTTAGGTCAAAGTCAAGGTCTCATCAGTGAAGGTTGTATTTTACCATGACTCTTGGCCCACTCGTTCTGCCCGTGTTCAAATCTTGACGTATTTTGATTTTGGTTTTGTTTTCCAAAATTTCACTTATCATTATTTATAATACTTTTATTTTACTATTTAACTTCACATTTTTTACATTTTCATTACTTTTTTTTTTTTTTTTACTATTCAACTTTATATTTCTATATTTTTAGTAACTTTCACATTTCTTAAACATATTTTAAAAAACATGGTCAAAAACCAATTTTTGAGGGGGTGGGAGGAAGAGTTAAGAAGTGGACTGTTTGAGTAGATAGAGAGTGTAAAAAATAAACAAGGAATGGGGCAAAGTTCCCAACACCAGTCACCAGATGCTATCAACAAGAAGCTGAACTGGGGATAAGGGCTCAAAAGCTCATGCTTTTACCTCTCAAATCTCAGAAGATTGCAGCCTAAAAAACACATCTTTATATCCAATTCTCATCACAAGTTCTGCAATTACAATTTGCATCATAACAAGGTTGAGGAGCATAAATGAAAAAGAAAAGGGTTGATAAAACCCATAGACATTACAAATTTTCAAAGCCCCAATGCAAAAAAGGAACTCACATGGTCTTAAAATGGCTTATTTTTCAAGTATAAACTAGCAATTAACTGTTACATTCAGGAACAAAAGACTTCAAATTGAAATGCCCAGTGACTTCTTCAACTTCTCAACTTCCAGGTAAACTGTTGAATAAGGTAGGTATTCAGTGAAGTAGCTTTTGCTCAGATCATTTATAGCCACGGCAAGCTTAGGGATCTGGGCTATCTCATCGTAAGTCAAAGACCTAACGAACCTTGCTGGATTACCAGCCCAAAGCTCACCACTTGGTATCCTCCGCCCTGGTGGAACCACAGATCCTGCTTCAAGGATCGAGTGCGTTTCCACCAAAGAACCTTCCATAAGGATAGAACGCTGCCCGATAATGCATTCAGGTTCAATTGTGCAAGATCGCAACAGGCTGTAAGCACCAATGGTCACAAACCTCTCGATTGATGTCTCAGCCGGCAATCCTGCAGGCGAAATAAGACAACATAAAGTTATGCTTAACTATTTACTTGCAGCTGCATTGAAAAATAATTTGTTTACCTCCCATGTCAATGACTAAGGTACATACTGAAGATTTGCCAAGAACAAATTACATTTGATTATGATCCAGTTTCTTAGTCTCTATAAACACGAATGAAGGCCATGGAACTGTTGCATGCATCATATATTTGGTTCAACTTTAAAGATAGTTGAGAAAATAAGATTCATGGAACACATACATCTGCTTCATTCAGAAGAAAGCCAAATTCAGGCAGAAAAAATTAAAGTAACTAGTACAAAGACTGGAAAAAGGTAACATCAAAAACCAGGGAGTAGGAGGCTCCAGCATTTACGGGATCCCAATTTGCTGTTTTAGAAGTACGTTCCAATATAGTATACTGCACCAGCTCCATTTAAAGAATGAATGCTTTCATACAGGATAATACACAATGTTTGAGAACATTCACAGTTTAAAATAACACTTATGTATCCCACATCAAGCAAAGAAATTGGTCACAGAATCCAGTGAGCATGTAAAATAATGATTCCATCTTTATGATCACAGTACAGCAAATTAGACAATGGCTTCAATAAACAAATTTATGATGTCTGATGCTGACATGTATGCAATCTCAACTTGGAAGGCCTCAGTCTGCATGATTTCAGGTATGCCTGGATGCCCAAATTACACAATGAAGCCATCCAAGTCGAGATAGCTCATTTGATCAACAAAACAACAATATGGGCAAGAACACAAGCACCGCCATAAGAAATCCATGGCATGGGACAGGAGAATACATATATTATACCGACGATAGAACAAAAATTTGAAGTTTTAAGTAATTAGGAGAAAGTAAAACACATTAAACTAGACCGTAAGTGTTGATGAAGGTGAGATTGTGTAAAAGAGAATATCAGTGTCACCCTCCTGACTTTCCCGGCACCCCTACCATGTAATAACTGCAAAACCAAGCTAAAAAGCATAATCCCTGCCTCAAGTACATAACAACTATCAGTCAAACCTATCATCCATCCCAACAATTTTCAACCTATACAAAACTGATCTTGACCATAATAGAAAGCGCCAAATTAGA
The DNA here is from genome assembly GCA_016801395.1 of Leptodermis oblonga. Taxonomy (NCBI): domain Eukaryota; kingdom Viridiplantae; phylum Streptophyta; class Magnoliopsida; order Gentianales; family Rubiaceae; genus Leptodermis; species Leptodermis oblonga. The sequence goes on from CM028759.1 coordinate 10,427,961, forward strand.
ACAAATCAAAAGGTACAGACTGAACTCAAAAGCACATTCTATCCCTTTAGCAACTGCTAGAAAACCATTTTGTGCTTTTCACTTCATTCATACACATGCAAATCATGATAAAAACAATTTCAGTATTATATCACGTAAGATACTTCTCGTCTGAGAAATACTCAGGGCGCTTGGTTGGTGGGTTTAGTAATGAGAGAATGGAATATAGAGGAATGATTCCTCAACTATTAGGAATCACTCAAACCCATATAATTATGTGGGTTTCATTTACCATTCTACTTCACTGTTCAACTCATATCCAAATGTTGCATCAGTCATCAATTCTTGAGTCCTATAGGCAAGTCTCGTCTATATGCTAAAAGAAACTACCTCAATGGAATAACTTTTCATCAGAACATTATGGGTCTTTAGACACCTTCAAAAATCAACCAAGAACATTTTCAACCAAATTGTGCATAATTCTCTACGTTTCCTTCATTCTTTTACACCTTGAACGGCAAAAAATGAAATAGTCTACTCCTTTCCAAAGTAAATACAATATTCAAAATCTTCCATCTTTTCTTCTTAAACTCTCCAAGTTCCTACATTCTTCACTGCTGAAATGAACACCTAAACGGAATTCAACCCACAACTACTGCTATTCGAGCTATTTCTCGAGCAAGACACACCAAAAACCCTGTAATAAACTCTGTCATACATACTATACGACTTAGAATATAAACGGCACTACATTTATGTTTCACAAGTCATTCCTAGAAAATTGGAAAAATGCCCTAGCATACAAAAGTTTGCAAATTCATCACTATCAAACTATACCCAGATAGTTAAGTCATGTTTTTTCTAGCATTTCAATAACTTAAATTGAACCCTTCAAAATATAAAATGCACAAACAAAATTAAAATTCTAATGTAAATTGAAAAAACCTGTGGGGGAATTCCAAGCTGCGTGAAGCACGCACTTTTCTTGAACATTGGAGCAAAATCCAACAATAATCTTATTAAGATCGCCCCTCAAGACGGCGCCGTTCCAGACGGAGGCGCCGTCGTATACAGTAACCTGGCCGGCAAGGACGACATTAGGTGCCACGTAAGCGTCCACGGCGATCTTGGGGAGCCACTGGCCTAAAGGGATGATCCTTCTCTGCCCTCGGTAGTCCCATTTGACCCGATCCGGATCCTCTTTGATTGGGTTGTGCTTGGCCACCTGAGCTGACGCGGCAGCTGCCTCAGCAGAGAAGCTCCGGTGAAGGATACGGCGGTTGTGGGCGGAGAGGGTGGTGGCTAGGGCTCTTCTCGACAATCGGGCTAGCGCTGCCATTTTCAATTTTTTTTGGGATGGAACTGTGGAGTGTGGTTTTAGGGGTGGCAGAACAACTTGGAAAATGGAATGGGAAGGAGTCAAAATGACCGATCTATTTTTATCTCTAATTAGTCCTCTCAAACTTTGGAGTGTTAGCAGTTAAGTCCTCGCCATTAGCTCACTGTCTTTTCAAATTTAAAAAATAGAAAATAAGTAAATAAATAAAAGAATAAAGAGATCACTTCTATATGCCCAAAGAAGTATTATATTTTCTGTACAAAATATGAATAAAATAAATAAATGACTGAAGTTGACCAAACTCGAAAGGTTTTTTATTTTTTATTTTTTTATAAAAAAAATTAACCATTATGGGTATGGTGATTCACACAATGCGGGAGACACTCCCAATAATACAATAATCATTAGTTGTGAGTTGTGAATGGACTTGAACCGGTGAGAACAAATGACACATTTTGGTCTAGCACCACAGAAAAGCAGGCCTTAAGTTCGAAGAAATGTTAACTATATTAACATAAATCTCAAAGAAGTACTTTCTCCGTTCCACTCAAAAAATTCATTTTGAAAACGTACAATTTTTTATTGGTTATGGATGTTCAACACCGGAAATAAATAATTTGGCAAAATATTTTTCACTTATATCCTTACTTTATAAGAAAGAGTAAATTGTGCATTACACATTATTATATTAGTAATGTAAATAAATTCAAAGTAGACTATTATAATGAGACAAGAATTTTTTTTGAAAGTGGACTGTTTGAGTTGGACGGAGGAGTAATAACAATTTTGCATAACCTCAAGGAGGTAAATGTTATTTATTCGAATTGTACTATCATTTTTTTTTTTTTTTGAATTGTAATAGAATAGTTTATTTGTATTTAACTTACCACTAATTCATGCCTTTATGTTTTCTTTATTAATTCTTTATTCTTTTCCCTTTTTGAACTCATGGTTTTTGTTTCGAAATTTCGAAGTATAGAAACTCGATCGGGGAAGGATTATGCAATATTACCCAACGCAATTGATGATAGCAGAAAAGTGGTAATTAAACAACCTGGATATCATTTTTGTAAATAAAATATGCTACATTTAACCTCTCAAAGTTGTACGAATTTGACCAGTAAAAGGTTTTGCCTATGAGTGAAACGTTGGATTCATATGGTAAAAAAGAAGGGTAACTTTGTGTACCAAATTCATCAAAATGCTCGTTTGAATATTGAATAGAGAAAAAGAATGTCAACAAGGGCATCATAAGTTTATGCTAGGGATCGATTATAGTTTAGCGGTTCAACTGTACTTAGGCAATCCGCAAAGGTGCAAGATCGAAACTCTATCAAAGAGGAATTAACAAGTTGTAAAAGTAAGTGGTAAGCCCACTACGAGCCCCATTTTTTTTTGTTAAAAATAAAAGAAACAAGAAGGGAAAAGGCCAAGATGGTACATTTGGTTTCAACCGTGGAGAAAGAGAGATTTCCAGTCCAAAGTAAATCGAAATTGCTACTAAAGAGTTGATGGACCATTTCAAGTGTTGGACTCAAGCTAATATTTTAATAAATAAAAACCAAAAGGGTGATGCTAATCTAATCCAATTGATCAAAGGACAATTTGAGTTATAGTCCAAACCAATCTTCATGAATTTTCAAAAAATCCCAAAGCAGCCCATCCATTTTTAGAGCCTTGAGTTTTTTTTTAGCTTTTGAAGACAAATGGAGAATCAAAAATTTTCTTCTAAGAAAATTGATCAACAATAATGCTTTTCGTTTAAAATTTTAAATAGAGAATTGGTTACCGATTTAATTGAGGATAAAATAAAGAAAACCACAAAAAATAGATTAAAGTAAATTAAAAGACTATATGGAAAGATTAAAAGAAATGAGTCTTCACGGATTCTTTCATGTAAGATTTTTATAGTCTAGCTCCGGTAATTTGTGCGTTTGCGCATGGTTGAAGTAAGTATGCAGCTTGTGCTCTTTTTCTGAAACTTGTATTAGATGTTCTTTCCTTTTCCTTGAAAATTTTTCTTCTTTCTAAGGGTCATATTCAGTCTCTTGGTCCGATCGCTCGTTCTCTTGTTCATCATCTGATGGTATCGAAGAGTTCGGAACAATTGATCAATAATAATGTATTTTGAAAGTAATTTGAAGTCTTCCAAGTATATTAGCCATTGAATCTATTCCACGTATACATAAGCCCATGCTAAACCCACGATCCTACAACTAATACGTCACTTAATTGCACCACAAATTGACAACAAGAACAAGCAATTAAACATCGATCATTACAAGGAACCCTAGCTATCAGCCAAGCACACCAATAACAATACGCCCATACAAAATCATCACAAATAATATCATAAATATAGAGTTTAATTAGTTACGGATATATAAAAAAATATTTAAAGGAAATAAGTAAAATAGGCATGAATGAAAGTGAACTAAAACTTCTATTAGAAAGAAAAGGGAGCTCTTTCTTATAATCAAGCAATAACCTATTATCTTACTTTCTTTCAAGAAAATTTTACATTTTTAAATGGAAATTAATCACCTTCCCCCACTAAAATGTTTAGGTTTATGAAGAGAGAGTTGTTCTAAAGTGTGAAAAATTGTCTTCATTCAAAAGTAATGAGTTATTTATTAACTCCAAAATGTAGGCTAAACACTTAGGCCCTGTTTGATAAAGAGACTCAAGTCTCATTTTAATTTTATAATAGTTTTTCGTCATTTTAATAAACATTTTAACATTTTTAGCACATATTTTTTATATTCTCAATGTAATTTTAATATTATAAAATCAAAATTATGGTTTGAATATCTTTACCAAATATAACCTTACTCAAAATGCGAAAAAAGGACTAAAATGAAATATTCAAATTAAAACTCCACAACGTCTTAGTTATGATTCCACAGTGTGAATTTTGTCATACTCTGGCATGGTTTGAGCCGAATTTTCCCCTATCCATCAACCATCACGCGGGAACGATTAATAGTCTAGTGATTAGAGCTGTAAGGGCTTCAACGCGGAGTCGATTCGCATAGAAAAAAGACATACATAAAGGAAACTCACGGGAGTTAATTTAAACTATAAAAATAAAAAATAAAAACCATGACGCCACGACGGGAGAGTAGTGGTCACACTGTGCCACAGAAATTTTCTTTAGAACTTGTAAAATCTTTCAACTCCATTCATCTCGATACTTATAAACAGTGACAAACTATAAATAATCTGTATATAAATGACTCCAAATATGTCATTTTAGCCTAAGATTTCACACAATCACCAAGCAAAGGAGATACAACGTATTTTGATTGACAGCCTAAATTTTTGCCAAACCTTTTGTTATAGATACATGATTAGTTGAGCCATGAGTGCACGGTAAGCCCAGAAGGTGGCACGTGTTGCCAAGATTTCCTGCCCACAAATCCTCCATTGCCCCTAAATGATGACGATGATGCAGAAGCAGCAGATCTGCAAAGTTGGCCTAGGTGTAGTAACGATTCGAAAAATTATTAACTGCATTCGCTGCATTTTTAAAATTGATGCAAACAACTATTAGTCAAATAAAAATTAAGTTTTATTTTTATTTCTAAACTCGTTATATGTTTAACGTAACCTTCATAATTCCAAAAGAATAGTACTTATTTAGTGACTGAGTCAGAAATTATATTTTAAAAATTTCGTAGGAGTTCAACATATGAATAAACTTTTTTTTTGACAGTAAATACATTATAAAAAAAATTTGAATAAACAAATATACACTACTAATAAGAGTGCAGGAGGAGATTAGAGGGGTCCGGAGACTCCCCCATTCCCCCCTTAGATCCTCCCCTGTAGCTGTTTTTTGAAATAATGATAGATTTAGCAACAAATCATAGTAACTTTTTAATAGCAACTCATATGGCATGCGTTTATTTGTTACATTTGTATTAATATCACATAATTGTAACAAATGAGTTGCTATCAAAATGTAACAAATGAATGTATACCACATAAGTTGCTATTAAAAAGTTGTATGATTTATTACTAAGTCTATAATTACTCTTCTTGATGAAATGAATATGACTGCATTATTTTATGTGATGTAGCGGATGTACTGAATAATTTCTCGATCCGAAACTTGGGAAACAAATCATGATCCCGAGTTAGGCTCCCTCACCCTCCGACCACGTGCCGATCTGGTTCCGGTGGGAGCGTGGCGTGGGCTTTTATATTTGGGAGAAAAAGTCGATGGCTTTTTGTAAATATAGGTCCGACAGCGTTGGGCCTACTCTTAAAGTCAGTCCTTTCCGATAAAGCCTTCTTTCTTATTTTTTCTTCGCCAACCAAATCCACAGCCTCCCCCAACCGCACGTGACATGCGACGCCGCAATTATTCGCTTAATTAAATTATTATTCTTTTTGACGAAAGCTTAATAAATTGTTATTCTAGAGTTTAAAATAATAAATGTAGAATGGATATTACATTCAGAAAATCAAAACTCACTCGATCCTAATGTAAGAGTTTGTTTCAAAAAATATTTTTGTCTCAACAGAACAATCGTGTATTAATTTTTTTTAATATTTTAAATACCCGTATTACTAATATAATAATATGTGGTATATAATTAACTCATATTTTAAAAGTAAGAACTTTATTATAAAAAAAAATGCATAATTAGTTATTTTAGATGTTGTACCTTTAAACCCATTTTAAAAACACGACACTTCCATCATGAATGAAAGAGTACTAACCACTTGGTGTGCTAATCATAGGTTATTACTTATTATAAGTTTGAATCACATTACTGATAAGATTTGCGGATTTTAGTTGAATTTTGGCTTCATATAATGTATACAATAGTAACGATTGTTTTCCTAAAACAGTGTGAAATCTGAAAAAAAAAAAATGGAAGAAAAAGAAATCGTCTAAATTTTATTTTACTACATTAATTAAAAGAGAAATTAAAATTTTTATTTGTATTATATTTATATGGAAAGAAAGAATAATGATAATAATTTACTCAAACAATTATTCAGATTTGAAGTCTTAACTTTCCCAAAAAAAAAAAAAAAAGTCATAAAATTATAACTTTTCGACTTATTATAGAAAAAGGACAATCATAACTTTGTAAAAGTAATAGTGCCGTCTAAAATTCATGGAAAAAACGGTTTAGTTCATTCCTCTTTTATGAAACAATAATTTAAATAGATATTATACTTATGAACAACATGTTCGTTTATGCATTTTTTTTTTCTTTGTTTTAAAAACATAAAGCGGTAAGGTTTATTGGAAGTTTCTTCATTTTCAAATATTTACTTTTCTATTCTAAAAAGGAAAAAAAAAAGAAAAAAGAAAAAAGAAAAAAGAAGCTTTTCTTGATTTGGATTATCAAACAATAGTGATAACAAAAACAGCGCTGATACCCATACAAATTCTATGCCATATGAAATTGAGGTGATGTTTGGTTTGTGATAAAGAATCATGAACATGACATTAATGAGAAACGATAAAGGATAGTGTTTTATTGTAATGAAATTGAAGTGTTTATTGATTTGCCGGATTATACGTTACGAAAGATTGACTATCATTTATCGAGTATTTTTTACAAATAGAGTTTGATACTTCCTCCTTACTCTTTAAAAGGTCCACCTTTGTATTGCCATTTTTATGTTTACAAAGTGGACTGCTTGAATTAAAAAATTATGACACTCGACCGACTACACATTCTCAATCAATTTCACACTTTCAGTTATCCAAACCTCCTAACTCAACGTCATCCCTAAATTTTCATCTTTTCAGTGATGAATAAATTGGGTAAGATTATCGTCTGGTTACATTATCATTTATTTATTGGATAATACCTCATGCAAATGTTCATTGCGTTCAAGATTATTATCAAATGAATGAATAGTTACATAACCGAATTGTAAATTTTTTTTTTTTCTGATTAACAATGCACGAAAATTTAACCCATCATCTTTATTAGTTTGGCTAATGCACATCTCTATCTCTCTCTCTCTCTCTCTCTCTATATTGTAATTATGATCCCACATTGCTTTAATTTTGATGTGTTTAAAGTGGATTTTATAAATGCGGAAAGTAGATTCATGAATGGACCTTTGAGTTTTGACTACAGCTTCCGCACCTATCAACTCAACACTACACTAAACCAAAGATCAGATCGAACAAGTCCCACACCCTAGGCCTCTTTGGTAAAGGCTCTAATTTTGATTTTATAATAGTTTTTCGTTATTTTAATAAATTTTTTTATTTTTAATAAACTTTTTTACATTTTCAACGCATCTTTTTACATACACAATATAATTTTAATATTATAAAATCAAAATGAAATTCAAATCATGGTTTGAGTCTTTTTATCAATCATGACTATTTTTTTCTTCTTCTTTTTTTTAAAAAAAATTCACCCTAACTTTATTACATGAGATATTCTTGACTCCTCGAAAACAAAATTTTTTTTTTTTCCTTCGAAGAAAGTAATGTTATCAAGAAATAGCGCGATGGGCTAATATTAGAAAAAAACAGTAATTTTTAGGTTGATGATTCTTCTTTAAAATCACTGGGAGAGTATCTTCATAATATGTGTCATCGTCTTCTTTTGCATGTCATGATATGATGTCGTGATACAATCAGCGGCGGAGACACACTGGGGGCACGTGCCGCCACTGCCTCCGCCACTTCTTTACTATATATAATGATATATGTTTGTGATTCTAATAGTGCCTCCAGTAAATTAAACTTACCTATTATTATATAATTATTAATTAAAGTAAACTTTTGAATCTGAATAAAAGGAAAGCAAATAAGGGAATAAGTAAGTTTCTCCATAAATTTATACGGTATCATTCTTTTTAATTTTAATACATTACTCAAAGTTTTACTATTTATTTATAATCTTTCTGAAAAGGTTGTAATGGTTGGTTATTTCAAGATAAATATTTAAATTAAAATTTCACTATTTTCCTTGTTTTTATGTAATATATAGGATAATATTTAATCAGTTTTTAAGAATTCTGAATTTTATAGTGAAATCAGTTATTAATGGATTTTTCTTATTGTTGATTATATATTTATCTCTCTAATAACTAGTAGGTTTTTTTTTTTTTTTTTGAAAAAAATTACTAGTAGTTTAGTATCTTCTTATTTTATGTGAAAAATATTTAGAGAGAGGAAAGAAATCTGAAAAAAAATTTGAAAATACTTATACGGTAAGGAAAAAGTGTTTAATTTTTTTTTTTTTGGAAACTAATATTGACTCAAAATTTTAACCAAAAAATAAAACATTTGAAGTTCGTATTGTGCCCCCACTGGAAAATATTTCTAGCTCCTCCACTGGATACAATTGAGAGTTTTTTTTTGTTATCATTTATTGTAACATCTTTTCTTGAGAAAAATTATTGTAAGATTATTCTTTTCTTTTCAACACACAGGAAAATATGGCTAGTCATTTGTTGTTTTTGTTTTTCCTTTTTGAATTATGAATGCCTCTTTAAAAGAAAAAAGGACAATATATAATATTATGTGTATAAGAGATGCCATGCTTTGGCTTTTTTTCCCTTTTGAAATTATACTCTTTTTGGTAACGACCATGCATGTCTAATATTATGTTGATAGAGAAGAGGATATATACCTCAAGATCAACAATATCACCTAAATAATCATTTAACAAAAAATAGTACCCATTCCTTCCTTGGATAAGTGAAATAGTCGTATTTAAAGTTGTCTCGTACGATTCATATTTAATTATACATTTGAACTCGATCTTTCTTAAAACGGAGGGAGTGTTTAAACATAAGAGCTTGTGTTTTCCAACCCGGCCCATAGAAAATAAATAGAATTGTAAAATTAATTAAGCAAATTAAAATACGTGAAACAATCATCTTCAAATTTGTTATATATTTTCCTGAGAGATTCATACATAGAAAATTATCTGTACCATTTAATAATAACTTATTGGTCTTTGTAGTCCAGATTCTTGTGTTACTAATTTATTTATTTTAAACAACTACATTAGATTTTTTTTTTTATTACTTATTTGTGACACATAATTATAAGATACAAAATAAGTGATAGAAACGATATGGTGTGATGCAATTGTTCTGAAGGAAATAAATTAATTAGTAAGTAATATGGGGTCACCTCAATATTGAAATTTCTTTTTAATTTTTACTTTTTATATTTTCATATTAATAAATATATATATCAAAAATAAAGATTTGATTCATCAAAAGAAATATATACTACTGTTTCAGTTTCAAATACTTTCAGCTGAGCGAAAGAACATTACTTGTAGAGAAATATGTATATATATATATATACTCACGTTTATAAAATATATATCATTTTTGTCCCTCTAATCACTTAAGCATTACATATTATGCTACTCCATCTATTGCATAAAAAAAATATATATATATATAGTTTTGAGTTGTATCTAATGACTTAAAAATAATTGTATTAAGAAACTCTTTTAACGATAATTAATGCAGGGAGTACTTAGCAAAACCTAGGTATGCAATGTCTTCGATCTGGAGAAATTGATGATCAACAGTAAAAGTTGCATGTTTATGATTAACTATTTTATCCAGCTACGACTTCAACACTTTAACTTAGTTTCCAATCCGAAAATCTATTATGTTTTAAAAAATGTTTTGTTTCAAAATGTACAATTTACTATAAATGTTAAGATACGATAAATAGAATAAGTTAGATATTATATACACTTTTACTCATGGATTTAGTTCTAACTACACTAACACAACTTGACTAATATAATTGAAGGGGCCAATTATTTATATATGTTTGGAAATCTGCAGTTCAAAATCGGTGTTTAGGACAAAATTTTAAACCACCGTCAATCTACGATCACTTGAATCACATTTCATATATTATACTCTTTCTGTTCTATTATAAGGGCATACTTTTACTAATGTACAACTTATAATGAATGTCAATGTACAACACCTAAAATAGTTATTTTGACACTTTTTATTCCATTCATATCCTTGTTTTTTTGTATGGACTAATTGTGTACCACACATCATACATCACATATAATTATATTAGTAAGGGTATGAGAAGTGAAAAAAAATTGAAAATTGACTTTTCTATTGGAACAAAAAATATTTCTCAAAATGCATCATTCTAATGGAACATGGAGAGTAATAAAATTTTCATATAATTTTTTCATCATTAACTTTTAGTGCCACACATACCTTCTCTTACGGATAGAATTTGGAAGAGAGTAATTATTCTTTATTTCATTGATATCTAATCTGACGTACAATCAAAGTATTTATAATGAACTAAAACACTAACAAAATCAAATAACAGTAGTAAATAAGTCATATAATATAGGAACTAGTGAACCCGTAAATCCTGACACCCCCGCTAACTCCTAAAAACTAGGAAAACAAGTTGAACAAATCTATTCCTCAGTACTCACTATCACACACGATCCTAGATTGGGTGAGAGTGGACGATTTTAACTCGTATCACGTTCAAAATATAATCTCTAAACAGCCATCATCCAAACTGTAATACTATACACTTTGTCATTAAATTAAAGCCCTATTTCATCACATTTCGAATCAAAAACCAAACTGTGACACCACACACTCTTTAACTAGTCATCAAAGCCTATCCCAAAACAAACTAAACAAAAACTAGAATTTAGTTGAAAACTTAATTAGATAAGTACTTCCTCCGTTCTGTTTTATTATTGAGTCAACTTTCACAAACATTTTTCGTTTCAATAGAAGAGTCAATTTTTAAAATTTTTTCTCTTTCTATCCTTAATTACTAATATAATTATGTGTGGTCACAATTAGTCCCTACTTAATACGTAACGATTTAAATGGAATAAATGGTGTCAAATAAGCTATTTTATGTGTTATACCTTGACGTTTGTAAAAAGTTGTATATGTGTGAAAGAGATTGTTTCTAACGGAACGAAGGGAATAATATAGTTAAGGGTGTTGGGCTAGTGGGACAATCCTTCTTCGATCGATCTGATAGCCATAGGAAACAATTAATGATTTCAATTCAACCAATCCTTTTCACTCCCTAAATCAGATTGATTAATTAAGTTGGCCCGCATGCACCTGTACCACCACCTTTAATTTGTAGCTTTTAAATGAAGTGGATAAAAAAAGAGAAGAATTAATCCCAAAAAAAAAAAAAAAAAAAAGGATCGGTCTTAGATCATATAACTTACCCAGAGAGATATCTTCTACTCTCAAAAAGTGATCTTCTAATATATCTTAATCTTTATAGCCTCTTTTCAACTTTAAAGTGTTCCAAGTTGTTAAACAGCAGCAGACAGGGTGGGGTGGTCTTCGGACTCCTCCAACCCTCTCCTGCACCTTTATTACTCGTGTATATTTTTTTATTAAATTTTTTTTATAATATATTTAATTGTCAAAAATAAATTTATATATATACTGGACTCCTCCAAAATTTTGAAAACGTATTTTCTGGATTCGCCACGAGTAACCAATTGAATTCGGGTGAAAGGTATATTCATCGATCCCACGTCTGATTTATGTAATCCTACGTGATTAAAGCAATCCTTCATCACATGCATGGTGCTCTTATTAATTGTGTGTCTTTTTTCCAGTACACAAACTGGAAAACCACTTTTTGGATAGTTAATTTAACCACCATGACACACATGCATCCATCAGGTTTGGATTTTTATGATTTTTTTTTAAATTTATAAATATAATTTTTTATATGAGATGAAATGAGTGATTAATACGTACCTATGGAAAATCCATTTATTATTGAGATGACTGCCATACATATAAATATGGAAGAATAGACTTTTTTTCTATTAAATAGCGTTCACTCGTAATTTTATTTTATTGTGAGTGTCACATTCATGCATTCGGCCCTGGCCAATTCATTTAAGTGTATCATTAATCGTAGAAAAAATTTCCTCGATTGGTAAAATTTTTCAATAGATTTGTTCCCTTTCTGAGTTTATATAATTCTCTCCCTCTCTCTCTATATAGTCTCTTATACTCAGGGGTATAGTTAGGGAGGTCTGAAGGGGTTTGAAAGCCCCTCTAACCCGGCCACTTGATAGTTTTTAAATATATTTATTTATTTTTATTTGAAATAAATAACACTAGAACCATTTTTTTACTACACCACTGCTTATATTGCCTCTGTTCGAGTGGAATGGTTCTATTTTTATAAGGTGTAATAACTAAAATTATTAATTTGTTAATTTTTTACTACACCACTTGATAGTTTTAAAAAATTTTCTTTTATTGAGACAAAATTTCTTTTTTTGAAAAAATTACTCTTCCATGTATGGTGATGGATGGAGGGAGAGGGAGGGAGTCTCTCTCTGTCCCAATGGAAAATTCCACTGTCAAAAATGTTTTTGTCCCAATACATAGAATAATCATTTAATACTCTTATTATATAATAATGTGTGACGTGACAAATTAGTTATTTCACGTATTTGTACTTTCATACCGATACAAGCTTTTACATTTTCGAAACATGACTTTTCTATTAGGACTTAAGAAAGGAGAATTTTATTGCTCTAACCTAATCTTCCATAGCCTAGCTATTTTCTCATGTCAATTCTTCATTTTCTCTTTTCACCCCTTAGGTAAAAAGAATAAAATTATAAATGAACATTTAAATAAGGCCAGTTACAAATAGAATCAAATGTAAACGTACAAGAGTATGCATACATCTCGTTTGGCTCCAAATGCTAGAGCATGGGGCATATAAGTCCTAACACCAAAATAATGCCTATATATATCCACACACACACACACAGACCTAAGCAAAAGTAACTCTTTTTTCTCTTCTTTAAATAAAATTCCTTTTCTTTCATGGAAGAAAACCATCAAGAACTCCAGCTTCTCCCATCAACTTCAACCTCAGATTCCACCATAAAGCTTCAATCCATGGCGAATTTGAACCCGTTCCACGACAACGCCTCGGGCGGCGCCCCCGGCCCGTCTCTAGACCTCCAGTTGTCTATAAGCTTCAGGACCATCCGGGCCAAACCCAAAGACTACACCAACGAAATGATGATAGTGCAAAATGGCTCGGTTGAGGCGATGAAATGGCAGGCGGCGGAGCAGATACGGCTGGCCGCGATGGAGAAGGCGTACGCCGAGCGGGTGAGGGAGCTGAGCCGGCGGGAGATGGAGATTGCCCAGGCGGAGTTCGCCCGAGCTCGGAGCATGTGGGAGAGGGCTAGAGAAGAAGTTGAAAAGGCTGAGAAATTGAAGGAAACAGCTATGAATCCGAATTCCAATGCCACCACCACGTGCATGGAGATTACTTGCAATTCTTGCAGGCAAAAATTTCGACCTTAATTTTAATTGTTCATTCATCCAAATCCAATCTAGCTTTCATTATTTCTTCATCAATAAAAAAAAAAAAAGGAAGAATAATTAAGAATGATTAGTGTTTTTTTTGCTTTTCTAATTATTGATATTTTGTGTTTATTAATTAAGTTGCGATATTTATTTCTTAATTTTGTATATGATGATCACGATTCATGAATCGTTAAACTGTTCTGTTTGAACATCAATTTTAGCGTGGAATTAATATTAAAATAAATAGCATTAATTCACACAAATAATTATACATCGGACGTTATTAACATCCCAAGTTGACAAATTCTAGATCCTCGAAAAGCTTAATTATATGTTTCCCCAGTCCCCATTAGAAAAGTCCAGTAGTTACTACACTCCTAATGAAACGAATAGAGTAATAATTAAGAACGATTGAAGGTAGGGGTTAGAACTATTTAATTGATTAATTAAAAAGAGATTATGGGATGGAGAAATTAAAATATATAAATATAAAATAATATTAAAAATAGTAGTTTGGTGTGTCCCACATTGGTGGTTTTACATGAGAAAGTGAGCACAACATGTGTACATTCCAGGCTCATCATTCAATCAAACTTTTCCATTTCCATGTTTACGTATTTGTTTTTCAAACTTTGGACTTTTGGGACACTGCTCCTGTACCATTATTAATAACGAAATTGTTATATGCAGTAACCGTTTTACTATTCGCAGTAACATTTTCTTATAAAAGTCTATTTTATCCTTTATATAAAAAAAACAGTATCGCACAACATTTGATTTTATAATCACGAGTACGATCCATATTACACGATATGTAAATAACCTACACATTTTTTCAAAACGGGATAAAATTTTGTGAAAATACCGCCCAGAAAGGACGGTATTTCATAAAATACCGCCCTTAGTGGGGGTATTTTCACTGAAAATACCGCCCAAAGTAGGCGGTATTCTCAGGAATACCGCCCACTTTTGTGGGCGGTATTTCCAGAAATACCACCCTGGGCGGTATTTCCCCCAGAAATACCGCATACTGTTGGCGGTATTCCCACGAATACCGCCAACAGTAGGCGGTATTTTCTTGGGAAATACCGCCTTTTGTGGGCGGTATTTTCTTAAATACCGCCCACAAAGGGCGGTATTTTCCCAATGTTCTTGTGAAATTTTATGAAATTTTTTTTTTAATACTTAAGGATAAAATAGACTTTTCACAAGGAATGTTACTGCGTTTAGTAAAATGGTTACTGCATATAGTATGCCTCTTAATAATTACGAATACCCTTTCAAGTTTTATTCAAGTACCAAAATAAATATTGTGATCGACTTTGTTTTGTACTATTTAAAATACACAAATTAGATCTTTAAGGATTCTATGTACCTTTTAAATCTACGAGATTTATTAACCTTAATTTAATAACATTGAGGTCTTACAAATTTTAGCTACCATGAATTCAATACAAGCAAACAATTTCCTTTCAATCCGCAAGAAATTAATCCGCTCGTTCCATTAGAAAAATTCATTTTAAATTTGCATTTTATAAACAGTTGAACTATTCTAATGATACAAATGGAGTAGTATATATGAGATGGATAACAATTGATTAAGCCCTCATTTCATGAACAAAAATATTACCCTTGTCTCGTTAAAATAGTTCTTTTTTGAGTTGTACATTCTAATTATAAATGGGAAAACTGCAAAAGTGGTCCACAATCTTTACCCCTGTTTCAAATGTAGTCCACAATCTTTAGTAACTGGCAAATGTAGTCCACAATGTATCCATTTTGTTGCAATTTTAGTCCAAAAACGGAAAATGGACCTTGACTAACGGTCAACGGGTTTGACCGTCAGTCAAACCCGGGTTTGACCCTCCTAAAACCACCCCACCCCTTCCTTCCAAAACCATTTCTCCACATCACTTCTTCCTCCACGTCAGCACCAGAAAATGAAAGGAGATCATAAAAACTCCAAAATTTGCTCCATTGGGGTTTCGAACCTGTGACCTCCCGGATGCGCGCGCGAGAGACAACCACTAAGCTGCAGTCGTTTGTTTGTCTTTGGTTGCTGTTCCATTCACTCATATAAAATCACACTTTTCTTTCGTACTTTATACACAAAGTCGTATTAAGACTTTCAAATTCCTTTCCATGCCGTCAAATTAATTAACTTATTTAATTAAAATTACTATTCTAACCTTATTAAATAATGTCAAACATATAATTACCTCTAATATATATTTTTAACTCTTTCAAAAATCTCATACGAATTAATTCAACATCAACTATAATATATTTTTAATTCTTCCCCTTCGTATGAGATTATTTAAAAATATATTATAGTTGATGTTGAATTAATTCGTATGAGATTTTTGAAAGAGTTAAAAATATATATTAGAGGTAATTATATGTTTGACATTATTTAATAAGGTTAGAATATAATTTTAATTAAATAAGTTAATTAATTTGACGGCATGGAAAGGAATTTGAAAGTCTTAATACGGCTTTGTGTATAAAGTACGAAAGAAAAGTGTGATTCTATATGAGTGAATGGAACAGCAACCAAAGACAAACAAACGACTGCAGCTTAGTGGTTGTCTCTCGCGCGCGCATCCGGGAGGTCACAGGTTCGAAACCCCAATGGAGCAAATTTTGGAGTTTTTATGATCTCCTTTCATTTTCTGGTGCTGACGTGGTGCTGATGTGGAGAAATGGTTTTGGAAGGAAGGGGTGGGGTGGTTTTAGGAGGGTCAAACCCGTTGACCGTTAGTCAAGGTCCATTTTCCGTTTTTGGACTAAAATTGCAACAAAATGGATACATTGTGGACTACATTTGCCAGTTACTAAAGATTGTGGACTATATTTGAAACAGGGGTAAAGATTGTGGACCACTTTTGCAGTTTTCCCAATTAATATCTCTTCTAATATTCTAATATAACAAATTAAGTACTCAAAATCAGTGGTTATGAATAAATTGGATTTTAGGAAAGTAGTTTCCAAAGGCTAGAATAGTACTGTAGATTGACTTGCATCTCTTAATTAAAATAGTTAATTAATTTTTAATTCCTTCTTCATGGCATGTGATGTGAGTCTGGATATCAACTTTTTCAACATATTTTTCTGTATTAGCAACTGGCATATCCATTAATTGTCTTTTTCTTTTTTCTTTTATTTTTATTTATGTGACGATGACCAATCAATTAGTAGTTCTATTAAAAGAGTTTAGTTGCTTGCGTGACGTTTTTTTATTAGTTTGAATGTATAACATTTAAAATAAGTGATTTAACGTTATATAATAACAAAACTCTTTCGATGGAACCGAGAGACATCACTACTCTTTTTTCTTTTTTTTATACATATGTTTAAGGAAAACATGACATCCCTGCATGGACAAAAAGACCATACTTTTGTTGTCGTAGAATAATTCTTTTCAGAGCCTATTTATTAATTTTTAGGTTCTAGAAAGATAAACATGAAGGCATGCCTTCATTTAATTTTGTACTTGTTCTTCCCTTTACAGCTAATTGCCCTTAAACTTTTAATACTTTCTAAACAATATTAATAATACCAAAAGAACAATAATGCTTTATCAACTATCTTCACCTTCCTCTTAGATCAACATTTTTGTTTTCTTTACAAGTATCTGATACAAAGTTCAACACCTAAATTACGTAATTCTACGTATAACAACAAACCAAATATTTATCTCAAAAATCAGCCAAATATCTCGTCATCACGTAAGGTTGAAACAAGTATAGCTAACAACATATCATCTCAATAATTTAGGACAAAAAGATAATTGATGAATGAATATTTCAGCAGTAGAGTTTAGTGAGAGTTGAAAATCAAAGAGCATTGAGTCAAGTTGAGAACCTAAATGGGGATAGAAATGGCAAATGCATGAGAACAAAAAGCAAACAAATTCATAAACAAGAAGACAACAATGCTGCTGATCATTGAATTCAATCTCTTAACTTTAGCTCATCTTCATACCAAACACCCACTATCCATGTCTACCAATTAAGCCAAAAAAACAGAGACATTTTTGGATAGGGTGAGACTGAGTGATCTTTCTCAAAGGATGATCAGTGACTGCAGGAAGTGATCAGAAGCAATCCAGCCGACGTCCCACCAAAAGAATCACGTTTCTGACGCTGTTTTCACAGCTAAAAAGATGACTTTTTTAATAGAACGGAAAGAGTACAATGTAGTCTCTTCCCTTCCTTTTATTTTCAATTGGGTCCTCCCTGAGACTTGAACTGTTGCATGATTATCAGCAACCAAAATCTATACTGATAAATCTGCTCAATGGGCTCTCTTTGCAACTTACAAACAAGAAGCACAAAGTGAAGTTAAGGATCACTGGCTCATATACATATGCCCATGCTAAGGAATAAGGATAATGGTGAGATCAATTAACAAGGGGTGTCTTTCAGAGACAGGATCCTTAGCTGTGCAAATTGCAAACCACTAAGATCCACAACCAAGGGTACCTACCCAAGCCTGAGAGATTATGCAAGGCACTTAAATATGAAAGACTGTAGGTCTCAATAGACAATGACATCAATAAAATCCAGAAAACAATACACAGGCAGAAGCTAAAAGAGCCAGCAAATTGCAAACCACTAAGATCCACAACCAAGGGTACCTACCCTAGCCTGAGAGATTATGCAAGGCACACAAATATGAAAGACTGTAGGTCTCAATAAGATCCACATCAATAAGATCACAGAAAACAACACACAGGCAGAAGCTAAAAGAAACAGCAAGCTGAAAAAAACTAGAACTGGAAATAGCAGACGGAACTTAATCTCAACTCCATTTTCTAGAGCCCAAATTAACATGGAGAAAGCTGTTCATAAGTTGCAAAAAGTTTCAAACTAAGTAAAACCATCAAGGTTCAATGTAAAACTGATTAAGTGAAGAACAGTAACCTATGGTATCTCATACTCCACCTGAAACTAGTGTATCATCAGTTCCTATATTTTGATTAAACTATATCCTGTTCTATAAGATAGAGCAGATAAATATATATCAATGGGAAAACTGTCAAAATTTCTTCACCTAAGAACTCACTATCTGCAGAAAACCTAGACAGGTGATGAATAGTCAGCACCAACCTACTTGATGAATTAATTCTCTCCACTGGGTTCTCCCATGTTGTTGTTTCCCTTGGCTTTCCTTGAGTATACGCGAAGGTCTCCCCCTAAACCATCATCCTTAGCATCTTCGTCCATCACCACTGTACCTGCATCACTCCCTCCAGATAGTTCTCCAGTTATTCCTCCAACTTCTGCCTCCCCTGGTTCTTTTATGATTTCGAGAAGTTCCAAGGACATGGCAGCTGTATCCAACTCCCGACAACCCTTTGGAGCAGTTTCAGCTTCTTGACCAGTAAGAATGAATGAAGGCACCTGATGAGAAAATCTGAACATCTCTTCCCTTCGAATTGCATAAACCTGACTTGGGTCCAGATGTGGATGAAACACAGACCGGAATCCAGCAACTTTGACCAAGGGAGCAACAGAAACCCCTTGCTCCTTATTGTAGTCTTCAACCACTTCCACCATATCATACTTCTGTATTACTTCATCTGGGGTCAGCTCATTCCAGTCAGAAGACCAGTTCCGATACAACGCCCAGACATCCCCCTTTCTTGGGAAAATGTGAATAACCCCTTTAGAACCTCTATTGCAATAAACTCTATGTGAAAAAGAATTAAGCGACTTACTGTTTACATGTCGCCCAATTCTGAAATCACCACAGGTCTTGGGAAAACCACAGGCAACCCAATTAAGTGGACCAAGTTCGCTGTTGCTTTTAGAGTTCAGCCAGCTGATGCGAACTTCAAAGGGATTTCTGGATATCACATTATGTATGATAGCATAATAACGAGGCATGCCATCTTCATCATCATATGCTGCCCAAACCTGGTTTTCAGCAAATACTTTTTCCACTCTGTCCTTGTCAAAATCATAAAATTCTGGATCAGGAACACTCATTGTTGTAATTTTGTTAACCTCAGTTTCTGAGCCAATAGCCAAAGCAGAAAGCGGGGACTCTTTCAGCACATCTGAAACGGGGACACCTGCAGACACAACTTTAGTAGGCATTCTGTCTGAGCTAGTTGCAACTAAAGACAGTAAAGATACAAGTCTCTTCTTGATGGAAGACTTACCGTTTCTGGCCTTCGTCATGTCAGCTACAACAGATTTATCTGGAGCAGATACAGTTGGGATACCCTTCTCCATTCCTTTATCAACTTTACCAGATGAAACTGTTTTATTAGCTGCACTCCACTGTTCTAGCTTCTTGAGGATTTCCATCCTAGCCTTCTCCATCAGCAAAGTACGAGCTTCTGAATGTGACAATTCCATCGAACTCTTAGATTTCAAAGTTCCAGGAGTTGCCTTTTGAGTTTCCAACCTCTCCTTGTTATTTGCAGAATCATTACTGCTTCTACTACCAGCACTGCACTCTGGCAATCGGCTAAGAAATTCTTTCCTTTCCTTATGGGTTCTCAGGATTACAGAGCTTTTCAAACTCTTAGATTTGGAAGTTCCAGGATTAAAGAGGTTTCCAGTTTCCAACCTATCCATGTGATTTCCAGAACCATTATTACTTCTACTACCAGCACTGGATTGTGGCATTTGGTTATGGAAGTCTTTCTTTCCCAAAGTAGCCTTTGAACCTGTAGACTTGGAAGATCCAGGAGTAAAGAGGTTTCCAGTTTCAAACCCATTCATGTGATTTCCATAATCAACATAGCTTCTACTTACAGCAGCAGACTGTGGCATTTGGTTTGGAAAGTCTTTCCTTACCAAAGTAGCCAAATATTCATCTAATCGCACCTTCTTTGAAAGTATATCTCCATTGCCAACAATGGGAACATTATAAGTTGATAGCATCTCTCCATTGCCAAAAACTGGAACATTATAAGCTGGAAAACCATTGGTTCTGCCACCAAATGCCTCTTCATGTCCTCTCTTCAAAATTTCTCTGGTTGATTGGAAACCATGCACAGGTTGAGCAACACCTTTTGCTGGGGTTGGCAAACTTCTTGAACCACTGGGGGTGGATTTTCTTCCCAAATCAGATGATGTAGCATCCTTTGCTGGTGTTGGCATACTTCTTGAACCACCAACTTTGAAAGATGAACTCTGTTGAATATTTTCCCTTCTCATGGTGTCAACATGTGAAAATACTGAACTTCCCATTTTCGGAGTGGGGGTAAATTTTTTTCCCGGATCAGATGATGGATTGCCAGCAGGAAAGCCACTTTGCTGCTTTTGGTTCTTTCGGTGCTTCCGTGAAGACACATTGCTCTTTGCAGGTGGAGGCATCTCTGTTGCCAAAAAGGGCTGGCGACAATTAGGACACAGAAGATTCAGGTTTCGGTATTTGTCCATGTACTCATATTGCATCATGCATCGCTTGCATGAAGTCCAGAAAGTACTGCCATTTGATCTACTGGGAGTAGAATCAGCCTGGGGAGTAGATGATGCAGAGGAATTCTTTGCACCGGATGATGACTTGGTGAAATTGCAACCACCATTCTTCTGAGTACCCACTGCTGGGTTCAGACCAGTAACATTACCATGTGACCTGATGTTCCACTTTTGGTCATAAACAGGTCTCTTCACCTTATCAGACAGTAAACTCCATGCCTCAGAAATGATTTTAAACGCTCCCTCAGCACCAACAGCCTTGTTCTTATCTGGGTGGAGAGCAAGGGCTAATTTCCTATACTTCTTTCTTATTGTTTCGTCATCAGAAAGGGGATCCACACCAAGGACCCCATACCAGTCTACTTCTCCATTCACTTTTCTTTCACCAGCAGTATACACATCTAGTATCTCTTGAAATTGAGAAAGACCCTCAAGTCCAGGAAATAAACTGTGAGCCTTAGATGCAAACTTTTTAGCTCCTAATAAGTCCTTCTCGGTCAACTTCTTCTCTGCAATTTCTTTAGCTCTGGTTGCCTCATCTCTATTACAGTCCATTTCGGAAAGGTTTTCTTCACACTCAATGATACAATCTTGTTGGCACAGGACTAACAGTTCCTATAGCACAGAAGTTTGTTTCAGCATTCCATAACCTAGCCAAAACACAAAGCAATGTTAAAAACTAGCTTCAGCAGACACTAATGACAAGCAGCAGGCAAATATTTAGAATGAAATTGAACAGAAGAAATACAAAACATAGATTTGATGAAGCATATTTAAGACATATTTGAACCAATGAATCACAGAAAATGCATTTTTAGAATGTATCTTAAATAGCCTTCAGCAGAACAGGAAGTTAACGAATCCGACAAAACTAGCGTGTGCAAAATCTTTGTTGCGGAGGGGGGAAAACAAATTCATATTTTTGTCAAAACCCATAAAAATCACCGTCTCACTTTGTTTCCATATGTTCTAAATAAAATCTACAAGTACCAAATCTACTATACAAAATAGAAATTTGGCTTTCTTTCCCTTTGATTACAGCATTTTCCTTTTACAGCTATGAATTAATCATCTCAATGGTAACCACAAAATCAGAACATATAGGATCAAAGAACTTTTATAATCTGTAAGCTGAATTGGCATGAAAAACATATCATACAATCTTCAAGTTTGATTGATATTCAAAGAATTTCCAGAATCTACCTTTATGTGATATGAAAAATCCAAATTTTTAGAACATCCAAATCTTTTGTAAACCTAATTACTATGCTAAAGGCTCACATTAAACAACAAATGATATCATCTAAACTAATCTAAGTCATCTGAATAAGTTTTGGAAGGGAAAAACACAACCCTAAGCTTCCAATCTTTCCTACGTTTGGGGAAAAATTCAGTCAGGATATCAGCCAGACAGGTACATGATCAGTTTCATATGACACATAGAACAACTTATACCTAACAAGAAACAATCAACAGCAGAAGGGAGGAGAGAAGAACAAATTCACACCCAATGACAACAAGATTGTACAAGCCAAAACACAAAGCGATGTTAAAAAGTAGCTTCAGCAGACGCTAATGACAAGCAGCAGGCAAATATTTAGAATGAAATTGAACAGAAGAAATACAAAACATAGATTTGATGAAGAATATTTAAGACATATTCGAACCAATGAATCAAAGAAAATGCATTTTCAGAATGTATCTTAAATGGCCTTAAGCAGAACAGAAAGTTTATAAATCTGACAAAGCGTCTGCAAAATCTTTGTTGCGGAGTGGGAAAACAAATTCATCTTTTTGCAAAACCCATAAAAATCACTGTCTCACTTTGTTTCCTTGTGTTCTTCTAAATAAAATCTACAAGTAGCAAATCTACTGTACAAAATAGAAATTTGGTTTTCTTTCTCTCTGATTACAACATTTTCCTTTTACAGCTACGAATTAATCATCCCAACAATGGTAACCGCAAAAGGAAAACATATGGGATCAACAAATTTTTAATAAGCTGTAATCTGAATTGGCGTGAGAACCCTATCCTGCAATCTTCAAGTTTCATTGATATTCACAGAAATTTCCAGTTAGTCTACTTTTATGTGATGTGAAAAATCCAAATTTTTAGAGCATCCAAGGCCCTGTTTGGTAAAGAGACTCAAATCATGATTTGAGTTTCATTTTGATTTTATAATATTAAAATTACATTAGAAATGTAAAACGGTGTGTTGAAAAAGTAAAAAGGTTTATTGAAAATGTAAAAAGGCTTATTGGGAATGACGAAAAACTATTATAAAATCAAAATGAGACTCAAACCATGTTATGCTAAAGATTGAGTCTCTCTACCAAACAGGGCCCAAATGTTTCGTAAGCCTAAGAACTATGCGAAAGGCTCAAATTAAACAACAAATGATATCATCTAAACCAATCTAAGCCATCTAAACAAGTTCTGGAAGGGACAAACACAACCTTAAACTTCCAATCTTTCCTACATTGGGGAGAATTTCAGTCAGGGTTTTAGCCAATCAGGTTCATGATCAGTTTCTTATGACACGTAGAACAACTGATACCTAACAAGAAACAATCAACAGCAGAAGGGAGGAGAGAAGAACAAATTCACACCCCCACAAACAGAGAGGAACTACCCTGTAACATTTCCTTGACTGTGGGTAAGGAGAGTGGGCAAGCAAATTCATCTTTTTGTCAAAAAACCTACAAATCAGTGCCTCACATTGTTTTCATGTGTTCTAAATAAAATCTACAAGCAGCAAATCTACTACACAAATAGAAGTTTGGCTTTCTTTTGCTCTGATTACAACATTTTCCTTTTACAGCCATGAATTAATTATTGCAACAATGGTAAGTAACCACAAAAGGAAAACACATAGGATCAACAAACTTTTAATAATCTGAAATTTAATTGGTGTCAAAACCCAATCCTACAATCCTCAAGTCTGATTGATATTCATAGAAATTTCCAGTTAATCAACATTAATGTGATATTTAAAATCCAAATTTTTAGGACATCCAAATCGTTCGAAAACCTAATGGCTAACCTTAAAGAACAAACGATATCATCTAAACCAATCCAAGCCGTCTGAATAAGTTTGAAAGGGAAAAACATAACCTTAAACATCCAATCCTTCCTACATTGAGGCAAAATTCGGTCAGGATATCAGCCAATCAGGTAAATTAACATTTTTCATCTGACACAACAACCAACAGCAGAAGAGAGGAGAGAAAAAAAATTCGCACCGCCACAAACAGAGACGAACTGATCAAGCCCATTCAATTTAACAAATACGCGTAAAACTCACATGCAGTGCCAAAATAACAATTTAACTAAAACCCCAGAATGGCACAACCCATCATTCCCAAGTTCCAACGAAAAACCCAAGAAATTTAGACATTCTTCATGACTAGCAATCAAAGACTGATACTCATCATAGCATTAGTCCCATCAAAAAAAAAAAATTAAAAAAATCACAATAATCAATGGAGATTACAACGCAAAAGATGGAAAAATACCAAAAAAAATGAACGGAAACTCACCGCCTGCAATGGCATGGCATGGATTGCTTCTGTGAAAATGGCTCCAAAGTTGTTGAATTTCTATAAATTGGCTACTTTCTCGTAATAAAAAGCAGAACCAAAAAACTCAAACCCGATGAATTAAACGGTACAATGAAGGACTGTTGTTGAATTTTTGATATTTTTCAAAAAATAGGCAAATGGTGATGAGTTTTAACTTTTAATTCAGAGAGAAAAAGGGATGAAATTTCCTAAAATATAACTTGCTGCCCATGCTTATGCAGCCTTCTCTTGTTTGTTTGAGTACTAGGAGGTTCTTGAGTTTAAAATTTCAACTCTGGTTAGTTTTTTAACCTTGGTTAATAAGATGTCTCCTAGTATTCTCTTCGTCTCATTAATAAATATTAAATACAAAATTTAATACCACGTTGTATTTCTTCGGTTACATATATCGTCAACCAATACGTAACATTTATTACATCACAAGTTTTTTAAAACTTTTTCCATTTCATACGACCAATAAATAGATCGCTTATTGTTATGTACTATTTATTCCATCACAAAAGAAAATATTTTATAACTATCACGTAACATTTATTGCATTTCAAGAATTTTACCTTTTTACCTTTCATACGATCAATAAATAAGTATTTTACTGTCACGTTGTAGTTCTTCTGTTACAAAAAGAAATATCTTCAACTACGACGTAGTATTTACTGCGTCTAAAGAATTTATTAATAGTGACTTTTCATATGACATTAGTTTCAATTAAACCACAAATATATGATCCATTGACCTCTAATTAAATAGTGAATTGTTTAAAGTAGCACAAACCTTTGCCTGAGTGTGATTTTTACTACAAACCTTTGGAAATAGCTTTTTTTACCACAAACCTTTCGAAAACGTGATACTACGTAGCATTTCGCCCGAGGGCTCTATTAAACCCCTAACGGCGATTTTTTGGCCAGGGCAAAAATGTCCATCGGATGATGAATAGTGTTAGACACTGTTCATCGAATTTGTACATTGGCCCCAACTCATTGTTCAT
The DNA here is from genome assembly GCA_016801395.1 of Leptodermis oblonga. NCBI lineage: Eukaryota > Viridiplantae > Streptophyta > Magnoliopsida > Gentianales > Rubiaceae > Leptodermis > Leptodermis oblonga. Next base: position 10,453,630 of record CM028759.1, read on the forward strand.
CGAATTTGTAAATTGGCCCCAACTTTTTAGTTTTCTTAAATTATGGTCATAACTTATTTTGAAAAAAAAGAAAAATATTTATATATTACTAATATATAATAATATTCAGAAAAATTAATGTTTTAGTAATATGATTATAAAGTAAATTTTATTTTTGGACAAAAATGTAAAAAATTAAAAGATTGGGGGTTCGTTTGATAATAAAAGTAAAATAATGGAAATATAAAACAAAGGAACATGGAAATGGACAATTTTGCCCTCAAAAAGTTATTTCCGTTTATGGGTTAACGGAGCCCTTGGATGGAATGCTACTTAGTGTCACGTTTTCGAAAGGTTTGTGGTAAAAAAAGCTATTTCAAAAGGTTTGTGGTAAAAATCACACTCAACCAAATGTTCGTGTTAGTTTAAGCAATTCACTCTTAATTAAAAAATAGAGGTATTAGTAAATAAAATAATAATAAATAACTTATTTTAAATTTAGGCTTAATCACTATTTACCCCTGTGTTATTAGCTTTTGACTATTTGCCCCCCGTGTTTTTAAAACTAACTGGTTGTCCCCCGTATTTCTAAAACTAACTGTTCCCCCCCCCCCCCCCCCCCCCCCTCCCCCTCTTACCAGTCAAACCATAAAAATTTATGATAAGACAAAAATACTCCTCCGGAATGCTGACATTACACTCTCAAGTTTAAGTAAAAAATTTCAGAAGAATATACCCCAAGTATTAACTGTATATTACTTAAGGAAAAAAAAAAAAAAAAAAGGGGTGAAGGTTTCTACGATACACAATTGCCGCTGTACTTTTCCAGTTCCAAACCGATGCCGCTGTCGTTTTTCCAGAGTCGAGCTGCAAACTTCATTATCGACGACGCTGTACTTTTCCCGCTCCAATTGCGGTTCTCATAAAGAACCCGCTGCCATTGCCGTTTCTCTGGAGTCGAGCGTTTTTCTCTGGGAAAAAATTATCGCCGACTATTTTTCCCAATGCTTGGGAGTATATTTGTCTGAAATTTTTTATTTAAACTTCAGAGTGTGATGTCAGCATTCCAGAGGGGTATTTTGTTTTTTCATGAATTTTTATAATTTGACTGATAAAAGGGGGGCAAATAATTAGTTTCAAAAATATGAGGACCAACCAGTTAGTTTTATAAATATGTGAGGCAAATAGTCAAACCCAATAATACGGGGGATAAATAGTGATTGAGCCTTACATTTATCATTGTTAGTTTTAACCTTGGTTACTAGATTGTTTCCATCGTCTCATTAATAAAAATAAATACAGTAAATTCATTTATTACCAAGCTATATTTCTTGTGTTACAAACAAAACAAAAAGGTAAATTATCAAAAACCCCTTTATGGTTTGAGAAATTTATGGATGACCCTCTTATGGTTTAAAAAGCTACAGATAACTTCCCTGTGGTTTCAAAAGTATACCAGAAACTCCCTTGTATTTTAAAAACTACAAAGAATCCCCGGTGGTTTTGAAAAATGACCAAGAACCTCCTCACACATTTGAAAGTATAAGGGGGTGAAAAATAATTTTTGTTGTATATTTTGTAAAATTTCTAACACTACAAGGGGGTTTTGTGTAGAATTTTAAAAATCACAAGGGGTTCTTTGTGTGTTTTAAAACACAAGGGGATTTTCGGTATACTTTTAAAACTATATGGGGGTTGTCCGTAGCTTTTTAAACCAAATGGAGTCATCTATAAATTTCCCAAATCACAGGGGGATTTTTAATAATATACCCAAAAAAAAAAAAATCTTTAACTAGTACTTAACATTTACTGCTTCGCAAGAATTTAAACCTTTTACGTTTCATACGACCAATAAATAAATCATTTACTATTACGTAGTATTTATTCAGTTACAAAAGAAAATATTTTCAGCTACCACTCAACATTTATTAGATTTTAAGAATTTAATTTCTTTACTTTTCATATGACCAATAAATAAGTAATTTACTGGAACGTAGTATTTTTTCTGTTACAAAAGAAAATATCTTCCATTACCACGTATTATTTATTGAGTCTAAAGAATTGATTACTGTTGACTTCATATGACACGTGGTCTTCAATTTATCCACAAATATATTATCGATTTACCTATAATTAAAATAAGGTACAAGTAATAAAATAATAATAGATAACTTATTTTAAATTTATCATTGTTAGTTCCTAACCTTGGTTAATCAATCGTCCCGTGATATGTTTACATAGTATTTTTGTTCAGTTACCTGAGATAAAAATCTTCCATTACGACATAGTATAATGAGTGAACTGCCAAAAATGTCATTTTACTATTTCAGAATCTCCCGTTTGGTCACTAAACTTTTTTTCCCCTAGAAATGTCACCATACTTTCAAAATTTGGCCAGAAATGTCATTTTGTGTTATGTTTGACAGAATGGCCATCACATGCTTGTCATGTGCAATGTTACAAGGGTATTTCTGTCTTTTCCCCTTTCTTTTCTTTTTTGGATACTGTTCATCTTCTTCTTCGCATTCCTCCTCCCTCTGTTATTTTTATTTTTTATTTTTGGAGCATGCTTAAGCAGTATAATGGGACTTACATGTCTCTTCATCTACGAATGAAGGATTATAACAAGAAGGAGAACCTTAAAGAGTATTTTGCTAAATTGCCAGAACCATGGAATGAAGCAATGACCAAAGAATATGTTCCAGGACTTGACGATTGCATTGGTGCAAGAATGAAGTTCGTAGAACAAAGGCTGGAAAAATTTTGTATTGAGCAAAAACTCAAACAAAAGGCAAAAGAGACAACAGGGTCTATTTGCAAACCAGTCCAAATGCCTTACCCTGAAATCGGAAGTGACAGGCATAAAAGATGCTCATGCAAGAAGATTAAGAGAAGGAAATATTATCCAGAAAGGAGATACAAAGGAAAGCACAAAAGAATCCCACCAAAGAGGAAGGGAAGATTTGTGAAGAAGAATCCAAAGCAAAAGCTCAAGAAATCTGTATGAAACAGATCTTTGTCTCAATTGCCAATTTTTTTTTTATTTTTTTTTTTTAATTTTTTTTTTCCTTCTGTCACCAGTTGAATATTGCAGAGTCAAAGCAAAAGAGCAGATCAATATAGCTGCCATGCTCCATCGTGAAGGCTTTTGGTTTGATTAATGAGAGGCAAAATGGAAATCACCTTTGTGGGAGAAGGAATGCCGAGGAAGAAGATGAACATTACCAAAAAGAAAAGAAAAGGGAAAGGACAAAAATACCCTTAAAAATTGGCCATTCCGTCAAGACTAACATGGATTAAGGGTAAGTGACATTTTCGGCACGTTTTTGAAAGTATGATGATATTTGAGGGGAAAAAAAAAGTTCAATGACCAAATGAAAAAATCTAGAAAAGTAAAGTGACATTTTTAGCAGTTCACTCTATATAATTTATTGCATCTGAAGAAAAAAAAAATTTTGTCCGTACTTTTCATATAATACTGAAGTTTAACATTCGTAGAATGGTAAGATATATAACAACATAAATAAATGTGTCAAATGCATAGATGATCACTTAACTATGGACTTTTGCAAAAATTGACACTTTTCTTCAAAATGCTCTTTTTTGGACATTGAACTTTCATTTTTGTTCAAAAATCAGCATTCCGTTAGACACGGCCGTTAAGTACTTGACGAAAGGGTTTTTGGAGGGTAAAATTGTCCAGCTACCTACTCTTTTGTCTTAACTTTCCAGTATTTTATTATATTTACAAAATAAACCCCTAATCTTTCATTATTTTTATATATTCACCTCAATCTTTCCTTATTCTTTTACTTATTCACCCAATATTTTTTACAACAGACCATTTTTTTTTTTTTACATATTCACCCAATTCCCTTTACAAAACAAACCCTAATATTTTATATTTTTTACATATTCACCTAATATCTTTTATTTTAACCTTTTGTTTTCAGTTTCATCCTTTTTTCTTTTTTTTTTTTAATTTCTTAAATTTAATCTTTATTTAAATATCACACTTTTAACTTGATTTTGCTAATCCAAATTATAAATACTGTCCTTTAGTTTTTAATTTATATATAAGGTCCACCAGAACAGCCATGAATCATTCTGATTGATCCGAGCCATTGAATCATAATCAAGGCATTCGAATCTTCACAGGCTTTCACCCAAATCATTGAGTTGTAGTTTACCCTCGTCATCAATGCATTTTTACTCATACTTGGAACATCCCCAGGGGAAGCCATTTTGGCTTCCGCTTGGGTCTAACAAATGCCATTCCCCAGTGGTTTCTCTAATCCGCAGCTATTATTTTGGAGCAAGAAAACCATTTCTGGAAATAAATATTTTATCATTTTTTTAAATTTTTTTTTGAATTGAATTGGTTTTTCTATTTATTTTCTGTAATTTTGTAATTAAATTAATTAATTTATGTCATTTAAGTACTTTTATTGTTAAATTTTTTAATAATTCTATTTTAGAAAATGGATTAATTTTCTCATTAAAATTATAAATGTTAATAAAATAAAGTATATGAAAAATATTAAATACTAATTGTAATAGATTTAAAAATATTATGACAAATTTAAGGAAAAATAATTAAAACTGACAATATTATAATATAAATATGAAAACATCATACATTCAATTTCCGTATAACATTTACACAAGAGAACATCTTCGAGAATAGTAAATCGGTCTCCTTGAGAACTCATTTTTGGAACCAGAATTTTGGGAGTGTAAAGGATAGAAGTAGAGAAAATGTACTACAAGGTCGGGTATTGAGAATACAAAATGTGGTCAGATTGCCATTGCATATATAGGCAATTCGGACGTAGATAATGAAGTCTGTTTGGAGCTTATTAACCATTGGATCGATTTCCTGAAAAAATCAGCCATTAGATCTAGAGAGACATATCTATCATTTATCATCGACGTGTCACGTTCCTATTGGTTGCTGGATTTCATTCATATTACAGCCGTTATATCGATTTCGGACGCGATTCAACCATGGGATTTTTTCATTTCCTTATCAACAATCCTATCCTCCACATGTCACGATGTCATTTGTCTGTAGATATCATCCTTACCACAGCTGTCGGATTGATTTCCCGCTAATGTCACGTTCACTTCACATCTGAATGTAGATAACCCAATCATCCACGTGTCTCCCTCTCTTTAAACCATTGGATATCATCCTTTCCGTGACCGTTCGATATATTTCACCCAATCATCAACATTATGTTAATTTGTTTTTATAAATACCAACATTAGTTATGCAATCTGATCATCCCATACTCACCACATTTTTCAAAAAAAATCATTCAACCATTTTCTTTTCTCAACAATATTCTGAAAATATGAATTTCAATGTAGGGGGCATCAAATGTTAGTATCGACAAATCATCTTCCGATGATGAGTTTGATACAGCAGTCGATTTCGGTCACGAAGATGCTCAAATGCAAGAGATGATCTAACACCATAATAGTATCATTGACCGGCGTCTTAATCAACGGTCCAATCGGCATATCACTGGTGGCTTGGTTAAATTATAAAAGCACTCTCTTAATTTGATTAAATAACAAAAATTTTCCTTGATTGGAGGACAAATTACAATTTCCCCCCTAGGTTTGGGTAAATTACAAAATCACCCTCCCAATAGGGAAAATAACAAAAATCCTCCTAACTAGTCCTGAGGTTTGGGTAAATTACAAATTAACTCTCCTAATTTGATTAAAAATTGACCCATTTAAAAATCAAATCATGACATAAACAATTATATACTTGGGAAGACTAAAGTGCCCATAACTTAATCTATTTGAATTTTGAAGATCAAAATTCCCTTCACAAAGAAACTAATGAGAGCTTTAAAAACATGATTTATTACGTCAAGACAAGATAAAGCTTTTTCTATTTTTCAAACAAAAGCATCGTTGATGGTTGCTTTTTCAGTTATAGAAGAGACCTTAAGTAAGGATATTTTCAAAAAATTTATCAAAGCAACCACAAATCTGGTATAGCAGTTAGTAATAATGCAATGCAGAGAAAAAATTGTTAAAATTATCTTCACTCGCCGACTCTTCAAGGGTTGAAAACGATCTTCATTAATGAGTTTGTTTGAAAAACATAAAAAGCTTTATTTTCTCTCGACATAATAAATCATGGATTTTTAAACGTTCCTTTATGTTTTTGTGAATGGCATTTTGATCATCAAAATTTAGATAGATTAAGTTATGGGCACTTTAGTCCTCCCAAATATATAATTAATTATGTCATGATTTGATGTTTAATGGGTCAGTTTTATAATCAAATTAGGAAGGTCATTTTGTAATTTATCCAAACCTTAGGGAGAAAAATGTAATTTTCTAGCTAGTCAAGGGAAATTTTTGTTATTTAACCAAACTATGAGGGTGATTTTATAATTTACCCAAACCTCAAGGGGAAATTGTAACTCGTTCGCCGGTCAAGGGGGAGTTTTTGTTATTTAATCAAATTGTGATGGTACTTTTGTAATTTAGCCAAATTTCAGGGAGAAAATGTAATTCGTCCTTATAAATATGATTAATCATACACACAATTATAATGTCTCAAATAGATACGTTGTTCCTTATCTGTTTGAACTGATCTTACCCCTTTAAATTATGAAAGAGATATATTGTTCCCTTCCATTTGCAAAAGAGATACATTACCTTATTGAATTTATTAACTATGTTTAAAAAAAAAAAAAAATTATTAACTAGATCCAGAGTAGATTTTTTTTTTTTTTTTTCTAAATGACCAAATTGCCTCAAATAATTTATTGACACCATAAAATTACGTACATAAGAAAATTTCACATGAGAATACATTCAGCGAGTCTCATCTGAAACGAATTCATAAATTGGATTAATTATACACGCAATTATAATGTCTCAAATAGATACATTGTCATGTGATTAAATTATAAAAGAGATACATTGTTTCTTTCCATTTACAAAAGAAATACATTATATTATTCAATTTATAAACTAGATACATTGTCTCATTTGAACGTTAGTTAAAAAAAAAATACAAATTTAAAAGACCAAATTGCTTCAAATAATTTATTGACACCGTTAAATGGTGTACATTAGGGCATCTCCAATGGTTCTACCTCTAAAGAAGGTATTTTGTTGCAACATCATCTGCCACTTCACCTAATACCTATAACCATATTTCTTTCTAACAATTCTACCTAAAAAGTAGGTATTTTATTGTCACATCATCTCCCACTATCAATTATTATATACATCTTATTTATATTTACTCATTTATTATATCATTTTTAATTCTGTATAATTAAACATCATTACTAAAATTTTAATGAACATATTTTATTTTTAAATTATATATTAATAATATTTTAATAAATAAATTATTTTAATAAACATATTTTATTTTTAAATTATATATTAATTAAAGTTATATATTAATTGACTCTCGGACCAATTTGGGGAAGGAATGTTTGCATTATTGGGACGACTGTTGGACCGTTGAGAAGATAAATTTTCTTCGCCATTGGAAAAGTTCAACCAATTTGATATTGAATCTTTATCCATTTTTTCTAGATGACAAATGATAAATAAGTGCAGAAATTTGAGAGGGAGAATGAGAATTGACATAGAAGTGTAGAGAATGGAGAACATTAACATATATTTATAGAACAAAAAAATAGCCGTTAACATGTATTAAAATTAAAAAAATAGAAAGAAAAAAAAATGAAGTAGGAAGCAACGGCTAAAATAGCCGTTGCTTGCTACTGGAATGCAAAAGTGAAAACAGCCAAAAAGGTATAGAAAAAGTCAAAAAAATACAATAAATATCCCACAAAAAGTAAAAAATAAAAAATAAAAAACAAAAGTGGCCCACCTCATTTCTTCTCTACCTGGGTAGAGAAAATCCACCCTCTACCCCATTTCCCCAATGGTAAATACCCAATTGGTTGGGTAGATGCTGACTGCCATGTCAGCATCTACCCAACCATTGGGGATGCTCAACTTTCATATGAACATGAATTCAGTGAGTCTCCTGGGGGTGAGCAGAACCGAAATCGACCTCAACCCACGGGTCGGGTCGAGTGAACTCGCGAGTCTCCGGTCTACCCCGTGTTTTAATCTTTATTTTAAGACATAACCATGAGGTTAGCGGTTTCGAAACCGTGGCCCATGATTCCCGAACCAGAACCATATCCGTTGTTCTCAACTTAAAACTTTTAAAATTATAATGCTCATTGCTTTAGATTGGATTTGAATATGTTACCAATATTTAGTAATAAGCCTTAAGAAAGGTTGATTAACCACTCCAACAACTCTTCCTTTTGTTATATATATATTTTTTACTTATTATTGTTATCTTAGGTAGAAATGCAAAACCTTGACAATTTCCTTGGAACCTTTTCAGTTTCATAATAAATTTTCATCATTCACACAACACTTTTTTTATATTAAACTACACCGTTTTACATCTCCAATACAGTTTCACATTCGAAAATTCCTTTCCCAAAACAAAATTTTAAACCAAAATACCATACAGGCCAAGCTAAAGCATCAGGCTGAAATTATAGTAACATGACCAACTTTGCAATAGAAGGAAACCAAAGTCATTTGTTTTTTTCCTTCACAAAGCAGTAAAACAACTGCAACTTCGTGCATACCACACAAGTAAAAGTCAGCAGAATACTAGCATCAGGTCAGTGTGCATATCTCCTTTAAGCTTCAGTCAGCTACAAGTTTCTGACTAACTAAATGTGTTAGGCTAGAAGAAAACACGGAGTAATCAACAGCTGATCTACTGTGAAAATACTGAATTCCCATTTTCAGAGTGGAGATGAATTTTCTTCCCGAATCAGATGAAGTTGCCAGCAGGAAAGCCACTTTGTTGCTTTTGTTTCTTTCGATGATGCTTCCGTGAAGGAGCATTCTTTTCAGGTGGAGGAATCTCTGTTGCCAAAAAGGGCTGGCGACAATTAGGACACAGAAGATTCTTGTTTCGGTACTTATCCCAGTACTCATATTGCATCATGCATCGCTTGCATGAAGTCCAGAAAGTACGGCCATTTGATCTACTGGGAGTAGAATCAGCCTGGGGATTAGATGATGCAGAGGAATTCTTTGCAGCGGATGATGACTTGGTGAAATTGCAACCATCATTGGAACTCTTTGCAGCAGATGATGACTTGGTGAAATTGCAACTACCACCGGAACTCTTTGCAGCGGATGATGACTTGGTGAAATTGCGACTACCATTCTTCTGAGTACCCGCAGCTGGGTTCAGACCAGTAACATTACTATGTGAGGCCCTGATGTTCCGCTTTTGATCATAAACCACTCTCTTCACCTTATCAGACAGTAAACTCCATGCTTCAGAAATGATTTTAAATGCTCCCTCAGCACCAAAAGCCTTGTTCTTATCTGGGTGGAGAGCAAGGGCTAATTTCCTATACTTCTTTCTTATTGTTTCATCATCAGCAAAGGGATCCACATCAAGAACACCATACCAGTCAACTTCTCCATTCACTTTTCTTTCAGCAGCACTATATACATTAAGTACCTCTCGAAATTGAGAAATACCCTCAAGTCCAGGATATAAACTGTGAGCCTTAGATGCAAATTTTTTAGCTCCTAATAAGTCCTTCTCAGTCAACTTCTTCTCTGCAATTTCTTTAGCCCTGGTTGCCTCATCTCTATTACAGTCCATTTCAGAAAGGTTTTCCTTCACACAATCAATAGTACGTATTGAGCAATTGGTCAATTGTACCAATTTTCAGAACTGATGATGTACTAAATAGCACAGAAGTTTGTTTCAGCATTCCATGGCCTAGCCAAAACACAAAGCGATGTTACAAAGTAGCTTCAGCAGACACTGATGACCAGCAGCAAGCAAATATTTAGAATGAAATTGAACAGAAGAAATACAAAACATAGATTTGATGAAGACTATTTAAGACATTCGAACCAATGAATCAAAGAAAATGCATTTTCAGAAAGTATGTGTGTGCAAAATCTTTAATGTGGAGTGGGCTAACAAATTCTTCTTTTAGTCAAAACCCATAAAAATCACTGTCTCACTTTGTTCTCATGTGTTCTTCTAAATATAATCTACAAGTAGCAAATCTACTATACAAAATAGAAATTTAGCTTTCATTTCCTCTGATTACAATATTTTCCTTTTACAGCTATGAATTGATCATTGCAACAATGGTAACCACAAAAGAAAAACATATAGGATCAACGAACCTTTAATAATCTGAAAGCTGAATTGGCGTGAAAACCCTATCCTACAATCTTAATGTTCACAGAAATTTCCAGTTAAATGAAAAATCTAAAGTCTTAGAACATCCAAATCTTTCGTAAACCTAATTACTATGCTAAAGGCTCACATTAAACAACAAATGATATCATCTAAACCAACCTGAGCCATCTGGATAAGTTTTGGAAGGAAAAAACACAACCTTAAACTTCCAATCTTTCCTACATTGGGGGAAAATTCAGTCAGGATATCAGCCAATCAGGTACATGAGCAGTTTCATATCACACATGGAACAACTAATACCTAACAAGAAACAATCAACAGCAAAAGGGAGGAGAGAAGAACACACTCACACCCCCACAAACAGAGAGGAACTGCCCTGTAACATTTCCTTGACTGTGGCAAGCAGAGTGGGCAAGCAAATTTATCTTTTTGTCAAAAACCCTAAAAATCAGGCCTCACTTTGTTTCATGTGTTCTTCTAAATAAAGTCTACAAGGAGCAAATCTACAACACAAATAGAAGTTTGGCTTTCTTTTCCTCTGATTACAACATTTTCCTTTTACAGCTATGAATCAATTATCGCAACAATGGTAACCACAAAAGAAAAACACACAGGATCAACGAACTTTTAATAATCTGTAATTTTAACTAGCATCAAAACCCTATCCTACAATCTTCAAGTCTGATTGATATTCAAAGAAATTTCCAGTTAATCCACATTTATGTGATATGAAAAATCCAAACTTCTAGAACATCCAAATCGTTTGAAAACCTAAAGGCTCACATTAAAGAACAAACGATATCATCTAAACCAATCCAAGCCATCTAAATAAGTTTTGAAAGGGAAAAACACAACCTTAAACATCTAATCCTTCCTACATTAACAGTTTCATATGACGCAGAGAACAACCGATACCTAACAAGAAACAACCAACAGCAGAAGAGAGAAGAGAAAAATAATTCGACACCCCACAAACAGCTTCATGACTAGCCATCAAAGACTGATGCTCATCAAAGCATCAGTCCCATAAAATAAAAAATATATATTCACTCTATTCAATGGAGATTACAACGCAAAAGATGTAAATATACCACAAAAAAAAAAAAAAAACAACGGAAACTCACCGACTGCAATGACATGGCATGGATTGCTTCTGTGAAAATGGCTCCAAAGTTGTTGAATTTCTGCAAATTGGCTGCTTTCTTGGAATAAAAAGGTAAACCAAAAAACTCAAACCCGATGAACTAAACGGTAAAATGAAGGACTATTTTTTCAAAAAATAGGCAAATGGTGATGAGTTTTAATTCAGAGAGAAAAAGGCAAAAATGCCTTCTGTTGTTTTTTGAGTACTAGGAAGTTCTTGAGTTTAACCTTGGTTAGTGTTTTAACCTTGGTTAATAGGTTGTCTCGTAGTATTCCCTTCACTCACTAATAAAAATTAAGGGGGAATGACATTTTTAATACTAAAAGTTTTTGGCTGTTTACAACTTTGGTACTAAAAGTTTACTCAGTTTCAAACTTGCGCATTATGTTTATATTTTATTGCATTTTTAGTATCAATACCTAATATAACAGGTTTTATGTACTCAAACGGAAGTCAAAGATAATTTAGGGGTATTTTACAAATTCTACATTTTGTAGGGGTTAGATAATTTTCTAATATTATTTTCAAAATATTTTTGCGGTTTTTTTCTCCTCAGTCGACGTACAAGTTTTCTTCTGACTGAGGAGAAAGAAAACCGCGAAAATGTTTTAGAAACTATATTTAAAAAAATTATATTTTTAGCCCCCACAAAATTGTAGAATTGTAAAATGCCCTCAAATTACTGTTGACTTCGGTTTGACTACGTAAAACCTGCTATAACAGATACTGGTACTAAAAATGCAACAAAGTATAAACATAAAACACAAGTTTGGAACTGAGTAAATTTTTAGTACCAAAGTTATAAATAACCCAAACTTTTAGTATTAAAAATGTCATTCTTCTTTAAAATTAAATATAGCAAATCATTTAATACCAAGCTATAAAATAACTTCAACCACCACGTAACATTTATTGCATCACAAAGTTTTAATTTCTTTCGCATTTCACACGACCAATAAACAAATAATTTATTGTTACGTAGTCTTTATTTCGTTACAAAAGAAAATATTTTTAACTACCACTTAACATTCATTATATTTTAAGAATTAACTTCGTTTTTTTTTTTTACGTTTCAGACAACTAATAAATAAGTAATTTATTAGTACACAGTATTTATTCCATTACAAAAGAAGATATCTTCAACCACGTATCACTTACTATGTTGACTTTTCATATGACACGTGGTCTTTAATTTATCAACAAATATATTATCGATTGAACTATAATTAAAAAACAAAGGTATAAGTAAATAAAAATAATAATAAATAACTTATTTTAATTTTATCATTGTAGTTCTTAACCTTGGTTAATCAATCGTCCTGATATTTTCACATAGTATTTTTGTTCCGGAGATAAAAATCTTCCATTACCACATATAATTTATTGCATTTCAAGAATTTATTTTTTTTTACTTTTCATATACTAATGAAGTTTAACATTTTACGAATGGTAAGGATAACAACATAAATAAATTATTAATTTTCTCTTTTTCTGACTTATACTTGTAGTTTTAATATGAATCAATAGTAGACTATCCAATTATTATTATTATTATTATTATTTTTTTGGTTAATAGTAGATTATATTTATACTAGTCAATGTATTTAATGTATAAAAAATTAAAAACACTTTTTTAAAACAAGGATACATTTTGAAATATAACTGGTATGTTATTAATGGATTATTTTGAAACAAGGATGCTTTTTTTTAAAAATAAATTGCTACGTTATAATCAGTATATATTCTCTTTCAGTAGCGAAACTTAACTAAATTAATTGAAGGCAAAAAATATTTATAAGTATATATCCCTTAATATAACTTTTGACAGCCCACTGTATATAAATAAGTGTTTTTTTATGATGTTTTAAAAACTATTTTGAAAACATGTTTTTGGAAAATAACTTTATAATGTAAAAAAATATATTAAAAATGTAAAAATACATAACTGAATAGTAAAAAGTTGTATTAAAAATAATAAACAATAATTATAATATATTAAATTTATTGTTGAAATCAAAAACAAAATCAAAACCAAAGCAAAAAAAACAGCCCTATAATCACTGTGCATCACCAGGACAATATGTGAACTTACTGTAGTAAAAATTACTGAAAATCCAGTTTTACAAGTGGAATGAACCATGGAGATTGTAAAATATTGGCAGCAACCAAACTCTTCTCCAAATTAAACTATTGCACACAAAACCTGCATTATTCATCAATCACATCCTTAGCAGCAGCAGCAATACCAAACATTTCGAACACAATTAAATCCATTCGAGTGTTCCTCAATTCCTCCATCCCGAAAGGCTGAAACCACAAGGTTAAGCTTCCCGAGAAGAATGTCGAAAGTAGAACGCGTATTGCATGATTTCTGCAGAAACAAAACAATGCTTGCAAAGATAGATGAACTTCACAGTATCTTCAACATTGCATTAAAACAATCATGGAATCTGCTCAGCTTGTGCAGGCCATAATCTGGGATTTCTTACTCAAGTCTGGGGCTTTCCGTAAAGCTGTGCATATACTCTCTTGGTTCTGCGAACAACAATCAGGCTGAGGACTACGGCAATAGCGCAGAGTCCTGACATGATCGCGCAAGTGAGAGAGTAGCATATGCAGCCATGACAAGTAAGTGTTTCGGCTTCCTCAATGTGTCCTTTGAAAAGGACCGATATTCCGTGTTGTTTCTTGGCCTCATAGTCATATATTCCACTTGCTATAACACCAGAAAAGATCAGAGACCCTGCTGGACTTGCAAGCGTGAGGAAATTATACAATGCGCCGAAGCTTTTTAGTCCGAATAGCTCAGACACTGCAGCTGGCACAATGGCCCAGTGAGCACCATATCCAAGTCCGATTAGCACTGATACTACATAAATTGCGCCAGGCCAAGCCATAGCATAGTAGAAAAGAGCAATTGACATAATGATCTGAACCGCAGCCATGGCCACTGGCCTCGGGTATGCGTAGTATCTGAGGAAATACAGTAATTTTTAGTTGCAAATGGAAGGGTCTGCAAAATGAGGGAACACCATTCCAAGAAAATCAAATCTCTTACCTTATAATGTTCTCAGAGAAGTATCCACCTGCAATACGACCGAGGAAGTTCCATATACTAATCATCGAAACAAATATGTGGGGATTGGTATAACCCAGTGATTGACACATTTGGCCAAGATTGTCGATCACAGTTAAACCAGATCCAGAAGCTAGTACCAATGAGATAAAGATTAGCCAGAAATCTGCCTTCACAAGTGCCTGTAGCAATGTGAAATCCTCTCCTCTACGCGGACCTCTTCTCCTTTTCACCCTCACAGCTCCTTCTGCAGCTGCTTGAAATAGTTTAGCTTGCAAATGAGCAATTCTTTTTTGCCTTTCAGATGATGGAAGTAAATCAATATCCGAAGCTTTCTCATCTTCTACCTCGCTGAAAATGACCTCATTAGCATCCTGTTGAGAATTACTGGTTCCCTGCGCCTTAGGATCAAGAAGGTCCTCTTCCAATGAAGGTTTTGGTTGTGAGAAGAAAACCAACAGAACAGGAATTATGATTGGAAGTAAAACAAGGACAATCAAGATAGTTGTTAATATCGTGATCAAGTTCTGGCTCAGATTGGCTAAATCTTGAAGTACCAATATTCCCAACATATATGCAGCTAGAACAAGACAAATGCTATATGTCAACAAGAAGCTTTTATTATCAGAACTTCTAATTTGCCTGTGACCTCCTACTGGTCGGATGATGAACATCAGGGCGGTAATCACAACAGTCGGACCAACAGCAACCATGAAGATCAATGAGGCTTGATTGGGAAAATTTATCATGGCATATATTTGAGTCAGAATTGCACCACTCAGCCCAGCGAATCCCTTTAGTATCCCAACTACCGGACCACGGCTTTTAGGAAAGTTCTGAACGCACGAAACAAGAGCTCCTGTGTTGAAGTAAGTCTCTCCATTTGTCCCAACAAAAATAAAAATGCATAACTGCAAGTGTACAACAAGAGTATGAATATTTCCACTATGCTAAGCAACAGTAGACAATACCAGAATAAATAAGTAGCTTAGAGAAAAGTAACTACAGGGATGAACAGCTTCAAAAATACTTTCTTCCACCCAATCAATAAGCAACAAAAGCATGCGTCCCCATAAAAATTAAATGTATGTCTTTATGCAGGTTCAAGTAATACCTTTTCACAAGATTAAGTATAGAGAATATGACTAGGAATTCAATTTTATTTAAGATCCTGACATGAAATGCTCCAGAAACCTATGAATGAATACGGATCAAAACTTGGAAGAGATGAAATGAAGGAATACATTGGTTTATACCCTTATTTCCAGTTGTCACTGTTCTAAGATTATGCATAATATAGCATAGAAGTGTTAATTAAGTGATATCAATATTAGTGCCTCTGCTGGGTAGAGTCAAAATTATCTTGTCTAGATTGTGTGCTCTCTCCGAAATGAGCCTTGTTTCTCTGTCAACTCTGATACACTGATTTGAATTTCATTATCTTTTATTCTTGAACTCAACTTCTCTTTTTAGCAATTTCCCCTAGTCAATCAATTTCGATGATCCAATCAACATGTCATACTTGAAAGTAATGGGATGCTGCTTTTGATGCACTCATAGAAACTAAATTTGAGTTCCTGGTTTCTAAAAGTTCAGTGCAGCCACTTCAAGTCCAAATGGACATTCATTACTGGTTTTTAGACCTTCAGTTCTAACCATGCTGCGTTTGGTTGTGCCTAAGTGGAAGTTTATCTATCCCCAACAGTTCCAAGTAGGTAGAAGTGCAAAACCTTGACAATTTCCTTTGCCCTGTTTCAGTTTCATAATAAATTTTCATTGTTCCCAACAAACTTTATTCAATTCAACCACGCCATTTTACATCTCCAATACAGTTTTCACAGTAAAAAATTCATTTCCCAAAACAAAATTTTAAACCATAATACTATACAGGCCAAGCTAAAGCATGAGGCTGGAATTTTAGTAACATGACCTACTTTGCAATAGAAAAAACAAAAGCAATATTTGTATTTTTCTTTTCAAAGCAGTAAAACAACTGCACCTTCATGCATACTACACATGTAAAAGTCTGTGGAGAGGATCTAACATGCAATGCCAGCCAGGATACTTGCCAATTCAATCAGGTCAGAGTGCATATCTTCTTTAAGCTTCAGTCAGCTAGAAGTTTCTGACGAATTAAATGTGTTAAGACTAGAAGAAAACACGCAGAGTAATCAACAGCTGAAGAAGGAAAGAGTATGTTCGGTATGATCTGATTACTTCAACTAATGGACTATAAGGATATAGGCAAAAAGTCTCATACAGAAAGTCTGCCAAAGGAAAATTTGAGATGGGGCACCAACCTTGAGTACAAGACAAATGGAGACATAGAAGAGCATGAGTCTTTTATAGGAGTAAATTTAGCATTACCGCAAAGCAGGAATGAAGCTTATGCACGAACGAGGAACAACGTAATTGTTGTGTAACAAAGAGGTGAACTGTAGTATCACAAAGTAATGCCCAGAAAATCAATGAAAATTTTGAGACGTCACTCCATAGGTGTATGAAGAAAACCACTCAAGACTGTTTTGTCCAATAGTTTGAAGCTAGGAAAACAGAATTAAAAAAAAAGTAGTTTCAGAAACTTCTGACTGATTCAGGAAGACAAAACAGTTAAAAGGGTAAAACTCAATAACTGGATAACAAGAAGGATATTTATATTTCACAATCACTGGCATTCATGCAATATCAGAGTGAAAAGGGGGAAAAAAGGAAAAAAAACACCCTCACATATGAAACTTTTAACCAACAGAATTATGTGGCTATGTGGCTAATGATGAGGATTCTCTTCCCAACAACAACAACAAACACGATTTCGAATTAACAGCTGATTATGAAGGTGAATAACCTTTACAAAGATTCTGAACTATGCAGCTAAGTCCAGATATTCCATGATTATCAGCAATACAGAATCACTTATTATGCATCAGAGAAGCCATTGAAATCTGTTAAGATCATAGTTTATACTAATAATAACAAGATTTAAAAAAAACTCAAAAAACTATTCAGAAGCAAACAACTTAGTACTGAAAAACTAATTAACAATTCTGCCCCATAATCACAGAACAGAACAGATAAAACAGGGAAAATCTTTAAACTAACTGGAAAGTAAGACAAAAGAGGGAAAAAAACGAACTAACCACCCAAAGAGGCAGATTAGGCAAAGCTCCCACCACAACGAGCCAAACCAAACCATACCCAACAAAATTCTGGACAACCCCAATAAGAAGAACCATCCAAATCGGCAGAACTTCACACAAAGCGCCGGCGAGAAACCCAATGGCATCCCCCAAGTCTTTAGCCACGCCCAACATGGCCACTTGCCTTTGGTTGTAACCCATGGCGCTCTTTATCACCGGAGAAAGACTCCCAAAAAGATACCCAATTCCGGAACAAGACATAACCCACATTGAAGCTACAAACACCACCCATCTATGGTGGAAAAACGATTTGAGCTTCTCCGGAACCTGCACCTTCATCGTGAAGTACAGCTTTCTTTCTTGATTACAAAAGATTCAACTTTTAGTAGTGGGTCATGTGAGAAATTCACAAACAATCCTTTGATCTTGCTGGTTGCTGGGAGTAGTTGATGAATTGGGTAACTTGTTTCTGCTTGGAAATGGTGACACTGGAATGGATTTTTTTGGGGTTTATGATTATAATTGAAAAGTATAAACTGTCATTATCAATTCTCATTGAATATGGTTGATGAATTGGGTAACTTGTTTCTGCTTGGAAACGGTGACACTGGAATGGATTTTTTTGGGGTTTATGATTATAATTGAAAAGTATAAACTGTCATTATCAATTCTCATTGAATATGGGACCAAAATATTCACCCCTCCTAGTCACTGGGGGAAAAAAGATACACCCAGGTACGCACCTTTCCGTCCTTCTATCTTATTTAGGTTCGGATGTGATGCAAAAAATGAATTCTTCTCAAAATGAAAAAGAAAATGTGAAGGGAATGCGCGGGAGTATGTTTTCTTTAATTTGTAATCTTTTTTATTTTTACTGAAATAATAAGTGATTTCAAATAATAATATAATACTAATAAGTAATAATTGGTGGCGATTCTTCTTTCCTCTCAATATATGAGGTTTTTTTTTTCTTTTTTTTTTTCTTACACCCCTTAATTTTAGTGGTAGAATTTCAATTTTAAAACTGTGGCTATTTGCAACAAGAACAACTTATACTTCATTTGTTCCATTAAAAAAGTTCATCTTCATAAAGAAAGTAAACTTTTTTAATGTAACGGATGGAGTAAATATTTGTTCATCAATTCGTAGTAGCAACTTTTCATAATTCTTATACAAATGTTTGTTTAAATCTGTAGATATTTTAGTAATTTATAAATTTATGATATAATAGTGAATTATGTACTGTATATCATTTCTAATTCATTAATTATCATATCTAATTTTGTTATGAGTTATAATAAACTGTTTCTTCTAGTCATTAAGAACAAAATAGAGAATCTGAACTAAAATAGTAATTTATATTTAAGAGTGTACTATTAAAATGACGTCGTTTTATTTAGTAAAGCAATATAAATTCAAAATAAAAATGATAATATATAGCATTTAGATAGAATCACACAATAAACAATATAAGCACATAATTAATAAGTACTCATCAAATTATTAGATACTCTCTCTGATTCAAAATAAAAGAACATAAAATTTTTATAATAAATTAAAATTTTTTGCTTAAATGATAAAAAAAAATCTCTTAACTATTACTCCGCTAATCTCTCCGGGAAAGGGTGTCAGTTAATACATATTATGTAATAAAATAACTTTGAAAAAATAGATTATTATTATATCCAAGTTTTTATTATTATTTTATATTGAGAAGTTCCAATTCGCAAACGTAAGAAGATGTATTAAATTTGCACACTCATTTTGACACGTTCTGCCGTCCACGTAAGTACTTGAAAACGAAATATTATGTCGGAGATACTCCCCACCTCATATCATATTATTATTTCCATTATTGGGACCTAAAAATTATTAAAATTTATATTTTATTACGATCATATTTAGTCCATAAAATTGATATGCGTGCTTTTTTGTGTGACCATAAACGATTTTTTCTATTGGTATTATTTTTCTTTGAAATATACTGTACCTTTTTTGGAGCCAATTCCAATTGTTGCAATGAATCTTTTTTTTTATTACAAACGATAGATCAATTTATAAATTCAATACTCAGATGCTATACGATACGAGATACGTTCTTTTACTACAGGCTATATTAGAAACAATTGATATACTAGTAACTAAATTCAAAACATAAGAGGCTATAAATGATGCTTGATATTTCATAATATATTAAAATCGATAATCGCGTCTTTTCAAAAAGAAAAATATCAGCTGTTTTTAAAAAATAAAAAAAATCGCATGGAATTAACTCACATGTCGAATATAAATTTTTGCATTTTATTATTACGAATAATTACTGTATTATATATTTTCGAAAGCAATACAACCATTAGAAATGAAGGACAGGAAACAGCTGATCGGTAGGGTATGCCTGTGCGTGATCATTTAATAGCCACAAATTCACAAAGAAAAAAGGCCACGAGTTAATATCATGCGACCACATTATTTCTTCAAATTTATGGCAACGCTTTTTGTGTAAAACTATTTGTGATATTCCGTTGTTCTATTAGAATACATCACTTAAAATTCTTTTTTTTGTTCAAATAGAAAAGTTTATTTTCAAAATTTTGGGATATAAATGAAATAAATATAGTCAAATTAGTTATTTTAAGTATTGTACATTGACACTCATAATAAATTGTACATTGGTTGAAGTGAATCCTTCTAATGGAACAGAGGACTATTATCTAAAATGTGACAACTATTTGCATAACTAATTACTAAATTTTATAAATAAATAAAAAAAAACTAAAACCTTAACAAATTATTGCGAAATTTTAAGGGATGAGCAATTGAACGTATAGAGTGATATATATATATATATATATCTCTCTCTTTAGATATATATATATATATATATATATATATATCTCTCTCTCTTTAGAAGCATCCCTCCCCGGGGTTTATTTGGTAGAACGCTAGATAAATGTTATTGCTCAATCGTTATGCCTCTTGTCATGACATTGTTGATTGTCGGTGGGATTCTCGTACTGACTATACTTCTCAATCGCTACTTGACGATTTTTAACGCTATTAAAATGTTATTAAAAATCTTTATACAGCTTACCTTAATTTTTTTTTATAATGAACCAGTGTTTGTCACTCAACCAAATTATTAGAGAAGAATCAAACGTTTGAAATTGAAACAAGTGCTTTGATTTGCAACTGAGAGTCGTGTCCACGTTGAATCTGATTTGATATTGATTCAATGTGTAAACAGCAAAGGGCTTAACACCTCTTCCTTGGCTCTTATTCCATATCCTCTCCAAATAATTAACAACTTTTACGTTAACTTATTTTAATCGACAGTTTTTCTCAAAAATAATTTTAAAATATAAAAATGTGTCTTATAGAATGAAAAAATTGTATAAATATATATATATATTTTTTTGTAAAAATAAAAAACAAAACTAAAATCAAATAAAAACTTGAGCTGATGGATACACCTACACACCTTTAATCACGTTTATAAAGGATCAAATTCAGTCGCAAATGCTCTTAACTTGGTAGT
Source organism: Leptodermis oblonga (assembly GCA_016801395.1). Lineage (NCBI taxonomy): Eukaryota > Viridiplantae > Streptophyta > Magnoliopsida > Gentianales > Rubiaceae > Leptodermis > Leptodermis oblonga. Next base: position 10,474,768 of record CM028759.1, read on the forward strand.
TTAAGGGCAGGGTTGGAGGTAAGAGTGAGCAAAATAATCAAAAAACTGTTCAAACCGTTGATCCGATCTGAAATTTCGGATCAAATTTTTTTCTCCGGATAACGTTCAGTTTCGAATAATCTGAAGCCAATCCAAAAAAGAAATTCACAAAAAAAAAACCTAAAATGAAAAAAACAAAGAGAACATCGACTTCGGATCGAAAACCACGAGTTCGAATAAAAAAATAACTGGTTCGAATCAAAGCACTGTTTCGGATAAAAGTACAATCCGATCCGTCTGAAATCGCGCTCTTAAATTAAAATCTGAAACTGATCTGAAGCTTCGGATTCGGGTCGGTTTGGAGCGATTCGGATCGATTTTTACTTTTACTCATCCCTAGTTAGAGGTTCGGGTTATGAATAATAGGAGGATCTTGTAACCGTTAAAATCAAGTTCACATCCATTACAATTAAACTTCTTCTTAGATATATCATAGGTATATAAGTTATAGTTTTCTATAGATATCCGTTGTAAGTAAAATTATAATTTTAGTTTTGCATGCACCACATGGTACACTACTTTTGTACACTTCATTTATACTCCGTGTATGTTATGAATACCCTTGAGCACATTACTCCATTATCACCCTCAATTTATGAGTAATTTCAAATATTAATAAAATTATAACAATAACTAAAACTTAAATAATTGATACATTAGTCTTGTAAGGTGTTATCCTTTTATTAAGATTAGAAAGTACTCACATATCGAATTTAACTTGTAATATATTAATTGATTATTAAATTTAGTTATTAGTGTATCACAGTTATGAGATAAGTCTCTATATATTACGAATGCAATATAACATTTAATGTATCGCATATTGAGTGTATTCTCTTGTGTATTACATATTGAAAAAATACTCATATCAACTTTTGGACAGTGGACGGTTATACTGTATAATAGGAAACGACTTAGTGTTGCCCTTTTTGTTACACGTCGCCATTTTATTTTGTTTTATTTTTTGTATTCATTTTGTTACAAATGATTTCCATTTTCATTCTGTATAATTTTTTGAATTTTTTTTATTCCATTAATCTTATATTTTAATATAATTTCATAGTATTTTTATGCTTTCTTTAATCCAAAAAATTAAAATAATATACTCTACACCAAAAAAAGGTGAACCCTTAGTCAAAAAAACTATTAGAATGAAAATGAATAGTATTGGTAAAAATATGAATATAAAAAATACTCCATTTGTTCCATTAAAAGAGTCCACATTCAAAAATATTTTTTGTTCCAGTAGATGAGTAAATTTTCAATTTTTTTTTACTTTTCCTATCCTTACTAATATAATCCTGTGTGGGACACAATAACTCATACTTAAAAATTAAGGATAAGAATGAAACAAATGGTAGTATCAAATTAGCTATTTTATGTGTTGTACCTTGACATTTATAATAAATTGTACATTTATCAAAGTGAATTCTTATAAAAGAGCATAGAGAGTGATATTTATAATGAGTTATTAAAACGTGTAATAGAAAATGTAGCAGAAGATCCAAAATGACAAATTTTTTTTTTATAAATTTTATCGTAATTTGACTTGTTTTGCTGTCGTGTTTAATTTGATAAAGACTTAACTGTACCTAACGTGAGAACTAAGAAATACATAGGGTACCATCCATCTCTCTCTCTCTCTCTATATATATATATATATATATTGAAATATATATATAGTTTGATGTTCAATGATTTTCTCTTAAAGACATTAGGCCCTGTGTGGTATGATTTCCAAAACATAGTTTTGAGATTTATTTTGATTTTATAATATTAAAATTGTATTAGAAATGTAAAAATGTGTATTAAAAATGATGAAAAATTATTATAAAATTAAAACTTTTCTCAAAACCATGTTTTGAGAATCAAAACAAACAGGGATGCTTTACCGGCCAGTCGAGAGTCTGGGGCTCTCAAATCTGATCAATAAGGACCTACGATGGGGACTGAGGTTCGCACCATAATTCACATTGGATTTTCTTTTTCTTTTTCTTATTTGGTAGCGTGTTGAATTTGTCCTGAATTCTCCACATTGAAAGTATGGATTTTCAAATGCGGTCGAGTTAACTTTTTAACTGAGTGAAGTGGGTAACTACAAGTTCATAATAAGTAATATTGGAGCCAATTTTATTTTCGTTGATTTTGCAAAGATGTTTAGGGGAGACTAGGTGTTGATGTCGGCGGGGCCGGCCTTGCGCATATACAACGTGAGTAAATTAAGATTTCTCGGAAACTCCTAATAGAGTGGTCATTAGTGGAAAATTTTAATAATTAATAGTTAAAAGTGGACAAAAAAGAGTTTAGTGACCAAATTAAAGTTGGCACAAGGAATAGTTAGTGGCTAAAAATAGAAAAAAAAATTAATTTAATAACTAAAAGTGACACAAGTAATAGTTTAATGGCTAGTGTTATTGTCAGAACACATTTTAATATATAGAGTAAAAAATTTATTTTGTTATTAAATTACCCTTATTTAATCTTTAGAGATAAATTTTTATTTTTTTCCTTACCAATTTCTCCTCCTTCACTCACTCTATTCCTCTCCCTCACGTACCATTACTTGTTATTTTAATATGTTATCACTATCACAAACTATTTTAATATGTTATCACTATCACAAACTTTAACAAATTAAGGTCTCTCCTTCCTCTCATCCTTCACACTAACCTTATAGGAACTCAACCGTTTTCGTGCACCCTTAGTTTTAAGTTTCTCTTGCTCATCTTAATTTCTGACCCAACGGTCTTTTCCAAACGAAGAAACACAATATTAAGGTTATCACCAACAAAAGCAAATCTCCTACCAAATACCAAGGTACCCAAATCAAAATCAATCAACATGATAAATTATCAAAATTTTCCTTCTCCATATCTTTTGATTTGAAGAGAAAAAGACCTTGCATTCTATTGAGCAAAAAAAAAGAGGAAGATATCGTTCCAAGATAGTATTGAGTAATTTTGATTTACCCAGTTTCATCTTTGAAGAGAAAAAAAAAAAAAAAACTATGTAAATTCATTAATGGCAATCCTTAGTGTTTGGTGTAGAAATTTGGATAAGGGTGGATGAAGACGGTTGAGTTCCTAAGGTTAGTGGAGGATGAGAGGAAGGAAAGAGATTTTTATTTTTATTTTTATTTTTTTCATGTTTGTCATAAAAAGTAATTTAAAAAAAAAAAAAAAACAAAAAACAAGAAGCAGATCAGCATATCATGAGCATGGAGGAGGTGGGATGGGAGATGATGGTGAAGAAGAGGTAAGGAAAAGAAAAGAAAAAAGATTCCTAAATATTAAATAAGGGCAATTTAGTAACAAAATAAATTTTTTACTCTGTATGCTAAAAAGTTTTTTGACAATAACACTAGCATAGTTTAATAATCATTCATATAATTTACTCTAAATTAATTATTTCACAATTATTAACGGTTGTGACGCATAGTGTACCACTCAGAGGATGGGAGTTTGATTCCTACCTCTTTTAGTTCTGCGTACTTACTCTTTCAGACTCAGCATGCTCACCACGACAAAGGGGTTAGAGAATTCGTTGCAGATAAATGGATTATAATCTCGACAAAGGGATGATAAATTAATCTCTACACAATTCGTTGAAGAAGATTTTTTTAAAGTTATTTGATGCCTTTAATGATTAATTTACTAAAGTTGAACATCAAACTACTCATATTAAAGTATGATGACATTTCTGGAGAAAAAAAAATTCAGTGACCAAACGAGAAATTTTGGAAAAGTAAAGTGGCATTTTTGGCAGTTCACTCAATTTTTTAATAATATGAAAATTTCCCACACCCCTTTATAAAAAAAATTCCAAAATCTATATAAAAGGTGACATAATTGGCCGGGGAATAAGTAGATATTGAAGGGCTACAAATTGTTATAAATAAATAAATAAAAAAAGCTACAAATTCATCCATTTTTTTCAATAATTTCTTCTGCTTTTATATATATTCATTTCTCCTCTTCCTCCTATGCTTGCTCCGCCATTCCTATCAAAAAATACATTGATTATCTAGTTTACATAAACAATATCTAATTTAAATTGAAAATTAATAATTATCTAGTTTCTATATATATCAATTTTTAAAGTTTCAAATGTAAATTCATATTCAATATTCTTAATTTTTCAAATTTCAATTATAATCAAATCATAAAACATCATTTAGACTCAAATTAATAATAAATCCTTGTATTCCCAAAAATCGAATTCATGACCTCGAGTTACAATTTAATTTTAGTATACTTATGTATAATATAATGCAAACAAAATTTTGTAAAGTGCACGCCATTTGTGTTTTCACTGTCATTTAATGGCTATCATTGAATTCAGATTAGTAAATTGTATAAATATTCTATATTCAATGATAATTTTTTGTGTAAAACTTTTCTTTCTTTTTCTTCTTTGACCCAATTTTTATAAAATAATACTCCTTCTGTCCCATTTAAAGAGTCCAGTTTGTGTTACTAAAAACAGTAATACAAGTGGACTATTTGAGTGAGATGGAGGGAGTAATACTTTTACTTATTAAATTTTTGAGTGAACGACATTTAATATACCTTTACTTTTCGATTGTGTCCGGGGTTTTTTCCCTCAATATTTATATTGGGGTCAAAATTTACCAAAATAGACAATTTTTTTTTTCATTCCCAAAGTATAAAAAACGAAGTTGGGAGATTCGTTTTCATTGAAAACGAATTTTCCAACTTCGTTTTCTTCAAGAATAACAAAAAAAAAAAAAAATTAAAAAATAAAAAAAATCCTTCTTTTTTTTTTTTATTAATTTCAAATTAATTTTTTCCTTTTTTGTTTTTTTATTAATTTCATTAATTCAAAAGAACCCCCATAATTCGTTTTTGAGTTGTTATGAAAAAAAGCAAAATATAATGATATAACTGAAATTTTAAATTGTAATTTAATAAAATTTTAGAGGAAGTAATTTACGGCATTTTTTGAAATGGTGGTCAATTACCTTTGTCTTCTTTATTCTCTCCATTTTCTATATTATCGCGCCTGCCTAATCCCACTAGTATTCCCTATGCAAGCTCATTTAAACTAAAAATAATTAAAAATGGAAACATCAGTATCGGTCTAATGTTATTTCTCTTTAAGAGAAACGAATTTATGAGTTTTGTTTTTAATGGAATTAATTATTTTTAAAACATAAATGTGTGACTAAATTTTTAAAGATAAATAAATTCCCCAAATTCATTTATACGGAGATTTTATGTATTTCAAAAAATGCCGTAAATTACTTCTTCTAAAATTTTATTGAATTACAAATTAAAATTTCAGTTATATAATTATGTTTTGCCTTTTTTTTTATTTTTTATAACAACTCAAAAACGATTTACGGGGGTTCGTTTCGAAAACCCTAAAATTTGTTTTTCATTAAATAATATTTATTTTTTTAAAATGAATAAAAACTTAGAAACATGTTGGTAATTTTAAGGAAAACATGCATGGAATAAAAAAAAATCTTTGAAGGAAAACGAATGTTTTGAAAATGAATTCCATGCATTCGTTTTCTTCAAGAATTTTTTTTTTTTTTTTTTGGTTAGTTTTGAAGAAAACGAAGTTGGGAGATTCGTTTTTAAATGGAAACGAATCCCCCAACTTCGTTTTCTATAGTTTGGGAATTTCAATTTTTTTTTGTTTGTTTTGGTAATTTTATGCCCCAAAATTAATATTAAGGTAAAAAAATCATTGTGTCCGCTTTGGTACCTAACTTTTTTTTTTAGCCACGAATGTACTTATACTAATTAAATGGGCCAAAAATGTACTTTGCTGTTAACTCACCGTTAAACTTAACGGAATTGCCATCACGTGCCATTTTTCAAGGCCATTTTTGTCCTTTCACTGTTCATGTATTCTTCCCTAAATTCCTCCACCTCCCTCTGCCTCCCCTCCCCTCCCCTGCCTCCCTCCTCCAAAGTCAGACCACCACTAACCATCACCATTTTATCCCCTCAATCCAAAAGCAAAAACCCACCATCATTGCTATCTAAACCCAGAAGCAAAAGGAAAACAAACTCTTTTATTCAATAGTAAGTAAGAGGCACCTTTATCAGCAATCTCACTATAAAGAATAACATATTTCTCCATATTTTCTCACTAATTGACCAAATCGGATCATCTCCCATTTAAAAAATTCAAACAAACAAAGATAGATGATTAGTAGGCTAATCGACCCTAAAGAAGGTAGCCCAATTGATTTTGAGTCGTCAGACTCCAAATAGACAACTACGGTAGCTGCCAGGCAGCAATTTCTGTTTCTGGTTCAGGTAGATGAAGCAAATGCAACCCGCTGCCCATCTGAGAAATGATACAGGACCATTTTGTTAAGTAATTCAAGCATTTTTTTTGGACTCGCTGAACCGTCGGCGGTGCCCCTGAAGACGAACTAAGGATATGATGATTGTCTTCCTGGCATTGGAAATTGATCAGCAAATGGTATGTTTCCTCCTTCCATGGTTATGTTTGCAGCGGCTAGCGAAGGAGAAGGAAAGAGAAACTAAAATTGTTTCCTTAATTAATTCTTCAAACATTCACAACGAACACCACCAACTTCTGTGGTCGTCGTTTGAAACCAGATCTGAGGTCGCTGACGATTGAGCTTAGAAGGCATCCTGCGGGAGGCGGCATATTTAAAATTGGGTTTGATAATTTCTGAGGTGGAGGTGATTGTTTTTTGGGTTTGTTGGGGCTGCATCTACAGTGGTGAGGGGCGGCTGCAATGGTGGTGGGTTATTTTGGGAAGAGGGATGAGGAGGAGGGAGGAAGAAGGTGGAGGGTGGATGAATTTGGGGAATATGATACACAGTAAAATTGGAGAAGTGAGAAGAAGAAAAATATAAAAAAAATTTTAAAAAAAGAGAAGAATAAGACGATGAATAGTGAATGGACAAATATATCCTTGAAGTATGTCAAGTGAGTAGCATGCGATAGCTATTCCGTCAAAATTAACTGGTATTAACGGCAAAGTATATTTTTGGCTCGTTTAAATTAGTATAGGTACATTTGTGGCTAAAAAAAAAAGATTAGGTACCAAAGTAGACACAATCAAAAAGTAAAAGTATATTAAAGGTCATTCACTCTAAATTTTTCGGTTAAAACTCGCAATATTATTTGGTTTGGAATGCATTGGTGCAGGGATGAGTATCTTTTATTTTTTGAAACTCAGGCCAAACAATTTGAGGGACTCAAGTTTATACTAATATGCTATGATAAAGGATTAATTTTAGTTATGTATATAAAAATTTTAGAACAATAATTTTTACACATAATTCTTTTCTAACTCAAGGCCTATAATTGGAGTGGTCAAATTTAATGTTAATATGTTATAATATAATAGTAATTTATGTATATAAACATTTTAGAGCTGTATTTCTTACACAACAAAAAGAATAGTAATTTTTGCACATAATTTTTTTTTTCAACTCAAGGCCTAATAACGTAAATGTCCCAAGTTTATACTAATATATTATAATATATATTAAATTATATACATACAATTATTTAGGGAACAGCTTAATTACTAATTAGAGTAAGGAAGGCATTGCACGTAACTATAATTAGAAGTATTTCTTATCTGTTATGCCAAGGTGAAATTAATTAACAAAGCACAAAAAAAAAAACAAAAACTTCAACCAAAGTTATCCCAAACTAACGAAAAAATCATTAGATTAGATACATCAGCTGATCATTCAAAATAGTACAAGCCAATGATAAATTCATAATTCAAAATTATATTTATTGGAAAATGGTAGGCTTAGTCCATTTTACCTATAATTGAAGGTTAAACATGTTACTTTAGGCATTTTTACAAAATTTATAAATTATGAGGTAAGATATGAATTGTAAAAAATTGCAGTTTTGATACCACGTATTTGACCAATTTTCTTTTGAGATTGATAATTTTGTCTTATGAATTTGCAGTTTATAGCATTTTCCTTTTACAGAAAGTCCAAAATTAAAAAAAGTATAGATACTTAAATCAATTAAAGAAAAATTTTAAAATATTTGATTTTTTTGTAAGACATTGATCAAATATAGTGTATTAAAAGTGCAATTTTGAATTTTGTAAGGACTGAAAACGCTATATATATTTCCTATATTAATTCATTAATCACTATATACGTCACTCTCAGCTTAAAAACAACATCCCATCTTATCAGCACCACGAGGAACTCAACAATTCTCAATGTCTTCCAACTTTAAAAAGTAAATGTTACAAACTGTAAATCCATCATATTTGTTGTGCGAGATGACGAAAAAATTGCATTTTATTAATCATTTGTAGGATATAAAAATATCCCAATCAGCCAAAGAGATTAACACGCAGCGGAATAATCAAAACAAACAACGAAACAACACACAACAATTTAACGTGGATCGATCTTTAGATCTACATCCACAAAATCCACTCAATCAATCAAAGGCGGGGCAAGCCGAAAGTCTTTGCTTACACACCTATTACATCAATAACTCAATATCCCCCATAACAACACATCACAATATACCCAAAAAGGCTCCCTCTCACAACCCCGAAGACAGAGAGCCGAAAGGCTCTGACCTTAACCTTTCGAACTCTCAGCTCAACTGAAAACAATACCCATGAATCCTTTATATAGACCCATAGTTACCCGAATCCTTTTCAAAACTAGTTTCCCAAAACAAACCAAATCCAAATTGGAAACAAACTAAATAAGTAATTATTAAATCCTACCAAAACTAGAATTTCCTAATTAAGCTTGATTTAATTTTTTCAACAATCATTTGTACGTGTAACTGGCCAGCACCCAATTAATTGCATTTGTAAGGGGAATGACCAATTATATTGGTCAAATTCAAAAATTCATTAAAGATATACCCTTCGTTTCTTCTGTTTTGAAAGTTTAAACATATATCTATTTAATCATATTAATTTGTTCAACTATATGAATCAAAAGTATTGTAATTCAGGCTTTTTCTTTTTCGAATTCAAATTTAGCTTTGAAATTTCGTAGAGACAAAATAATGTGACAGTTTCATGTATTAAAAAAAAAAAAATCAAAATACAATAGACTAAAAGCGATCGAATTAATCAAGGAGGACTAGCTAGGAAACACAAAACCTTTGCCAAATGCTCTTCTTCTTCTTCCTCCTCAACTGAGTAGACTTCAAAGCAACTAAACTTTCCACATAATTGTCGGCAACAAAGTATTTCCTGGAATCCAACCCATCTCTGATCACTTCCTGTATTGTTTGGGTTTCCGGATTGTAAACGACTACAGGCACAAAATATTCAGTTCTTCTTTCAAACAATTGCTCGGATATTAGGCGGCTATGGCTACGATACTCACGCCCAATCACCCTCCCACCCGGAGTCACCGTCTCCAGGAACCTATGTTTTTGTATGATATCTTGCCTTACAACAAATTGCTTCGCCCACAAGTTATTATTATCATTCGTCCCTATCTCCCAAACCTCAAACTCACATTTTCTTGTGTACCCACTTAGACAAACCCGACCTTCGTACAACGAAATCCCACATGGAGATGGGCCTTCGTACAACGTAATCCCAGCTGGAGACGGGATGCCTGTCACATCAGATCTTATGGTTACAAAGTCCGGAATATTCAAGAGGTGACGGCCACGACGATGACCGGCATCGGGGAAAATATGGAAATATTCTACATTCCTCTCCCGATTAATCCAAAATAAGTATCCATCTTTAATCACGCTAGACGACCCTAAACAACTTATTCAATGGTAGTATTTGTTGAAAACCTCAGCACTGTCAAGAATTTCGGAGTGGACTGTTGACCAGGAATGAGTGTTTAGTGAATATATTTGGACCCGGAGGAGGATCTTATGGCGTTCGGGAACAACCTCGGAATACTGAACTTTTCCCACTATGTAATCGTGGCTGGACGAATCGAAACCGAACGCCACGGCTCTAGTGTAATGGCCAATCCCGAATCTATTGGGTAGAACGATGGATTGACGTAAAGCGGGATTCCATAAATATATGATCGAGTCCCGTCCACGGCCGCACTTTTGCTCCAAACAAAAGACTCCATCGCAGCAACCTACCATGGTCATCCCAGTGACTAAGAGAAAACATCCATCGTTCAGGGAGCCGTTACGGAAGCGACGGCGGCCGCGGAGCATGGCTGTTGGATACTCCTTCTAAATCACTGCGTACAGTATGGCGATGACATTTAGCCATGAATCTTTCCCACTCGTAAACACGATGCACTTTCCACTGTTTAGTGGTCTGCATGTCCGGGCGAGTACTCTGCATCCACGCTACTTTGTGGTCTTCGGCCCGTTGCTGTTGGCGTTGGACGTGAAATCTGCCGAAGTTTTGTTCATTTGAGAACATGAGACTGTACCATAATCTGCTTAAACACGAGAATCGAACCAGGGTTTTCGCCGGCAATCGGAACAAGATTTCCCAGGTCACATCATTTGGGAACCGTGGGATTAAATTTGGCGATTCCGACCTCTTCTTCTTCTTCATGCTTTACGTTGTCAATTTGAATTTAGAAATGTTCGAATGTGAATAAATAGAGATCTGTGATTCGAAACTCATGATATATCCACTGTAACACTTTATTGAGTGGTTTGTAATTGTTTATATTGATGATATTCTAGTTTTTTCAAACTCATTAGAACAACATTTCAACACTTGCATATTATTTTTAATGTAATTAAGCAAAATGGTTTAGTTTTATCAGCAACTAAAATGAAATTATTTCAAACAAAAGTAAGATTTTTAGGGCATGACATTCAATTAGGACTAATTAAACCAATTCAAAGGTCTTTAGAATTTACTAAGAAATTTCCGGATGAAATAAAAGATAAAAATCAACTGCAAAGTTTTCTTGGTTGTTTAAATTACATCTCTGATTTTTTCCCTAGACTAAGAATTATTTGTGCACCATTATTTCAACGACTACAAAAAGATCCACCTGTATGGTCTGAATCACATACTAACATAGTTAGACAAATTAAAGAAAAAATTAAAACACTTCCATGTTTAGGCATTCTACATCCTCATGCATTCATGATTGTTGAAACCGATGCATCAGACATGAGATATGGGGGTATACTAAAACAGCGATTGCCAGACTCTATTAATGAGCAATTAGTTAGGTATCATTCAGGTGTCTGGATAGGACCACAAAAGAATTACTCAACTGTGAAAAAAGAGATTTTGTCTATTGTATTATGTATTTTAAAATTCCAAGATGATTTATACAATAAAGAATTTTTATTAAGAGTAGATTGCAAATCAGCAAAAGAAATTTTGCAAAAAGATGTTAAAAATCTGGTTTATAAACAAATTTTTGCTCGATGGCAAGCAATTTTATCTGTTTTTGATTTTAATATTGAATTTATAAAAGGCTCGTCAAATTCTTTACCTGATTTTCTAACTCGTGAGTTTCTTATAGGAAAAAACAATGGCCTTTAGAGATCGGGATAAAACCCCGGCATCCTCCTCTACTCCTACTCCTCCTACTCCAAAATCAGTCAAAGACTACGAAATGAAAAGGGAAGTTATTCCTAAACCACTTACTCCATCTACTCAAATTCCAGAATTTCCTCCACTCACATATATTCATGCAGCTCAGACTCCTTCTGCAAAACTCCAAAATACTACAATTCCAAAACCTTCAGCTACTCCATATGTTACTAAAACAAAAACTGAATATCTTGTCCAAACTCCATATCAAACTCCACCAGACATTCCAACCCTTAAAAACTTTACTCAACGCTTGTTTTTACCAACTTGTCAGTGGTTTGCTGACGATATTTCGAAAACTACAAATTATTATGAACTCATTTTGGTTGATACTAATTCCGTAGATATCACTCATATTCCAGACAAGAATAATCCAGAAAGAATTTCTTACTCAAAGTTTATTATTAAAAGGGTTCGTCACCCTAGAGAATTCGATTCCATTCATACCCGTCACTCATTCTCTATTAATTATATCCCAGATGGTTTTAATTATTTTGACTACATTTTGGCTTGGACTAGAGCTCTTTACTACAGGGTTTTGATCACTCATGGTTTATAAATTTGACTTCATCTTGTGAAACTAACTTTCCAGACTGGTTTTTCGATTGGTGGGATTACTTTGGTCCTACTTCTCAGATCTATACTCCATTAGCAGAAAAAGGATTAGAAATTTATGCTAGAAATATGTTTTCTCGGCATGGGTTTCATACTCCAATAATGTTTCATGCAGAATTCAGGGTTCCTTGGATTTTTGCATGGAGCTTTCAAATAAAGCAAATTCATCAGGGATGGCCATGTTCACTCATCCGTGATTTTCGCATCAAATGGTGGCCAAATTACAATAGTGAAAATTGTGGACTAGACTTGGTTCTCAGCTTTCTACAATCTATTCCAACACTCAAAAAAGCGATTCGGGATGCTTCAAAAGCCAATCCTTCACCACCACTTACTCAAGATACTCCAGCTCATGCTCAAACAACTACTCCGATTCCAGACAAACTGGTGCAACAACATCTTACTCAAATTACTCAATCCTCTCAAGACTTAATTGCACGAACTCCAGAAAAAAGTGAAAAAGACAATGCTGACTTTAAAATTTTTTATCAAATGTATAAACAAATGAAGCAACTAGAAAAAGCAGAAAAAGAACCAATAATTAATCTCTCGGATTCAGAGGACTCTTTTGGTGGACCTCTTGCTCAGGATCATTTTGAAATGTAAAAAAAAAAAAAAAAGTATGAAAAAGACCCGCAAAAATAATTAAAGGGGCATTTTTGTAAATCTACAGGAACTCACTCATGACGTATGCAGTAACGTACGGCTGCGGACTCCAAAATGCGGACTTCAAGCAAGAACGGACTTCAAAGAAGAATTCAATTCAGCTCACTCATTCAGCCTATAAAAGAAGATGGACTCATTCAGAATGGACACACCAAGTTTTATCCCGAATACATCAAATTCTCTTAAGTCTTCAGTCTTGTATCCTCACACCCATTTCAGCTTTTCATCTTTTGTAATCTTCTACTCATTCTCCATTTGTACCTCCCACTCATACTAATACAAAGGTACTTTGTTAATTCTTCATTTTCCTGGTCTATTTTTCTTCTGAAAATAAAGAATTAATTTTCTTTTCTATTTTACATTCTGGACTTATATGACCTATCTTACCACATTTAAAGCATTTTAAATTCTTTTTATTATTTTTCTTTGAAAATCATTTTTTCTTTTTATAAAATTGTCTATCTCTTGAAAAATTATCAGTTTTGTATTTTCTATTACTTCTAGCTTTTCTATAGTTACCTTTATAACTTCTAAATGTTCTATTTTCTTTGGAAGAAGCTTTTATACCTGTGATGCCAAAAGCTTGACAGAAAGAACCCATCTCTCTGCGTTCCGATCCGTATTTGTTTTGAATCTTCAAATCCTGACATAATAATAATCCTTCTTTTTTGACAAAAGCAAATAATTGACCAAAAGTAATATTAGTGAAATCAATATGATCTGTTCCGATTTCTTTTTGCAAACTTGTCATAATTCATTGGGAAAATAAATTAGGTAAACCAGTAATAAATTTTTCTTTCCAAAAAGTAGCAGTACAATCTGGCCGTCTCATCACTTGAGTTAAAAACATATCTTTGTACCATTTGAAATCTGTCAATGTTGGACAACGTAGATTAGTAAGAAAAACCTTTGAACTAGCTAACTCTTCTTTTGGATTACCAATAAAATGAACTGAAATAACATAAATAAGAAATTCGCTTCCATCTGGAACTTGAATGTACTCATCATTTTCATCTATTTGTTCAGTAGTATGATTAATAATTGACAATTTATCAGGAGTAGTTATAGCATTATCCCACCAACCTTTTAATTGACCAGTAAAGCCTGAAATTAAACAAAAAGCAATATGGGATTCGTTAGCATTAGTTTTTGCTTTGTATGTCATTCTTGCCATACCCATTTCTTGGAGTGTATTTAAAATTTCATATTCAGATTTGGAATCAATATTCCATTCATATAAAGAACTGCCATCATAATTTTTTGCAATAAATTGAGATCTTTCTTCAAAAAGAATATCTGGAGGAGTTGGTCGAGGATAATAATTTCTAGTTGGTCCTGATTGCCATTTTCTATCATTTGAATAGCCATTGAAGTTTGAATTCCTATTGGACTTTCTATAGATCTTATTGAATTCTAGGGGGAAGGGGGGGGGGGGGGGGGGGCGGTTTCACTACCGAATTGATATTCTACCAGATTTATTTGATTTTCGACTTCATCATCTTCTGAAGATGATTGATAGACTGAAGAACTTGACTGATCATCTAAATTTGGAGTAGTTTGAGTGAAAACGCCAATATGTTTAGAAGGACTTGGATCGAGGACTTTGAAACCTTTGGAGTTAAACTAAGTTTTTGTTCAAATTCTCGTGATAAAGTAGATACTTGAAAAAATGGTTTTGCAATTTCGACTGGAAAATTTTCTTTTGGCTTTATTGAATCCATTTTTGTAGAAATCAAATCAACTTGTTGGGCAATTGTATGTAAAATTTGATTAGTATAATTATTTTGTTGATAAACCTTTTTGAAATCATCTGAATCAATTTTATCAGTTACTCTGTCTTTTCTCATTTTAAAAGGATGAGCAAATATTTCTCCATCCGTAGTAGGAATTTGAAACCCGACTAAAGGAGGATGTACAGAAGAAACTACCTGTCCTGTAGTTAAATTTCATTTTTTATACAAATTTGTTTGAACTTCAATGGTTGGAACTTCATTAAATCTCTTCAATTTTTCTTTTTGTAAGAAATAATCTAACCATTTAAGGAAAGGAAAATTAAATCTTAGGGTAGCTCTCAAATTCGTCCGAAATATATTTTTCTCGTTCCCCTAAAATTACCCATAGTTCAATTAATCAAGGCGAAGGATGGGAAATTTTTTCCCAAGTCCTGAGCATAAACAAAAAATATTTTAGAATTTGAATTTACGAAATATTGTGGTGGAGGTCAATCAGTAATAAGAAAAAGGGCAGCCAGTGGAAAACTGAGGGCAACGGGTTTTAAGTGGAAGGGCAGCACTCAAATTATTCCGAAATATATTTTTCTCGCTCCCCTAAAATTACCCATAGTTCAATTAATCAAGGCGAAGTATGGGAAATTTTTTCCCAATTCCCGAGCTTAAATGAAAAATATTTAATAGTTTATTTGTACGAAATATTGTGGTGGAGAGGAATCAGTATTACGAGAAATGGCAGTCTTTGAAAAAAATGAGGGCAACGCCCTTTAAGTGGAAGGGCAGCTCTCAAATTCGTCCGAAATATATTTTTCTCGCTCCCCTAAAATTACCCATAGTTCAAGTAATCATGGCGAAGTATGGGAAATTTTTTTCCAGGTCCCGAGCTTAAATAAAAAATATTTTATAGTTTAGTTTTACGAAATATTGTGGTGGAGGGCAATCAGTATTAAGAGAAATGGCAGCCTTTGAAAAAATTGAGGGCAACGGCCTTTAAGTGGAAGGGCAGCTCTCAAATTCGTCCGAAATATATTTTTCTTGCTCCCGTAAAATTATCCATAGTTCAATTAATCCAGGCGAAGGATGGGAAATTTTTTCCCAAGTCCCGAGCAAAAACAAAAAATATTTTATAGTTTATTTTTACGAAATATTGTGGTGTAGAGCAATCAGTATTAAGACAATTGGCAGCCTTTGGAAAAATGAGGGCAACGACCTTTAAGTGTAAGGGCAGCTCTCAAATTGGTCCGAAATATATTTTTCTCCCTCACGGAAAATTACCCATAGTTCAGTTAATCAAGGCGACGATGAGAATTTTTTTCCCAAGTTCCGAGCTTAAATAAAAAATATTTTAGAGTTTATTTTTGTTACATATTGTTGTGGAGGGCAATCAGTATTAACTGAAAGGCCAACCTTTGAAAAAATGATGGCAACCAGTATTAAGTGGAAGGGCAACGGTCAATTTTGCTCGAAACATATTTTTCTCCCTCCCGAAAATTTACCCAGAGCTCACTTAGTCAAGGTTAAGGATGGGAAATTTTTTCCCAAGTCCCGCAGTTATACGAATTATTTTAGAGTTCATTTTGATGAAAACATTGGATGGAGGGCAATCAGTTTTAACGGAAAGGGCAACCTTTGAAAAAAATGAGGGCAACTAGTATTATGTTGAAGGGCTTCACTCAATTGCGGCCAAAAAATATGTTTCTCGCTTCCACAGAATTACTCATAGTTCACGTAATGAAGGCGAAGGATTAGAAATTTTTCCCCAAGTCCCGAGCTGAAATAAAAATATATTTTGTGGGAACATAAATATTTGAAGTTAATGGTGTCTATAAATAAATGGAAATATGATTTGCAAGTAAGTTTACCTGTTGAGCAGGAAAACCAATTATTGAGGTGGCACTTTTTTACTGGCCAACTTATAACTTAAGGTTATATTAAATTAAAGAACTGGACTATAAATTTTCCCTAAAATTAGATATGTTTAAATTTTTCTACATTTTAAAAAATGCTTCTAAAACACAGACTATGATACTTGCATTTGTAAAATCCAAGCACTTTCCTCACAAAATGCCTCCAGCATTTCCCTCAATTTTGACAGGATAATTAAATTTAATTTCCATAGTTGCATTTGCCAAATGCAACTACAGGTGTTAAAAATAATAGCTAATGAAAAAACCAAATATTCCCAACGTTGCATTTGCCAAATGCAACTCCATCCTTAAAAAATAGTAACTAACATTATACACTTCCGTCAATTTTGACGGCAATATTCAATTCTTCAGAAAAAAATACAAAATAAAAAATTGATAGTTGCATTTGCAGAATGCAATTCTAGTACTTTAAATCAATATCTAGGATATAAATAATTTTTCAGTGAAAATATAGAGTTGCATTTGCTGAATGCAATTTCAGTTCTAAAGTTGCATTTCTCAAATGCAACTACCCTACTTTTTTCCACAAAACAAAAAGCATCCCATTTTTTTCCACCCTTTTCATTTCCATCACACTTTGGGATTACTTTCTGAGAACATGAGTAAGATGTTTATGCATGAGAATGTTTTGGTGACATTGAAAATCTCTTATGCATTCATGAGGTATGCATCTAGAAAATATCATGAGTCATGAGATATTGCAATCATCTTTCTTAGTCTAATGAATTTTATTGTTCTTACAATATTTTACAATCTAGGGGAGTCATTGAGGTTTAATTATAAAGCTTTTGATAATATTTTAAATTTGAGATCATGAAAAAATAATGATAATAAAATATTATTTGATTCATGAGATGAATCTTTTATGTTTGGAGATCATTTTGTAAAATACTATTTTTTGAGAAATTCAAATGAATTTTAGTCTTAAAGTCATTTGCTAGAAGTTTGCTACTGTTTTACATCGGTTACAAAAGTAAGAGTTATGACTTTATAGCTATCATTTTAATATTATTAATTGCAGAATTTGACACGAAAACTGAACCATGAAAACTGAATGCATTCAAGGTTTATCGGTTTCAGTATTAATATTTTTTTGTGTGTTTTGAAATAAATATTAAAATTTATAGTCATTCATCATTTTTGGGATCAAAGGTAATTTTGCTAATATTCATATATTGGAAATTATATTGCAAAATTGATTCTTTGCAAATACCATTTTATACTCTTCACATGCAAGGTTTTGAGTTTTTAATTGGTGGTTAGAAAATGAAGTGTATATGTGTTTAAATTATTCTCCATACCACTAATACAAATAAATTGAGTTTCAAGTTTAAATTGTGGTGAAATTGAGAAATAGTGGGGGTACATTTAGTGTATATATATATATATATGTGTGTGTGTGTGTGTGTTACTTATTTCTTATGTGAATAATAATATATTTTGCATAGAGTTGTAATATATGAAATTATTTGAGATTTCATGAAATTATTATAATATTTAATTATGTCATGAGTTTGCTATAGATTCATAGTTTATATGATTTAAAGTTGTCGCTTTATGAGAAAGTGAGAATAAAAAATAATAATTTTTTATTTGATCAATGTGAAAATTTTGATAAATTGATTAACTATACTTCGATTATTATATGGTGTATTTTACTTGAGAAAATTTATTATGTATTACTATATGGTAGTGGAGTATGAAAATAGCGTGGGTGTTACTTTTTGAATTAAATTTTTGCAAATTATTTTATAACTACCATGATCAAATTTTTGAGAAATTTGTGAATACTGTGAATTTATAATTGCAACTATTATTTGAGAATTATTTTTGCAATTACTATATATTTGATTCACTTAAATTTTCAAGTGTTTTAATAATGAATATTTTATGAGAAAATATCTTTTATGTGCACTTAGTTGTTTTGTGTAAACTTTCTTGCAATATAAATTTTTTGAAATTGACTAAATGGTTCCTAGTAGTAACAAGACTACTGGCCACTGAACAAAATTGAGAAATTGAGAAATGCAAGAAAAAAAAAAATAGTAGCTCCTAGTAGTAGAGACTATTGGTTATCCTTATGATGATTCCTAGTAGTAAGGCTACTGGCTACTTATATTTATATACCAACCAATATTGGTATGTGGATCAAATATGTAGAGATATATAAATTTTATATATCTTGAGATGATTCAAAAAATTTATGAGATATTTTCACCAACTGCGACTTAAGTGATCATTGGTGAAATAATATTGCTTATTCAAAGGTTGAGCTTTTCATAATGCATGGCATTGTCTTAAATGTTAAATGCCAAATATTCATGTCTTTGCCAATATGAGAGTGCACAAATAAATCCAACTGGCGGTGCAATGACATGAATGTGTACCTTGAGGGGGATGAGACTGAAGTCCACTTTAAAAATACAAAAATCACGTGCAAGGTATTGGAGATCCCAAGAGTTAGGTTCAAAGGGAAAAACGAATTACATGGTGATTGTAATTGTATGCACAAATTATTAATTGTTCATCCCTGTGGTACCTGTGCATACATCCTGTATAACTTGAGGGTTGTGCCAGAAAATTCCCTTAATGAAATCTATATCTCTATATGAGTGGAATGTCAGAATTACATGAGCACCTTTGATGGATTTCACCTACGTGTGTGTGAGGGTGGGGCTGCCCTGAAGGGACTAGGGACTTAGTCGCTTATACACACATGAAAAACTGGGATAAGCACAAGGTCGAAATGTGTTAGTTTAAACAACTCGTGGAGTATACCGAAACTATAGTGTGTGTGGTACAATCTTTTCTTTATAGTAGCCATATTTTAAGACCGAAGTTCACTACTGGCTCTAGTATAAGATATTGTCCTAACACTAAATATAGGTTCAAGGCATTGCTACCTATATGAAGCACTATGGTTACTTTCTTGCCATAAAACAAAGTTATATTTTATTAAAATGAGTGGGGGATTGTTGGAACATTTTAATAAAGTTAATATTTATTAAATTATTGATTTAAGTTGGCTAAAATGATGCTACTATTTTTTCTAGTGAGTTTCTAAACTTCAATGTGATTGCTAAAAGGTTGGGAAGAAATTGATGCATTGAAATATATTAATAATATGATTATTACCGTTTACAAAACGTTTGATATTTATGCTTAATATTCATTCTCAATTTAAAGGAGCAAAAACGTTTTTAGCCTTTAAGATTTTAAATCCTTTCTAATGATATATATACACACGGTGGTGTATGCAAGAAAAAGGAACAATTTGATCTTTTATGTTCTTTTACAATTCCCTCTTTAAACTATAGCTTTCACAAGAGTGATAATATGTGTTAGTAAGAGTTAACAATTCTTGTGTGCAGATTGTTAGGAAACACAACTTGTGTGTTGGACTGTTGTATCTTGGGGTGACAAGTCGCATTGCTCTGCTGCACTGAAGTTGATACTTTGTAAAGGGCTTAAATCACCTAAAGAGAGCAAAAGATCCACGTCTCAGCCCTACTAACGATTAACCGTTTGTTCATTGTATTTGTTTCTATTATTTTGCAGGTCACTTGGACGATTGGGAATAACAGAGTATTGTGGAGAAGTTAAAGTTGAACAATTTTCTTTCATCCTTTTGTTGCTTATAAATATTAGAAGAAGACTATCGAATAACAAGGGCTGGACAGGTGACTTTGAAGTCCATGCCCATGCAAATGCCGGTAAATTAGTTGTTATTTTCCTTTCGACTCGTAATTTGGCATAAGGTTGATTTCTCAGCTTTAGTTATGTTTTAATACAATCAGCATATTTTTTTCTTTTTAATGCTTTGGACTTCGTGTTTTAATAAGTGATTCATGAAGTTTCCTTTTTCATTTCCAAGTTCTTTACTCTCGCTTCGTGTTCGTTTCCGTAATTTTGAAGTTCTGCCATGGTATTCTATTTTTTTTTTAATTATTAGCACAAGCATGATTTTTTTTTTTTTACTTTACACTGCTTTCTTTAGTTTTTAAATTGTAATTAGATTGTTTGATTCGGCAAGTAAACGATGTAACACTAGTTAGTACTTTTGCAAGAACGAATGGTTCTTCAGTTTAACAAATGCAGGTTCTAGTTAATTTTCTGCGTATGGGTTCTAAAGTTGCACTACTACAAAAAAAAGGGCTGTAATGGCGGTTTTTTTGCACATTTAACGGCGGTTTTCTTGCATTTGAACCGCCATCTATCCTGCAGCCGTAGAAAGTTCAGGCCTTTCTAAGCCGGTTCCCACCCAAACCGCAGTAGAAAGTCGAGACTTTCTACGGCAGTTAAACGAAATCGCCGTAGAAAGTCCTCATTTTCTATTGATGTATCTAAACCGCCATAGAAAGTCCTCATTTTCTATTGTTGTATCTAAACTGCCATAGAAAGTCCTAAACTTTCTAAGGCATTTTCCATACCCGCCATAGAAAGTTCTGAGCTTTCTCTGGTTTAGAGCAAAACGTGCTTTTGAAAGTTTAAAATAAATATACAAAATATTGCCAAAATAGAAGTATAAATCACTATTACATTATAGTGGCATATCCACAACAATTCATACAAAATATCAACAAGTTTCTACACTAGCAAAACAACCATCAAGTACTACTTGGATAATGCTCCACAATATAACTAACGCATAATTTCCTCATAGCATCTATATCCTCAGTAGTTAATGGAGTGCGGTCGATTTTGAAGTACTGCCACAGAGTATAAAAATCAAATTTAATTGAGTAGCAAAATGAAATACAATCAAATAAGTTATGCGAAATCAAAATGAAATACCTTTTCGAGTGCCAATGTCTCGGATTTCATTGCGATGTGGTACATGTAATGCATGACATAGTAGCCACACTCCCAATTAAAATTTTGTTTTTTATGCTATTGAATAATATTATACGAGTCAGAAGATCATACAATTGTATACAACACAACGTTAAATAAAAATTCAATAATTACTTATTTTACCTTAACTACTATCCATTCAGGTTGCATATGCACATTTCTCGGCAATCCTAGGAAAGCTTGATAATTAAACATCACCCTATAAAATATGAATGATGAATCAAAATAATTAGCAACATAGGAATATATGATTGGCATTACAAATTATACAATCTAATATTAGTTAATATAACTCACTCGTCTATAAGTATTATTGCCTCATCTTTTTCTGGGTTTTGTAATGAATCAAACCAGTACACAACTTTTTCAATCGGTCTAATGGCTATAAGCATCCAATGTCCACTGCAAACAAAAAATTCAATGACCTCAGATCTTTAAATCCATGTTTCTTAAAAATTAGAGAAACGCTTACAGTGTTTACCTCTGAAGATACGGTACCAGATAAATCTTTATTCCGATCCTTCAAGTTTTGTGCAATGTATTGTACCCTATCTTCATATGTATTTCCTAATGCCGTGACATGATCCGCTGAGAGAAACCCTATCTCTTTGCGGCCATTCCTTTCAACCAAATCATGTAAAGCTCTAGGGAATTTACATTATCATTCTTGGTTAGTCCAACCACATAGAAAGAATACTATATATAACAATAATCTGAAAATACAAAGAAAATTAATTGGTCGAAACTCACTTGATGAACAATTGCATGCAACATTTTGTGACCTCCTTTTCTCCTAACAATAATTCAGCGACATCCATTCGATCCATACTATTAGTATGATCAACACCTATGATGTCTCTTGTCAATTGAAACATGAAGCAAGTGGAGTTTGAATCTTTCTCTAATCGGAGTTCTAACTCGTGCAATTGATTAGATGTCGAAGATGATGCCATTTCATTTGTAGTGGTCGAAGATGATCTTATCTCATTCATAGAATTCGAAGGACCTTTTTTCTTTTTTGAACATTTCTCCACCTAAGACCATTTGAAATCAAATTCATTACACAAAAAGGTATGAAGTAATTCACAAATAAATGTAAGCATATACATGTTTTAATGGATCGGGAATAAGCTCAATCAAATGTATAGACCATTCCACAAAAAAAGATTTTGACATTCCCACAGTTGAAGTCTCTTCCTCAGGAAATGGCATCGGGGCAAGGTCATCATATGAAATCTTAATTGTAACTCTCGCAAACCTTTCTTTACCTCATGCCCATGGTGCTTTTTCTACTTATAAACATTTCCCTTGGCCACAAGCTTGTCTCTTACATGTATCCTCACTGATGAACAGATGACAGTCATACCCATCCTGAGATAATAAGCAAGTTAATGAACACATTATTGAACTATTTTTGTTAAATCCAAAAAATAAGTGTTATCATCAAAAGCAATATCAATTTTTTTTAGCATTGACAATATGAAAGAAATTATAGAAACAAAGATGACATTCATAAATGTACTTTAATTACCTTGTAATCCCCTAAAGAACTCAGATCTTCCAAGGTTGTTAGAATAGGGCTATTGTGAACCTCATGCAAACTTATCGGGATCATAAATGAAACAGGGATCATATGTAACTCAAGAAAAATTGTAGGGATTATAGAGGAAACATTATGGCTACGACGTACTTCAGGCAAACTCGTAGGACTCACAGTGGAAACATGGCTACCATGTACCTCAAACATATCTGGAGACATTCCAGCAGTTTCTGAGTTCAAGCTCTGAGATTTGGCACTATTGAGGACTGTGGCTCTTGTTGTATCATAGTTAGTTCCCATCTTAGTACATATATAACCCACCATCAGCTTAAGATTTGTTTGGCATTCATCGAGCTGTGCTGAGGTTTTTTGAAGCTTTCTTTTAGTTAAAGCTAGTTCAGCTTTCAGTGACTGGCGTGTTTTAAAAAAACATATGTAATACGGGCCCTGGTAGAATGACCGCGAACTTGACTGGGGTGATCGGGCTTTCCCGTTGCCTTAACAAGTATGTCATTCCTACCCTTTGAAACTTTCTCTTCTTGGGACTCGCGCATACATAAGTTTTCCTAAACATTTCGACAAAAATATGAAATTTAAATCAATCATGATAGTTTTAATAATATGAGTTGCTGAAACAATTGAAGCATAAGAAAATGTATGTCGTAAACTTACAATTTCACTTCCAACACGACCAGCCTCCGGGGTAAAGTATTCGCCATTTTTGTTTGTGTGAGCCTTTCTCTAAAGTAGATGACGGGCTGGCCCTACATAAGCTTCTTCTCCTTCTTCTTCGGACGTACCGTCCTCTAAAGCCTTTTCCCCATTTTCAATCATTGCCTCTTCATGCATATTTTTCTTAAGTAGTCGGTATCCACCACGAGATAAATTATGGTAAAAAGCATTCAAATTGGCATTCCTTTGAGCTTTACTACGAATTACCTAGGGAAAAATAAAATGAAAAGAGAATATCCAAAAACTGAGCATTTCAAATATCCAAAAAGAAGAAGGAAAAAATTCAAATAACCACCTTCCATTCTTCTGTCTCACGGCTAGCCTTAAACTTAAGCCATGTCTCCCTTGGGAGATATTTATATTCAAGGCATGGGTCCTCACCCTTCAGATCGCCATTGACAAAGCTACATAAAAAGGATTTCCAATCTTTCCAACGTTTACCAGTATAAGAAATGCATTTGGTTTTGAGCTCTTCAGTTGATTGAAAAACAAATAATGCACACATTAAACAATGGCAGTACAAAGTCAGTTAAATTTGGTTCATTTGTATGAATGGGTAAACAAACAATACATTATAATTTTGTAGAATACCTGTATTTCCATCCACACTCTCTTCTTGATCTTTTCAGGGACTTTGTGCCATGATGCATATTCTATAATGTCCACTTCGCTTCGGGCAGTGAATGCAACGAAAGTAATCCACTTTGTATGAGCATTTTTAGGCTAATTTTTTGAACTGAATGCAATCTCAATTGTTTTCCCCTTCATACGCATTTTCAAAAGATCGTTGCAGTTTGTAGGCCCTCTACCCCTTCTAACTCTAGTTGAAGAACCATCTTCATTGCCATTTCCCTCATCACTATGCTCCTCATTACGTTTTATCTTTCGGGCCATTACCTTATTTAAACATTAGGTAAAGACAGAGAGAAAACAAGATAACATCTTTTCATAAACACATGGGGCCCGGAAGAGATGCAAAGAAAGTTTTAATTTCAAAAACCAAGCGCCATTACACACTTTAAACGAAAGGAGACACAAAAAATGGCCTAAGAAAGGTTAAAATTGAAAAAGCAAGTGACATTTCACCCCTTCAATTCTTGAGAACAAGCATTTGAATCATTATCAATAAAGGAGGCACACAAAATAGAGTAAGAAAAGGAAAAAGTTTAAGGAGAAAAGACATGTCACACTCTCCGAGTATAAAACAAGGATCCTTTTCAAGAAAAGCGACACACAAAGGATACTAGCAACGTTTCTAAAAAAGATACTGGAAAGAGAGACAAAGAAAGTTTTAATTTCAAAAACCAAGTGCCATTACACACTTTAAACCAAAGGAGACACAAAAAGTTGCCTAAGAAAGGTTAAAATTGAAAAAGCAAGTGACATTTCACCCCTTCAATTCTTGAGAACAAGCATTTGAATCATTATCAATAAAGGAGGCACGCAAAATGGAGTAAGAAAGGGAAAAAGTTTAAGGAGAAGTGACATTTCACACTCTCCAAGTATAAAACAAGGATCCTTTTCAAGAAAAGCGACACTCAAAGGATACTAGCAACGTTTCCAAAAAAAGATATCGGAAAGAGAGGCAAAGAAAGTTTTAATTCCAAAAACCAAGTGCCATTACACACTTTAAACCAAAGGAGACACAAAAAGTGGCCTAAGAAAGTTTAAAATTGAAAAAGCAAGTGACATTTCACCCCTTCAATTCATGAGAACAATCATTTGACTACAACCCTCCCCTCCCCCCCAACCAACAAAAGGGTAAAAGTAAAGGCATGTGAACCATGTGAGTTAGAGATATCACAACCCGAAAAGGAAAGTGCAAAGGAGAAAATCAAATTATAGCAAAACCGAACCCGAATTCAACCACCAAACCCGAATTCAACCATCAAACCCGAATTCAACCACGAATTGATGAAAACCTAAACAATCCAAGCATTCATCATCTCAACAAACTCGAATTTAACATTAACAAAAAAACCCTAGGCCAATCACAATAATCAAGTAACCTAAAAAATTCTAAAGCTAAACTAAACTTGAAACTATTCGATATAACCTTTTTTAGTTAACGAATCCCTCAGGAATCCGGAGCCCAAATTCTGGTTGGGGAAAAGATATCCAAGGGGTGGATGATGGCCATTTAAGACACCATAGCCGGAGTTGGTGACGGTTGGTTTAGCTGTCAACGCCGGCGGATGAATCGCTTCGAGGAAGAGAAGATGGAAAGTCGGCAGCGATAGGATGGCGCCGGCGACGGGAAGCCCTCGGAGAAGATGATGGAATGCGTTGGGAAAGTGGAGAGGGAAACAGGGAAAGGGAGGCGTGTTTTGGCAGCTAAATTCAAAACGCTCGCTCCTTTGAATTGTATTAATTGACCCGACCGACCCGTATGTTTCTAAGGCGGTTCAACATAAACTGCCATAGAAAACATACTTTCTACGGCGGTTTAAATGGAAACCGCCGTAGAAAGAACCGCCTTAGAAAATGAGGCAAAAATGGAGCAAATTCCAGCGTGCGCCTCTACTCCTATTAATTTTTAGTTTTTCTTTATTGTAAATTAACCCCAAAATTTTTCAAATTTAAATTAAATATGAAATTTAATATTGATCAATTTTTATAGTAAAATACATTATATTTATTAACTAAAACTACATTAAGTTTTATTGATCACGACATTAAGTTTAACTAAAACTTTATAGCTTCCCCAGAGTCAAACAATTTTCACTAAAACAATATTGAAGAACTGTCTCTAAAATAATATTTATTCATTTAGCGGTAAATGAAAAACCTCGCTAAATGAATATTTTTTTGTTCGTTCCAGAGGGTATTAATTTATCGAGGTTTAACTGTACAAACAAAAATATTAATTGGAGTTTTAAACAACTCTGAACAAAAAGAAATTGACTTTTACTGAAATTTCAACAGAATCTCCACTATAAATGTAACAAACCGCCTTAGAAAGTGAGGCAAAAATGGAGCGAATTCCCGCGCGGGCCTCTAGTCATATTAATTTCTAGTTTTTCCTTTCTGTAAATTAACCTCAAAATTTTTTTTAATCTAATATTAAATATGCAATTTAATATTGATAAATTTTTATAGTAAAATACATTATATTTATCAATTTAATGAATTTATTGTATTTTACTATAAAATTGATCAATATTAAATTGCATATTTAATATTAAATTTAAAAAAATTCGGGGTTAATTTGCAAAAAAAGAAAAACTAGAAATTAATATGAATAGTGGCGCGCGCGGGAATTCGCTCCATTTTTGCCTCACTTTCTAAGGCGGTTTATCATAAACTGCCATAGATACCCACTTTCTACAGCGGTTTAAATTGAAACCACCTTAGAAAGTGGGTTTTCTAATGCGGTTTTGGTAGAAAGTGGGTTTTCTACGGCGGTTTTTGGAAAACCGCCGTAGAAAGTGTCTTAATAAATTCAAAGAATTCCCGCGTGCATCTCTATTCCTATTAATTTCTAGTTTTTATTTTTTGTAAAATAACCCCAAAATTTTTCTAAATGTAATATTGATCAATTTTTATATTAAAATACATTATATTTATTAACTACATACAAACTCCAGCCTTTAGGTTATGATAAACAATAAATAACTAAATTTCAAATTTTTAGTTAACCAATCCATTATTTTAGGCCCTCAAAAATTTTTCAAGTCTTGTTACATAATAATTATAGGAAAACCTCAAAAGTAATAATTTTCATTGAATTACTGGCCGGTAAGATTTTTACTGTTGAATTTCTATATACTTATCTCTATTTAAATAAAGTAAATCAAGAAATTCAATTATGTTAAGATAAACATTCATAGCGGCAATTAATTAAGACTCTTCACAATTGGTTACAAGTATTACTCAATGTCGTATCCATGTAAAGTCTTAATTAACTGTCGATTATTTCTGTATCTCTCATATACATGCTAGTTAGATCTTCCTTTGCATCTATACCTTCTTTTATTGAAATTAAGAGTCGGAAAAAATATAAAGAGGTGGACGTGCGTACAAACTTTTTGCCTTACCCCTATAGACAAATTTCAGATGATGCAGATAATCTAAACAGTGAAGCTTTAAACAACTCTAAACAATAAGAAATTCAATTTTACAGAAAATTCGACAGAGTCTACCCTATAAATGTAACAAAAATCCTGTCAAATGAACATAAATAATGAAGATTCTAACAACTTCAAATAATAGCCAATTCAGTTTTACATCAATTTCGACAGAGCTTCCCCTGTAAATTTAACCAAAACTCCCTATTATCCTAACAGCAAGACAAAAGCTTTACACAATTTTTAGCAATAACAAATTCACAACTTCATCATTTCGCTATCTTTTGTTCCCTGTAATTTTTATCCCATAATTCGCGACTTCGTCCAAGTGTGAGACCTGTTTCAATCAAACAATAAAAAATATAAAAATACATGTTGTTATAAAATTATGTCCACATAGTTTCATTAAAATCAAATATACATATACAAATACACACACACACATACACATACACACACACACACACACACAAACACACACACACAAAAACAAACAATATACCTGAAAATGATATTAAGATTTTCTCTTTCTTTTATGGGACATTTGATCATCGAACCATAAGCCTTCATTGTGGTCATCACGAAGTATGTATTTATCTAGTTTCCTATCTTCTTCAACTGCTGTCAATTCAGGTAACCCACTACAGAATGAGCCAGCCTCATAAAGCCCTTCTTCTGTATCAGTCGCTTCCACTCCGTGATGTTGTTTGCCATGAAGAACAACAGACTAATGTTCATCACAAGGATCAATGATATAAAAAACTTGTTTTGCCTACGATGCAAGTATAAATGGTTCCCCCTTAAAACCCTCTCGATTAAGGTCAACCAAAGTAAATCCCAATGGATCATCAGTTCTGACCCATTATTGTTATCAACCCATTTGCATCGAAATACAGCTACTTTGAAACAACCATAGTCAAGCTCCCAAATATCTTCAATTACCCGTAATATGACATGTTTGCATACAATGGATTTTTATCCTTTATGCTAGAAACATGCAAAACCTTCGAGATTAATGCAAACCAACGAGATTTGAACTTACTTGGCATGAGATGTAAACTTGCATTCGGAATCAGTTAGTGACATGCTTACACCTCAAAAAGAAGTAGGAATGCTCCAATTCAAAATCCACGATAGATGCATGGAGGATTATGCATAACGGATGAAAATCATTACCAGGACAAGTAAAATCCTCAAATGTCCGATTTTGAACCAAAATATCATTCAACTCAGTCATGGTTTCAGTATTTGTTGTGGTGAGACTTTCTTTCGGTACAGGTTACGAATGACCTTGTGACACCTTTTTCGTATTACCAGAAGTTGAAACTTAGTGTGCTCCCTTTGTTCATTTTCTCATTCTTTGCATAGTCAACTCACTTTCTGCATCAAACAATCAAACAGTGTGAGATGATCGGGACATACACTAAGTAATAGAACAAATCAACTGAAAGAAACAAATTAATGCTTTCGCCGGTCCTTGGCAGGATGTCAATTTTGGTGCGTCATTTTTACACCAAAAATAAACCTATTCCATTTAGCACAGTAGTGAGTAAGGTCGTCTCCCACAGGGAGTGGCATTAATTTCTTCTTTCAAACAATTTTGAACAAGTAGAGACAGAGATTTGAATCAGAATTAAATAGTAAAAATTATTAAGTATCTAAAATAATAAAACAGACTAAAATCAATAGGAAAAAGACTCCGGCAAGCAATGACTCCACACTAGTTTAAGAACTTGGTTCATTGATGCAAATATCTGTTTAACCAACCCAAGTCAACCAGTTATGGTTATCGACGACGCGTACATTCATAACCTTATTTCCCCTTACCTTTTAGATAGATAGGATGGCGCATCTCTAACTATTTCCCAAATTAGCTAGCAACCTAGAAAGATGCTTTACTAGATTTAACCAACTAATAGTATTAAAACATAGGGGAACCCGGTTTTAGCCGAACCAACTCTGACGTAGGACTGTTCAACTAACATGTTATTCTCTTTACCTTACGGTAAATTTACCACTAATTAAATCACTCGTTGAGGGCGCCTCGAATGATCTAATTGGGTTCATGTTAATTCAGATTAATTAAGTGTGATTAGTACCTAGCTAATCCTTAACCAATGCTACTACAAAAAGTAGCTTCAACGGCGGTAGTTTAAAGGCGGAATAGACCAAAACCGCCATTAAAAGGAAAGTACGGACTTATTGGGTTTTCTATGGCGGTTTATCTTAAACCACCTTAGAAAGTGTTGGAAAAAATTGAGAGAATTCCCACGCTCGCCTCTATTTCTATTAATTTCTAGTTTTTCTTTTTTATAAATTAACCCCAAATTTTTTTTAATTTAATAATAAATATGCAATTTAATATTAATCAATTTTTATAGAAAAATACATTATATTTATTAATTATATACAAAATCCAGCCTTTATGTTATGATAAACAATAAATAAATTTCAACTTTTTAGTTAACCAATCCATTATTTTAGGCCCCCAAAAATTTTTGAAGTATTGTTACATAATAATTATAAGAAAAGTTCAAAAATACCAATTTGAATTGAATTAATAGTAAGATTTTTACTTCTGAATTTCTATCTATTTATCTCTATTTAAATAAAGTAAATCAAGAAATTCCATTGTGTGAAAATAAACATTCATAGCAGCAATTAATACTCTTCACAATTGGTTACAAGTGTAACTCAATGTCGTATCCATCTAAAGTCTTAATTAATTGTCGATTGTTTCTGTATCTCTCATATATAGGCTAGTTAGATCTTCCCTTGCATCTAAACCTTCTTTTATTAGAATTAAGAGTCGGAAAAATATAAATAGGTGGACGTGCGTAATGCGCCTTACCCCTGTATAGAAATGAACAGATGATGCAGATAATATATATGTTTAAATTTGAATACTACAAACATCGATATTGGAGTTTTAAACAACTCTAAACAAAAAAAAATTCACTTTTACTGAGAATTCGATAGAGTCTCCACTGTAATTGTAACAAAATAGTGAAGTTTTACGCAACTTCAAATAATAGCAAATTCAGTTTTACATCAATTTCGACAGATCCTCCCCTGTAAATTTAACCAAAACTCCCTGTTAAATAAACAGTGAAGCTGTACACAACTCTAAACAACAAGAAATTCAATTTTACAGAAAATTCGACAGAGTCTTCCCTATAAATGTAACTAAACTCCCTGTCAAATAAACATAAATAGTGACGATTCCAATAACTTCAAATAATAGGCAATTCAGTTTTACATCAATTCCAACAGATAAAAATAACAAATTCACAACTTTAACATTTCGCCATCTTTTGATCCCTGTAAATTTTATCCCATAATTCACGACTTCATCCAAGTGTGAGACCTTTTTCAATCAATTAATAAATTTATTGTATTTTTCTATAAAAATTTATCAATATTAAATTGCATATTTAATATTAAATTTAAAAAAATTTTGGGGTTAATTTACAAAAAAGAAAAATTAGAAATTAATAGGAATAGGAATAGAGGCGAACGCGGGAATTCGCTCCATTTTTGCCTCATTTTCTAAGGCAGTTTAACATAAACCGCCGTAGATACAAACTTTCTACGGCGGTTTAAATTGAAACCGCCGTAAAAAGTGGGTTTCTACTGCGGTTTCAATTAAACCGCCGTAGAAATTTGGTTTTCTACGATGGTTTATGTTAAACCGCCTTAGAAAGTGTCCGAAAAAAATGAGAGAATTCCCGCGCGCACCTCTATTCCTATTAATTTCTAGTTTTTCTTTTTTGTAAATTAACCCCAAAATTTTTTTTAATTTAATATTGAATATGCAATTTAATATTGATCAATTTTTATTGTAAAATACATTATATTTATTAACTATATACAAACTCCAGCCTTTAGATTATGATAAACACTAAATAATTAAATTTCAAATTTTTAGTTAACAAATCCATTATTTTAGGCCCTCAAAAAATTTTCAAGTCTTGTTACATAATAATTATAGGAAAGCCTCAAAAGTAATAATTTTCATTGAATTACTGGTAAGATTTTTACTATTGAATTTCTATATACTTATCTCTATTTAAATAAAGTAAATCAAGAAATTCAATTATGTTAAGATAAACATTCATAGCGGCAATTAATTAATACTCTTCACAATTGGTTACAAGTATTACTCAATGTCGTATCCATGTAAAGTCTTAATTAATTGTCGATCATTTCTGTATCTCTCATATACAGGCTAGTTAGATCTTCTTTTGTATATCTATACCTTCTTTTATTAAAACTAAGAGTCGGAAAAATATAAAGAGGTGGACGTGCGTATGAAATGCACCTTACCCCTGTAGACAAATTTCAGATGATGCAGATAATACACTTTAAATTTGAATATTATAGTTAAACCTCGATAAAGTAATAACCTCGTTTATATAATAATTTCTTCTGGTCCCAACTTGGGCCAACGGACTAAATGCAATAAAAAAATACTGAATACTTAAGGGCCTAATAAAAAATAAAGTAATAATTACTGGATTTCATTTGCTATACATATGTAGGTACATGAACTTATTTTTTCGAGACATTAAGTTTCACTAAAACTTTTGAACTTTCCTAAATTCAAATAATTTTCAATAAAATTATATTGAAGAATCTCTCTAAAATAATAAATATTTATTTATCGATAAATGAATAATTTATTCATTTAGCGGTAAATAAATAACCTCGCTAAATGAATATTTTTTTGCCGATCCCGAGGGTATTAATTTATCGAGGTTTAACTGTACAAACAAAAATATTGGAGTTATAAACAACTTTAAACAAAAAGAAATCCAATTTTACTGAAAATTCGACTGAATCTCAACTATAAATTAACCTCCCTATCACATTAACATACATAGTGAAGTTTTACGCAATTTCAAATAATAGCAAATTCAGTTTTACATCAATTTCGATAGAGCCTTCCCTGTAAATTTAACCAAAACTCCTTGTTAAATAAACAGTGAAGATTTAAACAACTCTAAACAACAAGTAATTCAATTTTACAGAAAATACAACAGAGTCTCCCCTATACATGTAACAAAACTCCCTTACAAATGAACATAAATAGTGAAGAGTCTAACAGCTTCAAATAATAGCCAATTCAGTTTTACATCAATTCCGACAGAGCCTCCCCTGTAAATTTAACCAAAACTCCCTGTTATCCTAACATCAAGAGAAAAGCTTTACACAATTTTCAGGCTTCAGCAATAACAAATTCACAACTTCATCCTTTAGCTATCTTCCGTTCCCTGTAAATTTTATCCCATAATTCGCGACTTCATCCAAGTGTGAGACTTGTTTCAATCAAACAATAAAAAAGATAAAAATACATGTTGTTATAGAATTATGTCCACATAGTTTGATTAAAATCAAATATACATATATAAATATATATATATATATATTATGTCTACTGTATTCCATAGCGGTTGTAAAAACACCCGCCATAGAAAGAAACTTTCCATGGCGGTTATTTGAGAACCGCGGGTAAAGGAGCTTTCTATGGCTGTTGAAAATAGCTTTCTATGGCGGTTATTAAGAAACTGCCATAGAAAGTAGGGGCTTTCCATGGCGATTTCTTAACAACCGCCATAGAAAGTTACTTACTACGGCGGTTGTCAAAAAACCGCCGTAGATAATGGCTTTCTACAGAGGTTCTTTTTAAACCGCCATAGAAAGTCCGTACTTTCTTTTTAATGGAAATTTTGGTCTCTTCCGCCATAAAACTACAGCCGTTGAATCTACTTTTTGTAGTAGTGACCCCTAACATTCCCTTCTCCATCAAATAAAGCTTGTCTCAAGCTTTAAAACTTGAGTACTCTTTCTTAATCATCACTGAATCCTCCCAGGAAGCTTCTTCCCAAGGCAATCCTCTTCATTCAATTAGTCATTCTACCTTATGCAAATTCCCTCTGTAAATAGTCCTCCTCTGCAAAACAACAGCAGGTTGTAGGAGTGTTGTGAGTTGGTTCTCTTCCCAAATGTTTCTTCAGAAGAGAAATGAGAAATATTGGATAAATCTTGTTGTGCTCGAGAAGTTGAAGCTTGTAAGCTACCTCTCCAATCCACTGTAACACTTTGTAAGGGCCATAAAACTTGGATGCAAGTTTCCAGTTAATCCTGCTAGCAATTGAGTTCTGTCTGTAAGGTTGGAGTTTGAGATACATCCAATCCCCCACTGATAGTGTCCTCTCAGTCCTCTTCTTATCTGCAAAGAACTTCATCCTTTTCTGTGATCTTTTCAGTTGTTGCTGCAAGCAATTCAAAATTTGAGCTCTCTTCTCCACTATATCACTGACTACAGGAACTAATATATCATGGTAGGGTCCCAAAGGAATACCAGTTGGTTTAGTCCCATATAGAGCTTTTATCCCTCTATGATGGGACGTGTTATACCACCATTCTGCCAGACTTAACCACAGCTTCCAAGTAGAAGGTTTCTCATTGCAGAAATATCTCAAATAAGATTCCAAAACCTGATTCAATCTCTCTGTTTGGCCATCAGAATGAGGGTGGTATGTTGAGTTTAGACAAAGCTTAACACCAAGGAACTTGAACAAAGCTTGACAAAATTTGCTAGTGAAAACCTTATCCCTATCTGTGACAATAAACTCAAGTAATCCATGAACTCTGAAAATCTCATCTAAGAATAACTTAGCAATTTGAGGTGCAGTATATGGATGCGAGAAAGCTATGAAGTGGCCATACTTAGTCATTCTATTCACTACCACCACTAGTGTAGTTTTGCCATTTGAATTAGGCAATTGTTCAATACAATCCATAGCAACATGCTTCCAAGCCTGTTGAGGGATAGACAGTGGTTGTAGTAAACCAAAAGGATAGTGATGCTCACTCTTGTTCCTCTAAAAGACTTCACACTCCCTTACAAAATTTTCCACCCCTTGTTTCATTCCTGGCCAAATAGAATCAATCTCCAATCCTCTTTAAAGTGGCCTTTTGACCTGAATGGCCCCCAATGACTGTGAAATGTACAGATTCCATGATCGAAGTCTTCATACCAGCATTCTTTCCTAATACTATTTTATGCCCTTTCTTCAAGATTCCCTTGACCATTTCATAGGGCTTGCCCTCTCCTGTACTGAGCAAAGCTGTTGTTATCAGCTCTTGTACTTCCTGATCCCCCACATAACTGTCTTCTACTTGTTTGATTCATAGGGTTTGAACTGTGGATATAGCACACAATTCTCGATTCTCCACTTCATGTTCCAGTGGTACTACTTCCTGAACATTCTTAGATAAGGCATCAATAGCTCTGTTAGAAAGCCCCTTCTTGTATTGAATACTGTAATCCAACCCCATCAGTTTTGCTAACCACTTATGCTGCAAGTTAGTGGTAAGTTTATGTTCCAGCAGAAATTTCAAGGACTGGTGATCAGTCTTGATTATAAAATGATTCCCAACAAGATAATGCCTCCATATATCCACTGTCATCACTAGGGCCAAAAGTTCATTCTCATAAGTTGACAGTCCTTTGTTCCTTTCACTGAATGTTTTACTCAAAAATGCAATAGGTTTCCCTTTGTGCATAAGCACAAACCCCATGCCTTGCTCAGTAGCATCAATTTCCACCACAAATGGTTTATCAAATTCATGCAGTTTGAGGATAGGTGCAGTAGTCATAGTTTTCTTAAGCAGTTCAAAGGCTGAATTTGCCTCTTATCATTCCACTGATAATTTCCTTTCTTCAGAAGACTTGTCAAGGGCTTACAAATAGTATCATACCCTTGAATGAACCTCCCATAATAGTTAGTT
Source organism: Leptodermis oblonga (assembly GCA_016801395.1). NCBI lineage: Eukaryota > Viridiplantae > Streptophyta > Magnoliopsida > Gentianales > Rubiaceae > Leptodermis > Leptodermis oblonga. Next base: position 10,510,257 of record CM028759.1, read on the forward strand.
AAGCCAAGGAACCCTCTTAATTCCTTAGTTTTCCATTTCACAATACTCTCTATCTTCTCATCATCCATTCCTACTCCCATTTCAGAGATAATATGTCTTAGGTATTCCCCTTTAGGTTAAGCAAACACACACTTACTCATTTTTGTAAACAGTTGGTTTTCCTTCATCACCTCCAATACTTCCTCTAACTGCTTCATGTGCTCTTCTAGAGTCTTATTATAAACCAGAATATCACCAAAGAAAACCAATACTCTTTTTCTCAGGAACTTAAAGAAAACCCGATCCATTAAAGCTTAAAAAATGGCAAGAGCATTTGTTAATCCAAATGGCGTCAGTCTAACTCAAAGTGGCCATGGTGTGTTTGAAAAGCTGTCTTCTGTATGTCCTTCTCCTTCATTCTGATTTGGTGATAACCAGATCTCATATCCAGCTTAGTGAAAAACTTGGTTCCGTGTAACTCATTAAGTAACTCATCAATCACAGGTACAGTTAAGTCATTTACCTTCCTATAATCAATACACATCTTCCAACATCCATCTTTCTTCTTTACTAACAAAATAGGTGATGAGTAGGGACTATTACTAGGCTATATCACTTGATTTGTAAGCATTTCCTCCACTTGAGTCTCAATTTCATCCTTATGAGCATGAGGGTACCTATAAGGCTTTAATTTGAAAGGAACTACCCCTGGTTTCATCACAATCTGGTGATCTACTTGCCTCTTTGGTGGTAAAGCAGTAGGATGGTCAAAAACCAATTGAAATTTCTTCAGTATCTCCTGAATACTTTGGGGGACTTCTGCTTGGACAATATGCAATTTTTCAGGGCTATGAGTTAACTATAATAATCAGCTCTATATCTGCTTGTATACAGTGAAATCCTTAGCTTCCTTCCCTCTTAGTAATCTTATTTCCACTTTCTCTGAATCCCCTTGTAAGTGCCACTCTCCTCCTTCTTTGTTGATTTTGATGCTTAACTTATCAAAGTCAAACATAATAGGACTGAAATTAGCAGTCCAATCCACCCCTAATATCATATCCCAGCTTCCCATATTCATTATCTTAAAATCATGAGTGAAAGAATGCCTCTGCACAGTCCACCTTAATCGAGTGCATTTGGTAGAACCATGGCAAATACCTCCATCGTCTACTATAATCACATAAGGCCTCAAAGCCAAATCACTTACAACACTTGCATCTAAGAAGCTGTCTGTAGCTCCTGTGTCCACTAAAATTTTCACTGGCTTCCCTTACATTACACCTTGCACAATAGTGGTGTTCCTCCTTAAACCTTGAGAAACAGCATGTACAGAAAGTTCTTTTGGTTCCTCACTGAATTCCAGCTTTTGATCTCCATCTCTGAATTCTCCTCCAATGGCCAATACTTCCTTATTATCCTCAGCTACAATAAAGGGCATGTTCTTTACACAATTCTAAGAACTGGTTTTGGCCAATTTTTGGGGTTAAGATCAAAAATCCCCCCAAAATGTGCTGAACCCCATGTTCTGTAAAAAGGAGGAAGAATCGGGTCTCAATTTTTGGTTTGAGACCAAAAACAAAACCCCCATTCCAGGTCTCATTTTTTTTCCCCCTCATCTTTCTTCTTCCTCCTCCGCGCCCCTCATCTTCTTCCTTCGCCAGTTGTCATCTCCCCCGCGTCCGTCATCTTCTTCCTTCGCGATGTCCTTTGACCTTCTCCCTTCTTTCGCGCCTTCGTCTTCTTCCATCCTGCTTGCAGACCAATTGCAAAACCGAAGAGTTAGCCTTTTTTCTTTTTTTTTGGTTCTGCGAAGCTTCTCCCTTTTTTTTTTTTTTTCTGGTTCTGCAACAATTGCAAAATTCGGTTCTGCAATTGTTGCAGAACCGAAGAGCTGCCATTTTTTTTTCATCTACGAAGCTTCTTTTTTTTTTGGTTCTGCAAATTGACGAACTTTGGTTCTGCAATTTGCATATCCGCCGGAAGTGGGGAAGAAGGGATGAAGAAGAAGGCAGAGAAAAAAAAAATGAGGAAGATGCGATGAAGAGAAAAAAAAATTTTGTGTTGGGGAACAAGATGAACAGTGTCACTGACACTGTTCATCAAAATCTTTTATAAATAGGCCCCTGTTATTTTATTTTTCTTAAATGAAGGCCCCAACTTATTTTTTTTAAAAAAATTAAATAGGAAAAATTTAATATTAAACTATCTTAAACTAAAAATATTATGTAAATTTAACTATATCATTAACATTAAGAACAATTACTATGGGCTGAAATATTATTATACTGTAAAAATTAGTTTTTGGTTGAATATGTAAAAAATGAAAGATTGGGGTTTTATTTGCTAATAAAAGTAAAAGTTTTGAAAAAAAGTATTGGAAAATAATTTGGGTTGAAACCCATGTTCTTTACCATGGGTTGAGAACTGGTTCTTTATCCAGTTCTCAGAACCTTATTTTTTACAAATGGACTGAAACCCATTTGGGTTGAGAACATGTTCTGAAACCTGTGGTCAGAACATAGTAAAAAACAGGCCCAAAATTAACTTGTTTAAACTTGCATTGATAACTAATCTGATATTTCTCCCCACACCTATTACACAGATTATTGTTCCTTGTGTATTGCAGTTCTTGAGGTGTAATCCTTTTGAAATTGCTTGGATTCCACCTATAAGTCCCCATCTCCTTCTTTACCAGTGGCTTCGATCCCCCAGCACTAGAGCCCCCATAATTCACAGGTTTTGAGGTTTTGAATACCTCACTTGTTGAACTCTTGATTGTCTCACTTAAGGATTGTTCCTGCAACAAAGCAATCTCCATAGCACTAGCCTGAGTTATAGGTTTCATAATTCTAACCATAGGCTTAAGAACATCTTTCAATCCACACTAATAAAAGAAGAAATTAAATAGTTCTGAATAAATTTGGGGTTCTTAAACAAAATCTTAGATCTCAACTCTTCAAAAGCTTCTTGATATTCTTTTACTGTGCCTTTCTGAAATAATTTATTGAACTCTTCCACACTTCATCCCTTTCCCCCAGATCCCCAAAACTTTGAAATAAACACTCACAAAATTCTTTCCAGTTTAGATCTGGATTAACTACTTTCATGCCTCCATACCAGAACTCAGCAGCTCCATCTAAGTAAATTTCAATAGCTTCTACCTGATTCACTTCATCAATTTGATATAAGGTAAAAAAAAAAAAAAAAACTTACTACACTTCCTGAGCCGTACTTTAGGATTTGCGCCAGTGAAACTGCTTAGCTCCACCGTGGGTTGACAATACCAAGGAGCTTGAGCTAATTTATCCCTCCAGTCCTGGGGTTTATCTACCTTTGCCTGGATCTTCAAAGAGACATCTGGTGTGTCAAGGATAGGACCTGATGCTTGAGAAGAGCTCTCTCATTCCTCTTGTGATTTGCCTTTATGTCCTAAACCATCCAGCTTAGATGCTAACATCTCCAACGCAGCATGAAATCCAGCTACCTACTCTGTCATTTGCAACCGCATCTCATCAAATTTAGTATGCAACGTGGCTTCCAATTCCTGGATCTTCCCATTTTCCCTCTTCTTGTGAACCTCCACAGCCTTAGCTCTTGTATGATCTGCCATTGCCACAGCCAAGGATGACTGAAGCCCTGATACCAAATGTTATGGATGTGAATATACAACAGTAATTTCCAAACCATAAATAGATTTCAGAGGTGTTGAGAAAATAAAAGAGGAAGAAGAAGGAAAATAGAGGATATAGATAAACTTTCTCAATGATAAATTACAGCCAATTTGATACCTTAGCAAGGCAAGGGAGACTGGTACATATAGCCAGCTCACCCATTCAGCACTGAATTCCGTAAAACGAAAATGATTCTCCCTCACACCAAAAGCATGAGAATAGCTGAGCAAATGATCGGGTGATCATTACATCAGCAATCATTGGCAACGGGTGCCATCCACGTGCGTCGAGCAACAACAAAACGAAGCAGCAAAGAAAAAGAGAAATACAAAGTAAGGGCACGACTCATACGACGTCGTCCCACTAAAAGATTTTCCCAAATTAGAAAACCTAATTCCACCCTAATAGAAAATTACGAAAAAAACCCAATTTAATTACTCCAACCTCTAACAGTCAACTAAGTATTGGGCTGAGCTTTTAGGCCTTGGGTTGGGCCAAACCGGTCCACCAACTATCCCATTATTTTGTCTTCAATCATTAAATCTATGAAATTTGAAAGCTAAAATTGAATTTTTAAAAAAAGAAGAAAAAAGCGTGAATTAACAATACTTTTGACTTGTATAGTTGAACTCTTGTGACTAATAAATAGATGTTAATTTACACTTTCAAAACAAAAGAAATATCAAACCCATTAACTACCATAAAAAAGATAAACTGTAAAATGGCAAAAAGTTCTTGTTCTTTTGCATTCAAAGAAATAAGATTTTCAAAAAATTGTTTGCCATTTTTTATTTATTATTTTTCCAAAACTAGTTTTCTAAAACTTTGCTTGGCAAAAACATGTTCTCTAAAAAAAGAAGTATACGAAGAAGAATTTGCTCTTTCTTGTTTCTTCTCAAAGCAAAGAAATAATTAATGACCATCCTCCGCCAAACTGAAATGTACCGCAATGGTAAACGTTTCATAGATATTTGACAATCTTCGCCACCGTCGCTGACAACTTCATCTCTCCGGCACCATTCTCGCCACCATCCACCATATTTTCCGGTAGAACAGCTTGAGTGGTACCCGATTTCCCGTCGAACCCGGAATCCAAACGGCTCCTCCAGAATCCCATTCCCCGATCATCATAATCATCAATCTTCACGCACCCCAAATGCAACCCGAAATCACAATCGCAGCAATCGTACCTCCAATGGTCAGCTTCCAACGGATAATCACACACATCGCATTTAATCAAGCTGTAGTACGTACTTTCGACAATCGTGGAACCCGATTCAAAGACCAGCTTCAGCTCGTGCGGGTGATGGTTCGAAACTCGTAATTTTCCGGGCAAGGTGGCGCAACGGAGGTGAATGTCGAACTCGCAGTGCGCGCAGGTGTAGCTGAACCCCTTCCCCTGAATTTGGCAAGCGTTGCAGGTGAAAGAACTGGAGGGATAAGTTGGGACGGGGAGAAGAGTCCTTAAGACAATAGGAATTTTTTTCCTATTTTTAATAAAATTGAGGAGGTATTTGTTATTCCCCTCACAAAATTAAAACTAATAAGTTTTTTTCATTACAGGCTTCTTATGTTAGATTATTAATTTTTTTTCCTCCTAAACAAATACAAGATTTCATTTATTTTTAGGGTAAAAAAAAATGGTTCGGCGATAGACAAAAGGTGATTCTAAATTTCTATGTAAAACTAAACTCATTGCTAACACAATCTACAAATCGATACTAGAGGACATTCTCGTACAAAACAGTACTTTCAACCTAATTTAAAGCGTCTCTTCAATTTCTTCCCTTTTTTTTATTTTTTTTTTTTTATCTTACTCACATTTGCTGGTTTTGATTTTATGGTTTGGTAAGTGGTAAGTTTAGAGAGGTCTTTATAAAAAAATTTAATAATAAAGATATATTCGTAGTTATACTTAAAGCTTTAGGGAGGTAAATGTACTCGATACTCAAAAGAGAATATTTTGTAGTAGCGAAGATCTTCTTGGCTCTACTTATTAATTATTAGTTGCAGTCGAATAAGCCTTTTCCTAAAATCAAAATAGAAAAACAACAAATTATGGGAGAAAACTCCAAATTTACTTATTATCAATCCACCTCACTCTTATATCGATGTGTTGTTCTTCCTTTTGGAGACATATATGGGAATGAGTATATAATCGTTTGAAGTATCTCCCTCTGAAACAACATACAAAATAATTAATAATATCCTCTCTTTCAGCCGTCCGTATCATATTTGTAAAATATAGAGTGAGATGCATAACTAGTCACGTAATTTTGCAAAAATAATTACGTAACTTTGAAAAATCGATTTTTAATCACGTAACTTTCAAAAATGGTCATTCCGCGAAGGCCAGCCATTAACTCCCTAACGGAGGCTTTAAAGTGGGGGAAAAATTGTCCAAAACTTAAAAAATAAAATATTAAACTATCTTAAATCATAAATATCATAATGGGGGCCCAAACTTATTTTTTAATTAGAACAGCAACAAATTTAAATTATTTTTGTAAAAATTAAATATGAAAAATGAAATATTAAACTATCTTAAATTACAAATAATATAATTAAAACAAAAATATTCATATCAAAATTTAAATATATCATAATATTACGAATAATTATTATTTTAGTAATATTATTATACAGTAAAATTTATTTTTGGTCGAATATGTAAAAAAAATAAAAGATTAGGGATTTATTTGCTAATAAAAGTAAAATAATTGAAAGATAAGACAAAGGAAAATGAAATTGGATGATATTACACTCAAAAATTAGATTCCGTTAGGGAGTTAATTAACGGCTGCCCCTGGCGGAATGACCTTTTTTGCACGTTTTTGAAAGTGGTGTGACTAGAAAAAGGCTTTTGAGAGTTGCGTGATCATTTTTGTACTTTCGCAAAGTTGCGTGATGAGATATGCACTTCACTCTAAAATATAAAACTTATTATTATATAAAGTAAAGTAAACATAAAAAATAAATAGATTTCTTTTTTTTCGTTTATGTCCATACATTTTTAGTATAGATTAACTGTGAACCACGCATAATTAAATAAACAATATAAAAATAAAAATACAATTCAAAGGAAAAAAAAACAAAAATAGGACTTTCCAATGTATGAAAGAATATCATTGATATCCCATATTCTCATACTTTTCCGATTCCATTAGAAAAAATAAATAAATAAAATTTGGACTTTTCATTGGATGAAAGAATATCATTTGATATCCCAAATTTTAACACTTTTTATTATAAAAAAAGTTCATTTTGAAGTTTTACCTTAGAACTCATAAACAATCCTATTTTAATTACGAGTTGAGACGGCCAAAACTGCCCTATTTAAATCCTCACTTTAACCAAACTTTACGCCATAAAAAAAAACTCTGAAAATAAACCAAACAGGCCGCAGAATTCAGGCAAGAATGAGCCGATCAGCAGGTTTCCAGGCCACCGTCTCACTACTCTGAACGCTATTAATCGTCGGAATATGCTGCTGTGTTGTAGTCCATGGCAATCCGAACACGGACATTACTTCCGAACATTGCAGCAGCGATAGTATTCCGACCACCGACGTGCTGTATCGGAATAGTGTAAGTCAGGTTCTGAGTGATGTACTCACCGGCACGGCCGTCAAGGATGGGTACAAGTATACCTCCACCTTTGCCGGCAACGGTGGCACTCTCACCGCCACAGGAACTTGCAATACCGATCTGTCTGCCCCGGATTGTGCCGAGTGCATCCGGCAATGTTACGATGAGCTCACTGATTTTTGCAGTGATCGGGTTTCGGGTTTCGTCGACATGGTAGATTGCTCAATTAGTTTCACGAATGTTATAGTTTGAAAAGTAACCATGTCTGTTTTGCTGATTTAAGGCATGTTCTTTTTGAACATTTTGAAAACGGTTTTGAAAACAAGTTTTATAATGTAAAAGGTGTATTAAAAATGTAAAAAGTGTATTAAAAATGTAAAAAGTAGATGCTAAATAGTAAAAAGTTGTATTGGAAATGATGAAATATGATTAAAATATATTAAATTTACTGTTAAAACCAAAACCGTTTTCAAAACGAAACAAAAAAAACAAACCCTTACATGTTGTATTTCTAAGTTATTTAATCCACGAAGAGGATCATATTTTTTAATGAAATGATGTCGTTTTAATTAAAAATACTTAGTGAAACGACTTCGGACATAATTTAACATTATATATTGAATAAATATCTTCTCTAGTTATTCAAATTGTGTGGCACGGCAGGCCCTGCAACAGTGGAGCTAGCTCCATGCACAAATTATATTTACCTCCCTTGAAGTTTCTGGAAACTACCAACGTTCAATTTTTACAAAAACTTGTATTCGATCAGTCAGATGTTTCGACGCGCACATTTTTCTTTTTTAGAAACATACGATACTTTTTATTTAAAACATGAGTATTGAGTATAACATCAAAAGTATCACATATATGTTATGAATATTGTCCATCCAATATTTTAAAGATGAAAATATCAATTATCGAACTGTCAAACGATTTGACTGGAGACCTCCTCTAAAATGTTTTGCCAAATTGCTGACTTTAATTTTTTAACTCACAAAGGAGCAAGTGTAATTCTACCAAATCGAATGGGATAATTGTTATATCATTACTCGGCCAAGAGGGATAACCATAGTTTTACAAAAACCCAGAGTTCAGTTGGTAGTTTTTACCAAACCTCGAGGTAAATGTGATTTACTCTTTTTGATTTATATGTTGTGTTTTTCAGTTATTTAAGCCGATGTTATCCAAATGCTGCGTGCCACGGCAGCCGGCCAGTATAGTAAAATATGGTTTAATTTATGATTTAAGATATTGTATTTTATATAATGAGGTCACAAACAAGATTTAAAAATGTGTTCTAAATTTAAAGGTCTGATCATTATCATGTTTTAATACATGGTTTTGGAAACACTTTTCTATGAAAAGAGTTTTTTAATGTAAAAAATTGCGTTGAAAATGTAAAATAAAAAGAAAAAAAGTATTATAAATATAAAAATATATAGTTAAATAGTAAAAAAAAAATGTATTAGAAATGATGAGATATTAATATAAAATGCAATTTTCAAAAGCGTATTTTTTAAAACATGCTAACAAAGATGCTCTAAGTTTGAGATATTTTGAAATGTAGTATGATATCATATTTTAGAATGAGTTGAGAAACTATGTTTAGAAATGTGTTTTAAATGATGTTTTCAAATGTAATTAATTTTTGGTGCGTTAATTCTTTTAGATCATACTTAGTTTTATGGATTTTTTTGATGAATTTTTTTTTTTTTTAAATTATTGTTATTTCTTTTTTCACAATTACTTGAAATGTGTTTTGGACTGAAACTGCAAATGTTTGTTTCTCATTTTTAACTCTAAAAACACATTTTTAAGAGGTGAAAACGTAAAAATTAAAACCGTACAGCCCAAAACACATTTCAAAAGGAGATCATGCATGTGCTAGACTTTTTGTTTTTGTTTTTGGACAATTACATTTACCTATTGAGTTTCGGTAAAATTGCAAATACTTCCTACTTTTTCTGAATTATAACTATCCATGAACTGTTTAAAACTTTTACGGACAAAAAATAGGTAAACTCAAAATCCGTGCTCATTTTTTTCATATCTAAATGATATATTGATATTTATGACTAAATAACGAGAAAGGTAAATGTAATTGTCAGAAAACACGATAAAATAATTAGTAAAAAATTAGAATAGTGCAGTTCAAATATGCATACACACAAAAAGTAAGAGCAGATTATCAATGGTGTTTCTTGCTGATATATCCTTGATAAACGAACTCAGTTACAATCCTTAAATTCTCTACAATTAGGAATATTCAACCATTAGATCGGGAAAATACCAATGAAGAACTGACAAAGGGCGAAAGGATTCAGGACTGATGGATATAGGAATCGCGTGATTTTTTTTTTTTTTTTTTAGAAACAAGTAATTTTATAAAAAAATTAGAGTTGAAAGTATCGCGTGTAAACATCCTAAATTCAGTTACTTCATTTTAATTATTCTTTTAATTAAAACTAAGCTAAACAAGAGGTTCAATCTTTAAAAAATAATTATAATATTGAAGAATTTATTGGACACTTTAATACAACAATAATTTTTTCAAAAAAAGCAAAACCCTTCCATTGGATATAGCATTTAAAGAATTTAATTAGTTGATTTGAAATTATTTTAATTAATTCAAAAAATAACTAAAATTCAAAAAAAAAATTACCAATACAAATCAGATTTCGTTACTTCAAAATAAAATTAAAAAAGTCAGTCCAAAATGAGTCCTAGTATTTATAAGAAAATTCACCTTGAAGAAATAATTATATATTATATCTTGGGCCTTCTCCATCTTCAATCTTCTTCATTATACTGTAGCAATTTGGCTTGCAATAAATCCAAATATGAGCACTGCAAATAGTTGTTGATCTTCAAAGTATGCTTTGTCATTTTAACAGCCCGCGTCCCATTTGCAACGTTGCTTTCTATTTTCATTTCCAGAGCTTCAGGTGTCCTCTCTGTCTGCATTTTACAGACAAAAAAGGTATAGAACACAGTTTAGTGTATAGAAACTCTTGGATATACGGGATTCGGATATATACCTCTAGATCGCGTATTTGCGATTTGAGTAACTCTGTGCTCCTATAGCATGATTTTGTGTCTTGTTTTTCTGGAGAATCGAAAGGATCACTTGAAGTTGAGGGCAAAATGGTCATTATATCCTTGGCTAAGTTGGGAGGGTGAGGATACTTGTCAAGCAAAGAGACACAAAAGGAGTGGAGCTTTTTTGGTTGTTCTTGGAAGGAAATATGCATGACTTGCTTATCACAACCAAATTACTAATTGGCCCTGCATTCATTCACACAATTACTTAATTGATATTATAACAATGTAATATATCAACTATGAGTATTGATAAATTTCAAATTGTGGAAATTAGAGGGGAGGGGGGCGCTGTGAAGAGGGGAAACAAAATATGTATGTTATCTGTATGTAAAATAAAAGAATTTGTCACCCGCTTGCTGACAATAAACAAATTGAGTGACAAAAGTAATAAATTTACTTTGAAGTTACGGGATAAAATAAGACAGAGAAAATTGAACATAAAATTTTCTCTCTAATTTCCTCTATATTAATTATCCAACAATAACATTTTAAGGATTTTTACAAAAACATGTTTTAAAAAAGATTTTTTAAATGTAAAGAGTGTATTAAAAATGTAAAAAATATGTGGTGAAAATTGTAAGAAATTATTATAAAATATAAAATATATTGTTAAAAAACAAAAAACAAAATCAAAATATAAGCTTATTATAGGGTCTTACTTTGTTATTCACTCGTATTTCATCAGCAAGTGAGTAACAGAGGAAGCGCAATTTGTTATTATTGAATAGAATCCCAACGGAAAAAATCAAACAAAACATATGAATTTGGCATTTAGTACTTTAATTGTCTTTTTTTCTCACCTTTGAAATGGCCAAATCTTCTGATAATTGCATAATTGGCTACATCCCAGAGGCAAACAGTGCAATCATCGGAAGCAGAAATGAGACCCAATCTACAAAATGCCAGTGCAGTTATTGCTTTCCTGCACCCTCAAAAAAAAAAACAAAATTACAAAAATGGCACAAACAAAATCCAAATTACTTTATTAATGAATTGAAAGAAAATAGAGCATTTATAATTTACGCACTTGTGTCCATTAAGCACGAGCTGTGGACCATAAGGCTTTGGAAAAGGCTCAGCCAATCCAGCATCAAAATTATTGACAAAAATTGCTCCATTTTCAGCTCCACAGAACAAAATGTTTTCAAATGGATGATCAAGAACAATTGCAGTTATTGGCAATGGAAATTCTTGAGTGCCCATAAGCTTTCCTGTCACCACATTCCATATCTGAAGTGCAAAATGTAAAGGGCCTCAGCAGCAGAAGAATTCAAAATCGGTACTCCTACCGCGCCATAGAAAGCGTCTTGTTTTTAATACTTATTAGAAATAAAAGTCTTTTAACGTGACAGACGTACCTTGCAAGTACCATCGAGTGAGCTTGAGATGGCGTTAGAAGAAGAGTTCCCATATGTAGATAGCAGTCCAGTTATGGCTCCCTTGTGCTCTGCTGAACCACTCATAATGGAGGGAAATTGTCCAGAGTTTTTCTCATCTAGTAAACTTCAAGTAAAGATAATTAATGTTAGAGTTAAAAAAAAATATTGAATGCATTATAAATTCTTCATTTATATATATATATATATATATGGTAATAACCAGTATTTAATAAAATTTTATTTTGTGGCCAAATATATACATTCCCGAGATTTTATGGAAGTACAAAATAAATTTTACTTATAATTACAAAAGTAACGAAAAGAAAAAAAAATAAAAAAAGAATCTTATCTTGTAAAGGTTTTTTCGTAAAATGACAAGGGTATTTTTTAAAAAAAAAGTAACGTTAATTTGACTAGTCAACTATCCGTTAACATGACTGACTAATTTATAAATTTCAATTTATTAATTTTGAAACGGCTGATGTTGTGCTTTTATGTGCATTTCAAACAATTAGAATGAATGGTACTCACTCAATCATCGACCAAACCGCCATGGTTCCATCTTCTGAACCAGATATGAGAAAGGAATCATCTTTGGAAAATACCAAACAGCTTATGGACTTGCAATGGCCGAACCATTTCCGGAGTAATCTCCCACTTGTAACCTGTAAGTGTATATATAATAAATTTCTTTAATTAATAAAATTCAAATTATAAGTATTACTAACACGAAAAAGCAAAAAAAAAAAAAAAAAGAAGGCCGGAAAACCGAAACATGAAGGGAAAAAAAAGGAAAGAAAATCGGCGTAGATCGGGGCACGCCTTGCCCAAACCGGCCATTTTGAATCACGCCCTAAACCTGGCCCGAACCAAACGATTCGGGCAGTTTTATTAATTTGACCACCCCAAAAATTTAAGGTTGAATTTTAGGATATTAGAAGAAAGAAAAATTGCTGATCAAAGTAGAAAGAAATTAAACTGATCACCTCCCAAATGTAAATATTTCCAGAAGTAGCTCCACAAGCAAGATAAATCCCATCCTTTGTGCACGAAAGGGGTCCCGTGGCTTCCATCAGATAGCTCCTTAGAGTAGCTTGATGCTAAATCAATGGTTAGTATTTTCTCGTCACTTTCAGTTTGAATTTAACGTTAAAAGAAAAAACGAAAATGTATGGAGATTAAATACCTTATTTAGTGGCCACATGAAGATAACCCCAACGCTAACCACTGAACCGGTCCTTTGAACCTGGGAAGCCACGAGGTAGTGGTTTCTCAGGCAGATGAGGCCGCTTGGAGGAGAAGCACAAGTGGGCAGGTGAAGGAGACGATCGCCATTTTCTAAGTCCCACATCGTTATTCCGATCCCCTGGTTCTTATCGCTGCACACCACCAAAGCCTCCTCCTCCATTGTCCATGCCATCTTCTAATCAATTCTCACCAGATTAAAATATGGTTGAAATTTTGGTGTGGATGAAATATTTCAATTTTACAAAAGATAATCTTAATGTGTTGTTGGATATATAGTGTAATATCGGTTATTTTTGTGAACGGTTATAGACATAATATAAATGTCACATGGCCCACGTGGTGCTATTTTAATGTACTCATTTGTTATTGGGTGCGTAAATTATCATCGGGGTCACTAAACTGTTCGAATAATTTACTTTTTGTCACTATTTTTTTTTTAAAGAATTGATCATCAACTTGTTGAAATATTCATTTTTGTCTTCCTTGAAAATTTACTTTGTAGATATTGGGAAACTTAATTAAAAGCCTTTCATTTCATCCAATTTTAGAATTATTTGTACAGACATTTCCCTCTAACTAGAAGGATGAATCCGAAAGGAAGTGGTATATTCATCTGAACAGTTAACAATTGATCAAGTAAAATATCAACAGGGCCATAATATATTGCATACTCATATTACAAGGAAGTATCAAATACTTCCTCGGTTCCATTAGAAGAGTCCCCACGAAGGGACTATGAATACTAATCATTAATGTTTATCTAACATTTCACTCTACAAACCGTCTGCATCCATCCCTTGTATCATAATTTAGATGAAGCAGCAGACACAGCATGATTTACTAGCTCCCTTCTCAAAATTTTCCCAGACGGATTTTTCGGAATCGAATTGATAAATGCAACCAGTCGGATCTTCTTGTACGGCGCAACCTTTTTTCAAGGAGAGAACCACGGCGACAACACAAAAAAAAAAAGAACCGAGTTAGAGTCTGTCAAAGCACACAGCAGCAACTAAAATAAAATGAAGATTTTACAGCTATCTTTCTTTTGGATAACTAGCTTCAAGTTAAGTTCTTCATTCATTCATTTCCTTAAATTTTCGTAGCGAGCAATTCAGTGGCGACAAAGACTTAGTTGTTATTGTTGATTCTAACGAGTCATCAGCGCTGCAGCTAGCTACCGATGAATGGCATAAACAGAACGAAGGCATTATATATATACTAAAATGACTCTAGCAGTAGCTACCTGAATGCAGAATGAGAATGTACAATTTCAAAGCATAGAAAGTTTCAGAAAGCCAAAACAATTTGTTCTTAATTAATTAAAGTAGAAATATATGATTAGGCCATATTTGTAAACATACCTGTTTTGCAACAAAATCCATAATTTGAGTCTCAGTGACAGAGCTTCCTCGTTTTCTCACAATATAAGCCATAGGAATCTGCCCTGCTCCTTCATCAGGATATCTGCAGTAAGATTATATCCACAGTTAGATTTAGAACCCGGCGCGCGCGGAGGGCTCATACAATACTAAAAACTCTATTTTATGTTTGATTATACATACGGAATCACGGCTACATCGGCTATCTCGGGATGAGACTGAAGAATATGTTCCAACTCAGCTGGTGGAACCTGCATTTTGTTCAAAACTCATCAGGTAACAAAATTTAAAGACATAAAAAAATACTCCCTCCGTCCCACTAAAGAGTCCTACTTCTAACACTGAAAAATTTATTTGAAACATGACTCTTTTAATGGGACGGAGGAAGTAATTAAACTGAGGGTATGCTGTGTACCTGATAAGCTTTATATTTTATGAGCTCCTTCAGCCGATCAACAATGTAGAGAAAACCATCAGAGTCGAAATAACAAAGATCACCGGTCTTCAACCAGCCATCTGAATCCAAGGTTTCTGCTGTTGCTTGAGCATCTCCAACATAACCTGGAAAATAACCCCAATGATATTCTCCAGTTTATCTACCAAGTTCACAACAAAATGGAATAACTTCATGGCTCTTTTTCGTCGAAAAACTCACATATCATTGTTATTCTGCATCAAAAGTCCAAAATGCAGCCTTTTATTGTTGAAGTATACTCTAGGATGCATTAAAGAAACACAAACTTTGATGATCAAACTAGGCGAAGCATACCTTTCATGACTATCGGCCCTCGCAACCATAATTCGCCTCGCTGACCAGGAGGTAAAGCCTGTTTAGTAACAGGATCAACTATCTTGGCTTCAGTATTCTCAGCCAGGCGACCAGCGGATCCGTAAGACTTTGCCTCCTCAGGCCCTATCATCCTCGTAGCTCCTCCTCCGGTCTCAGTCATACCATATCCCTGTAACCAACTCAAAGGATTAAATTTTATGTTATCAAAAATGACAACACCTCTAGTCCAAAAGTTGTGAAACTTTTGGTCTTTTTTAGTTAAGTAAATCAAAGATTAATTTGGTCTAAGCACAAGACATTGTACTTTAGCAGGGGGGGAATATGAATCCAGCCTTTTTTTTTTTTTTTTATGAAGCGACCAATGGGGTCCTTTATTTCAATTAATAAGAGCCTGAAGAGGGGACATAAAACCTGACCTCCACTATAAAATTATAATGACAAAATCTATCCCGAATGTAAGGGAAAGATCGTGCGTGCAGTGATGCAGGGGAATCACAAAGGTATATAATCCATTGTTTCATTCAAAATTCAAATACCATGGTGTTGGTGGTATATATTTCTTCACCTTTCTCCAGCATACCTAACCCTGTATTCTAAGAAAACTATTTCACAAGAACGCAAGAAAAAAAAAAAAAAAAAAAACTACTCCTATTGTCGAGTAAAAACAATAATTTTTTAGGACTTTCAAGTTACAATACTTAAATAAATAATTATTTCTATCTTTTTTCACTAGGGTTCTTACTTTTAATAGGTAGATTAATTATGAACCACACGTGTTTATATTAATAAAAATATTAAAAGCAAAAAAAAAAAAAAACAAAAGCACGAAAACAAAAACCAAAAAAAAATTATAAACAACTCCTTCAATAAAACAGAGTAACAGAAGGAATATAATTATAGGTGCAACAGTTCTACTACTTTATACAAATTCAAGGGTCATGAGTTGAATTTTTCTTCTTTTTATGTTTCTCAAATCTTGAGGTATTTTGGTTTTTTTACTAAATGATGATAATATACTCTAAAATCAGAATGAGAATGCACCGGTCGAGTAATCAAAAGCTGTATTGTTCATCCTCTTTCTTAATCCGGTTGCCTCATTAACCCAGATCAATGTCGATCCTAAAGTTTTGGATACCCATGACAAAATAGTAAAAAAGGGCCCCTAAAAAAATATAATGTGACAATTTAGTCATTTTTATTGAAAAAAAAGTATTCCTTCCATCTCACTCAAAGAGTCCTCTTTCAAAAAAAAAATCTTATCCCATTTAAAGAGTCCACTTTGAATTTATTTACATTACATACTCTTACTAATATAAAAATGTGTGTGGTTTATAATGAACCCTTACTTTAAAAGTAAGGATATAAGTGAAAAACATGATGGTAAATTATTTATATTAGGTGTTGTACCTTACAACCCATAATAAGTTGTACACATTTCAAAGTGGACTCTTTGAGTGGGACAGAGGGAGTATCTTTTTTGAATTTGAAAAATAAAACCCTCACTCTTGCTTCAACCCTTTAAAATTAAAATAAATTTTGGCCTTGAGTTGAAAAAAGAAAAAAAATTCACCTGAATTTTTTTAAAACAAAAGTATATGTGTTTTGGAAGAAGGAAAAATAAAAAATATTGCTTCATGCGTCATGTGGAGCTCTATTTGTCTAATTGATTTCATTTGAACGGTAAATGAAAATAAATGAAGTCAGTTGTGAAAATTGGCATCGAAACAGTTAAGGTTTACTGTTTAATTAAAAATCCTTTTATTATTAGTCTATTCATAATGTGAAACAAATGGCCCTTAAAAATTGATTTGAATTATTTATAAACCTATTACTAAATTATAAGGCATTTATATAATTTGGCCCCTAATTTTTTTAGGTCCAGGACGATCGCCTAGGTTGTCCCCCTTTATGGGCCAGCCTTGACCTGGATTCTAAGCTCACCAATTTGACTACGAGCCCAAGTTTACATAATAGTAACCTAAAACTTGTATGAAACAGGATATACACGTGATAGAGCTAGGTTTTGTTCTTTTTCATTCCCATTTTAAGAAAACAACACTTTTTCTTCTAAAATCTAACTCAAAGAAACAACCTCAATTTCTACTCAATTTAAATTTTAAATTGGCCCCTAGAGTGTTATTTAACCTCTTATAGAGTATAACTCACTCATACTCTCTTAAAATAGCACATTTAATTTTATTTTTATTTTTATTTTTTTTGCCTTTTTGGTGCTACTGTTTTTTTTAAGAGTGATTGATCTTTTAGAGAGTATCAATATTACTCTTCCTGTTACTTTTATGAAGTAGCACATTAATTATTTTTATTTTATTTTTTAAGTGCTACTCCTACATAGTAGAACTTGAAATCTTATAAGAGTATCACAACTATTCTTCTAGTAATTTAATTTTAAAAAATATTAATTTTTTATTTATTATGTTCATTTTTATAGTGATATTGGAATAAAATATTAATGATACTCATGAACAATATTGTTCACGTAAACAATAATTGCATGCATGAACCTATTTCACTATATACCAACTTGAGTAGAGTAAAATTTGAAACTCATGGCACACCAGTAAAAAAATATTACGGTTGACGACAGAAATAACGCAACATCCTATATAGCAAGCACTGTTTGACCCCACGCGTGCACGACACTGGCACCACATTTGGATGGTAGAGCTTAAAAAAATTGAAAAATGTAGATCACCCAAAAGGAAGAGAAATGATTGAGTGCAGTGAATGTATATACGTCAACATAATGAGTTAGTGCAACTATCAAATAATTATTTGACACATCATCAAAATTATTATGGTAGAAAAATATTAATGGAAATCTTATTAATTTTCTTATTATTCCTTGTTTGTAGGGATTTGTTTAGATCTCCTAAACTATCCCCTTCATCGTTCTAAGTCCAACCATCTCCCTCTCTCCACCCATCAAAATTTCAAATTTCATAAAACTTATAGTAACAGTCGGGTTTTATACTTCCATTTTCTTCTGATAACAAGCAACACCCAAAAGCAAGATGCAATTTTTACAGCAAAACATGCATGAAAAACAACGAAATCATGAAAATCCACTCTTTAAATGGGAAGAACACGCCCAGGAGACATGTATGATTTTTAAGGGCATCTCCAATAGTTGGGTAGATGCTGACATGGCAATCAGCATCTACCCAACCAATTGGGTATTTACCATTGGGGAAATAGGGTAGAGGGTGGAGTTTCTCTACCTGGGTAGAGGTTTCTCTACCCAGGAAGAGAAGAAAAAAGTGGGCCACTTTTGTTTTTTATTTTTTATTTTTTACTTTTTGTGGGATATTTATTGTATATTTTTTACTTTTTCTCTACCTTTTTGGCTGTTTTTAGGCTGCTGCATTCCAGTAGCAAGCAACGGCTATTTAGCCGTTGCTTCCTACTTCATTTTTTTTTTTTACTATTTTTTAAATTTTTAATACATGTTAACGGCTATTTTTTTGTTTTATAAATATATGTTAATGTTCTCCATTCTCTACACTTCTATATCAATTCTCATTCTCCCTTTCAAATTTCTGCACTTATTTATCATTTGTCATCCAGAAAAAATGGATAAAGAATTAAAATATTAGTAATGATGTTTAATTATACAGAATTAAAAATGATATAATAAATGAGTAAATATAAATAAGATGTATATAATAATTGATAGTGGGAGATGATGTGGCAATAAAATACCTACTTTTTGAGTAGAATTGTTGGAGAGAAATATGGTTATAGGTATTAAGTGAAGTGGCAGATGATGTGGCAACAAAATACCTCCTTTAGAGGTAGAACCATTACGGATGCCCTAATACCATAAGAAAAGAGTAGAACCCATCATCTAAGGGGGCGCTTGGTTGGTGGTAGTAGAAGGAGAGCAATGGGAATCACTACGGAATGAATGCGATTTATGATGCTTAGTTGGAGGTAATGAGAATCAAAATTCCTCAAACACTCATTTATTTCTAACACATACCCCCTATGTATTCATCAACTCCCATTGAGAAGTGAGTGAACATTATTTTTTTTACTAAAAAAGCCCTTACTTCTACTACATTTTATCTCCCTACCTCTATCATCATTTTTTTTTCTGTCTACATTTATCTTCTTATTATCTCTCTATCGATTTTTTCACTTTCTCTCTCCACCTTTATTCTCCCATTTTCGCTCTCTACCTGATTATTTTCACTTCGCTTTCTACATATCTCATTTCACTTTCTTACTCTTATGTTTTTTTACTTTCTCTCCCTAATTTCACCATCTCTATATTCCAATTCTCTCTCTAACTTTATCATACATTTAGTATCTCCCTCTCTGTCTCTCTCTCTACCTCTCTCGTTTTATTCTCTCTCTCTACCTCTCTCGTTTTATTCTCTCTCTCTCTCTCTCTATCTATCTAACGTTACTATTTCACTTTCTCTCTCTATATATTTGTTATCTCATTGTCTCTCTATATATCTCCTCTTACTTACTCTCTCTACATATTTATTTTCTACTTTTCTTCTCTAATTTTATCCTTTAATTTTCTCTCTCTACATTTTCTCTCTCTCTCTACATCTATCATTTTACTTTCCCTCTCTACCTATATCCTTTATTTTTTTCTCTATTTATTTTTATATCTTTCTCTTTCTAACATTATTACTTCACTCTCTCTCTCTCTCTCTCTCTCTCTCTCTCTCTCTCTCTCTCTCTCTCTCTCTCTCTCTCTCTAAATTTTTCTCTCCATAATTTTTTTCTCTCTATATATCTCCTTTTACTTTATCTCTCTATATATCTATTGTTTACTTTCCCTCTCTAATACATTTTCTCTTTTTCTCTCTACATCTATTATTTTACTTTCTCTCTCTACCTTTATCCTTTAATTTTTTCTCTCTATTTTTTCTATCTTTCTCTCTCTAACTTTATTACTTAACTTTTTCTTTCTAAATTTTTTTCTTTCTCTAACTTTATTATTTCACTTACTCTCTCTAATTTTTTTCTCTTTCTACGTATTTGCAATCTCATTGTCTCTCTCTATATATATCTCATTTTACTTTCTCTCTCTACATATCTATTTTTTACTTTCTCGCTCTAATTTTATCATTTAATTTTCTCTCTCTACATTTTCTCTTTCTCTCTCTACGTATATTATTTTACTTTCTCTCTCTATCTTTATTCATTAATTTTTTTCTCTATTTCCTCAATATTTCTCTCTTTACCTTTATTATCTTACTTTCTCACTCTATCTTTCATCTCACTTTCTCACTCTACATATTTTCTTTTACTTTCTCTCTCTACATTTATCCTTACTCTTTCTCTTTACCTTTATTATTTCATTTTCTCACTCTACATTTTTTTTCTCTCTCTATCGCTTCTGACATATTTTTCATTTATTTTGCTCTACTTAATCTCTATCTTTTTATTTTTTACTTTTTTATATTTGGTTATTTTCTTAATATAGTGAAAAATATAAAATTAGAATGTTAACTGATTGTCATTGCTAATGATGAGCTACACCAAGCATTATCAATCACAATGATACACATTGCACAATTTCAACCAAACACAATTGACCCATCAATTATTTCCATTCAAATTCTCATTTAGAAATTTATGCCAAGCACCCCTTAAGATTGTATTTTTCAAACTTTACACTAACAAAAAAAAAAAAAACTAAATTTGGAGAATCTTCTTAAATTTTGACGATGGGCGGAGGAGGATCTGAAATTTTAATTTTGATGATGGGTGGAGAGGGGCATCTGCAATTTTGATGGGTAAAGAACAATGAAGGACGAAAATTAACAGACGAATTAGAAAAGGTATCTAATGGAGGAATTAGAAAATTAATTATGGGAGATCCAATAAAATGTCTATAAACAAGGAATAATTAGAAAATTAATAAGGTTTCCATTAATATTTTGTAGTCTATAGAATAATTAGAAAATTAATAAGGTTTCCATTAATATTTTGTAGTCTATAAACAAGGAATAATTAGAAAATTAATAAGGTTTCCCTTAATATTTTGTAACACAATAATTCTGATTATGTGTCAAATAATTATTAGATGTTTGCACCAACTCATTATGTTGACGTGTATATATGTTTCACTCAATAACTTCTCTAAAAGAATAGTAATAACGAAATAAGTAATGATAGACTCAACAACAAATCAAAATTGCTATTATTTGTTGCTAAAACTATCATTAAAAGAGAATTGTAAAACCTGCCTGATATATTCCAACCCCTGGGAAGCGCACCGTGAACATCTCAAAAACTTCCTTCCCCAGCGGCGCGCCACCGCTACGCAGCAGCCGTAGCGAGCTTATGTCATACTTATCCACCAGCTCCGACTTAACCAGAGCCACAACCAGAGGCGGCGACACCGGCATGAACGTCACCTTGTACTTCTCCACCGCCTTCAGCATCTCCACGAAGTCGAATCTCCCCATCAGAACCAGAGTCGCTCCCGCCGCCAACGCCTTGATTAGCTTATAAAACCCGAATACGTGAAACAGGGGCAACGGAAATAGGTAGACTGGATGATTTGATTCTTCGCCGACGGGGACGTATTTGTTGTGGTACAAACCAGCTACGACCACAATTAAATTCCGGTGAGTCAACTCGACTCCCTTAACTCTTCCTGTCGTTCCCGACGAGTAGAGTATCGCCGCCGTGTCCTGTTGACTGACGACCCGAGAGCTGTAATTTTTGACCCAATTCCCATTCGTAACAGCATCGTTTCGGGTAATCATTGACAGGAATTGCGGCGAATCAATAAGAATGGTCTTCGATTGAAAGGAGCGAGGAAGCTTTTGCGAAATGGCGTATGTCGTGAAGACTACGGCGGGATTACAGAGTTGAAACAAGTGAGTCAACTCGGAGGTGGTGGAGAGTGGGTTGCCGGGGGAGACAGTGATGCCAAGGGACAGCAGGGAGAAGTAGAGAACAGGGACGTAGAGGGAAGGCGGGGCGAGGATGAAAGCGACGGCGTTTTGGAAGAGGGAAGGGAACTGGGATTGGAGCGAAACGGTAAGGGAGTGGACTTGGGCGATTAAGGTAGAGTAGGTAAGTTGGTGGCCGGTGGCGGCGTCGATGAGGAATGGGGTGGCGAGAGTGGCGGTGGAGTCGGGGGAGGAGATGGTGGTTCGGAGGAGGGAAAGAGCGTACCCTGTGACGGAAATTGGTTGAGAAGTCGGGGGTAATGGAACCGGCGGCCTAAGACTGTGGAAAGTCTTCGTTTCCGAGCAATATCCATTTCTGGGATCTATGTTTGGCTGTTTCGCCATTCCTGAACAGAGTTAGTTACTTTTCTGTTGGGCTATCTCCAACCATTCCTTTATTTTGCGGCAAATTTTTCCTCATTTTGCAGATAACCATTCTCACATCTCCTCCCTAAAAAAAGAATATCTCATTAATTATCTTTTTTTATTTAATTTTATATTCTTCTTCTTTATTATTTTTACTTTTTCATTTTTTTTTTACAAAATACCCCCTACTATTTATTATTATTACGCATTTAATAAATAGTAAACGAAAGAATTAAATTATTTATACTATTAAAATAATAATTAATACATTTCACATGACTATTTTAATAAATAATAGGAATTTCTTTATTAAACTCACGTAAACATAAAATAAAATATTACATTAGACATGCATGATACAATACTAATAATTCATTCATCTTCCTTCGAATGTCTCTCTCACAAATGCTCTATGAGTCCATTATGAAGCTCAATATGAGCATCTTTATTTCTTATTTTTCCATATCAAGAAAGAAATTGTTGAAATCGATAATTTCATCTCGTTCAATTTCAACTGTAGGCGGCTCTGCATCAAGATTTAGGTTAATTGGGTAGGTGAGATTACGTTCATCGTCACTAATCATATTGTGCATGATAATACATGCAGTCATGATATCGTGCAACACTTTTTTTTATAATTTATTTTTCATATTTAGTGTTATTTAAAAATATTTTTGACAGTTTTCTGTTAATGAAGAATATTTTAAATTTAATGAGTTCTAACATAATTTTTAACTAAATAGTTAAAACAATCATAATCCATAAATTGTAATGTCCAAATGTTAAAAATTACAAAATCACTATGAACAATAAATGAGCAAAAATAAAACTACTATTGTATAGAATAAAATATATTGTATACTATAAAATAAATAATGAGTAATTAAAGAAATTAAGGACTAAACTGCAAATTACATAAGTAATATAATAAGCCACTGCCCTGCAAGGAACCTCAGGGGAGACTCACTCCCAACAATTGACACAAGACAGCATTATGGTAAATGCCAATGATCTGAAGGAGGTTTTAGCAGACCAAGTGATGCATGCAAATAATACCAATAGATACGTAAGTCTTTGCAAGCCAGTAATGGTAAAACATCGTGTCATTGGAACCATCAAATTTTGAGGGGGAGTCTTTCGAATAAATTAGTGCAGGGCTTAAAAGAACACATCAAAAATTGACCCCAAAAAATGGCTGCGCAGAAGGAAGAAAAATGGAAAGCTAAAGAGAAGGAGAAACAGCTGCAACGTGAATCAGTGGAAGAACAGAATTCAAAGCAAGAGTTTGAATCAGAACAAGAACTGGATATCATCATAAGAGATGAGGAAAAATTCAAACTAGTGATCTCGAAAAAATCAAGAAGACGCAAGCATCATTCATTATCTGAAAAAACCATCCAAACCCGACTACTTCCGCGTAAGGACTGCACAACATTATCTGGAGGATCAAAACGCTTAAAATAGTTATGTTTCTTTTTTCTTTTTACCTCCATCTTTGTACTTTTTTCAAGTTTTTAATCAAAGGGGAGAATATACCCACTTTTAATTTCAAAAAAAAACATAAGTAATATAATAATAATAGTGAACTGCTAAAAATGTCATCATACTTTTCTAAAATCTCCCGTTTGGTCACTAAACCTTTATTTTTACCCAGAAATGTCATCATACTTTCGATAAGGGACCAGAAAGGTCATTTTGTTAGTTTTTTTCCGTTAGAGCTAACGGAATAGTCAACATGTGCCTCTCACACGCTTTTTCAGGGGCATTTTTGCCTTTTTACATTTCATTTCATTTTCTTTTTCTTTTCTTTTTTTTTTTTTTCTTTCTTCTCCGATGGTTCATCTTCTTCATTTTTTTTCTTTCTTCTTCTCCGACAGTTCAGGCCAACTTCTCATTTTTGTCCCTTCCATTTTCTCCGAACGGTTCAGACCATATTCTTCGTGATGTTGCTACCACTGCAACTTCCAGCCACATTCATGTCACCAGATCCAGTCGCGATTTCTGTCCAGGAGATCAGACTTTGATGAGGTGTTTTGATGGGTCAAAAAATTTTGGGCTAATTGGAGTGGTGGGTAATTAAACATTCACTTGTTGTACGCCTGAGGGGGGGAGGGGCAGTGGAGGGAGTGGGAGGGGAGGCGGACAAAAGCGGAGAAGGGAGGAGAGTGGAGGGATTTGGGGAAGAAGATGAGTATTAAAAATGGGGAAGAAGAAAAATAAAAATAAAAATAACAATAAAAAGACAAATATACCTTCAAAAAATGCATGTGAGATGCACATGTTGCCTATTCTGTTAGGGTTAACGGAAATAAACGGTAAAATAACATTTTGGGCTCATTTCGAAAGTATAGTGACATTTTTGGGGAAAAAAAGTTTAGCAGCCAAACGAGAGATTCTAGAAAAGTATGGTGACATTTTTGGCAGTTCACTCTAATAATAATATATACATATAAAAAATTATTTAAAAAAAATGTAAAAGCTTGCCGAATGTACAGTGCTCCAACATTAATGCTAGAGCACAGTACATTTTGGCAAAATTTTCCGATACCGCACAAAGCGGCTGTAATTTTGTGGGAATCTCAGCAAATTGCGAAGCCTTTGGAGTTGCCCTAGATGACTACAATTTGGTTAAAAGAGTATTACACAAGGTGATAACCGTCTTTTGCCCAATAAATATTATGTCTAATTAATATCAATTAGTTACACCGTAATTTACAGTAAAATTTCAATAAATTAATAATATTAAGACAATAAAATTTTATTGTTGAAGAGATATATTATTTAATCGATAAATTAATAATTTATTAATTTAAAGAGTATTTTTTAATTATCGTAAACATAAATTCAGATAAATTTAATATGTAGTTCGTTCTATATGTGGGTTCATACATTAAAACCAGTATAATTTAGATATTAACAATGTACAAATCAGCTCTGTCAATGTGTTTATTGTACATATAACAATGAGAAAGTACCCGATAAAGTGCACAAAACTTAAAGCGGCACCGGCTCTTCATAATGCTTGTTGCAATTCGTGGATTTGACATCTAAACTTTCTGATGCAATTAGAAGACTTAGAGAATAAATTCACCTATATTTAAATTTAAGGAAAAGATATATATTTTTGCAAACTATTCTAATTATATTTATAATTGTTTAGAATTATTAATTTATGATATTTGCCAAATTATGTACTTATATAGAGGTCTTTATAAATATTATTATTTTATTAAAATTTACAGTATTATAAACTAGCCAAGTTGAGACCGAAGAAAGTTTTCACGTAAAAATTAATTTGTGCCTAACGCTAAAATTTTAAAAAATTAAACCTACTATGAGCATCCCCAACAGTTTGGAGTTTTACAGTCACCTCTATCTCTATTTTACAGTTTTGTACAGTAAACTCTTTCCAGCAGACAACTCTATATATCCCTCTAAAAGAATATTCTATTTTTATTCCTCTATGCACATAATTTTAAATTCAATTTTATTAACTTTGTACTATTTAGGTTATTTACACAATGACCCCAAATAGTTGTGTACTTTTGCATTTTCGTCTAATATAATAAATTCAATATGTTAATAATGAAACGATAATTATATTAATATTGAAATCAATATTACTAAAATACAAATTAACTTAAAGTTAATTAAGACACGCCGATATTAATAATGCTAAACAAACTTACATAATTATATTTTTTAAAAAAACTCCTAAACCAATATTACTAATCAGAGTCGTCTTCTGCGTTCGAATGACGTTCCCACAAGTGCTCTATAAGTGTGTTGCGGAGCTCATAGTGGGCAGGTGTATCTCGAACTTGTCTATATCGACCAAGATATTCTTGAAATCTATTTTCATCTTGACCGATTTCAATTTCATCTGAGGGAGGATTTGTGTGTATCGATTGGCAAATTGGTACAGAAAGATCACGTTCATCCTCAATTATCATATTATGCATGATAATGCATGCAATCATTATATCATGCAACACTTTTTTATCCCAAATTCGAGACGGCAATGCAATAATGTGAAAGCGTGATCGCAGCACTCCAAACGCACGCTCAACATCTTTTCTGCAAGCCTCTTGTCTTTTAGCAAAATACTTCTGTTTTGGAGTGCGTGGATCATGAAGTGTTTGCACAAACGTGCTCCATTTAGGATATATACCATCAGTTAAATAATAACCCATATCATATTCTTTCCCCTGGCCGGGGGTGCAATACCTTGCATAAGATTTGAAAATAAATGGGATGACTTCAACACATTAATGTCATTATTTGTACCTGCCATACCAAAAAATGCATGCCATATCCAAAGATCATAATCGGCAACCGCTTCAAGGATAATTGTTAGTGCTCCACTGCGACCCACATATTGTCCAGCCCATGCCGTCTTTTTCCACTTCCAATGCATACAATCCAGACTGCCCAACATTCCTGGAAAACCGCGTTGTTGACTAACATATAGCAGCCTAGCAATGTCATCCGCATTTGGTGCTCGTAGATATGTTTCTGAAAATATTTCTATGATACATCGACAAAATTTTTTCATGCATTCAATCGTCGACTCACCAATTTTAAGATATTCATCAAGAGAATCTGCCCCCATGCCGTATGCTAACATTTGCATTGCCGCTGTTATCTTCTGTAAAGATGATAATCCAACTTTACCGGCCGCATTTACACTTTGTTGGAAGTAGTGATCATGATTTTTAACTGCTTCAAGGAGGCGTAAGAATAAACTGCGTGACATGCGGAATCTTCGGCGGAACATTTCGGAATCATAGCATGGATTCTCAGAAAAATAATCAGCATACAATCTTTGATCTGCTGATTCACGACCACGATTGATTGTTCTACGACCCGGAGTTGACCCGCCTCTACCTTTACGGCTTTGTTGATGTAGAAAATTTTGGACAACAACTTCATTTCTGTGCAAGATTTGATTTACAACTGCGTCATCTTCATCAGACTCATCTGATGTGAACATAAAATCAAATTCTTCTGAAGATGGATGTGAGTTTGAATTTGGCACCTCATATGACGAACCGTCAAAATTGAAATTCATTCTTATGAGGTATCGAAATAGGTTGAGTAAAATGAACAAACTCTCAAAAACTAAAGATGAAAATAAATGATGAAATGTCTCTTGTGCCAATGAATTGTGTTATTTATAAACAGAATGCATATTAAAAAAAATGAAAAGATGACAAGTCTTCAATAAGGAGATTAGACATCAATAACTGAAAATTGACTACTCAATCATGTGCAGACAATTAATGCAAGACTAGTCATAAAAAGAAAATACTAGTGTTAAAAGTGGAATAAATTTTCACAAGCCTAATAGTGAAAAGATGATAAGGCTTCAATGTAGAGATTAGACATATCAATGACAGAAAATTGACTACTCTAACATGTAGAGACAATTTATGCAAGACTAGTCATTAAAAGAAATACTAGTGTTAAAAGTGGAGCCAATTTTCACAAGTCTAATAGTGAAAAGATGACAAGTTTTCAATTTTGAGATTAGACATATCAATGACGAAAAATTGACTACTCTAACATGTGGAGACACTTTATGCAAGACTAGTCATTAAAAGAAATACTAGTGTTAAAAGTGGAGCCAATTTTCACAAGTCTAATAGTGAAAAGATGACAAGTTTTCAATGTTGAGATTAGACATATCAATGACGGAAAATTGACTACTCTAACATGTGGAGCCAATTTATGCAAAACTAGGCATTAAAAGAAATACTAGTGTTAAAAGTGGAGTCGATTTTCACAAGTTTAATAGTGAAAAGATGACAAGTTTTCAATGTTGAGATTAGACATATCAATGACGAAAAATTGACTACTCTAACATGTGGAGACAATTTATGCTAGACTAGTCGTTAAAAGAAATACTAGTGTTAAAAGTGGAGCCAATTTTCACAAGTTTAATAGTGAAAAGATGACAAATTTTCAATGTTGAAATTAGACATATCAATGACGAAAATTGACTACTCTAACATGTGAAGACAATTTATGCAAGACTAGTCATGAATTTTTTTAAAAAAATACTAGTCTTGCAAGTGAATACCATTTGAAGACAAAGGTATGAAATCATAACTCATCTATAAAAATCGAGGTTGAATGAAATGGAAGGCAAGCAAATCTAAATTCTACTATCAAACACAAAACTTCATTTGAGAGAAAATGTCTTCTTCTAATAAGGGTCCAAACTATACTCATGAAGAGGACGAGATTTTGTGCCATGCATTCATGGAAATATCACAAGATCCCATTATAGGAAGAAACCAACCAAATGAGAGTTTCTGGAAACGTGTGGCAAATAAATACAATATTCTTAAGAGTAGTGAATTGGATCCTCGTACTAGTAGATCGGCACAATCTCGTATGGGCACAATCTCTAGTGCTGTTCGAAAATTGAAAGGCTGTCTCCGTCAAGAGCAAAATAGAAATCCTAGTGGTGCATCAAGTGAAGATATTGTGAGTACATCGTACATTGTTTTGTTTCTCATTATCTTTATATTTAAGTATACTTTACACTCTAATTTTTTTCATTTACGACAAATGATAAAGGCAAAGCTTTTGCTCAAAGAAGACAAAAAATACAAATCGGGTTTCAAATTTGACCACGTGTGGAATATTCTTAAAGATTGCGAGAAGTTTCAAAATGAATTCTTCGATACTACAAGGAAATCTCAAATGATGAATCTGAATGATATATCATTAGACTCTGATTATCCTGCTCCCGAGTCACCTCTATCAACAACTCCTGGTTTGGATACATTTACCTTAAATTTAGGTGATAGTTCTAAAGGTTAGGCATCTAAACGTCCGATGGGAGTGAAAAAATCTAAGAAAAAGAGACAAGACTGTGGCCAATCTTCATCTATCCATAATGATATCAACGAAGGAAACAAAGCTATTATGGATTTCATGGTGGCAAAGAAAACCAAGAAGGAAGAGCAACGTCAAATGTATTTGGATTTGAAAAAAAAGGCCCAGGAAGCTTATATAATGGCAGTAAATTTGAACAGTATTACCGACCCGAATTATTATGAGTATATTCGGGTTCGACAGTCCGAAATTATGGCAAGCATACGACACCAACATTTTCCTCCACCTCCGCGTTCCGGAAATGATGATTTCGGGGGTACTTTCGACAACTTAGGTGGATCCGGGAGTGACTTACCACATTATTGATCATATTACTAGTGGCCAGA
Organism: Leptodermis oblonga; assembly: GCA_016801395.1. NCBI lineage: Eukaryota > Viridiplantae > Streptophyta > Magnoliopsida > Gentianales > Rubiaceae > Leptodermis > Leptodermis oblonga. Next base: position 10,539,934 of record CM028759.1, read on the forward strand.
AGTTATTGTTGTGTGTGTGTTTTTGTTTTTAATTTTTTTTTTTTTTGCATTTTAATGTTTTTTACTTTTATGTAATGTCTTTTCTTTTCTTTTTTTAATTATGCAATTTATTTTAATATTATGTATTTTTTAATATTAAGTAATGTTTAAGTGATCTTATAAATATGCATGTTTTAATTAGTGTATTTATAATTGTATATATTTTGATATGTCATTTTTCATATTTATATTATTTGATAAATAATTTTTTAATTAATTAGAGTTAATTAATAATTAATAATCATTTTATTACTTGTGAAATAACAATTAAATGGATTAAACTCTTAAAATTATACTACTAGAAAAATTTGTGTTTTAATCAATCAATTGAAATAAAATTAAAAAGTAAATTAAGGACTAATATGTAAATAATGAAAATAATAAAAAAAGTAAAAAAAATGGGTAGAGGCATGAACATGGCACCTCCAAATGTAGAGGTACATTGTTCATGCCTCTACAAAAAATTCCAAATTGGAGTTCTGCTGGGAAACCAAACAGACCTCTAAACCTTCAAATAGGTATGTTGGGGATGCTCTAATACATATTAGTATATTATAATAATTTTGGACCCTTCAAAATTTTGGGCCCTGAACGGTCGTCCGTGCTGCCCCGCCTTTACGCGATGGTAACTTTGATGATGGATGCTACCTTCAACAACCGTCCACATGACAGGCAAGTATTTGTTGTTTTTTTCACTTGGTTACATATATGTAATCAGACTCAAAAGTTTTACTTTATGTTGTAGGTAGGGTGAACGAAACTGTGGCGCGAAGAATTGCTGGAAATGGCACCGAAGGGTCCGACTACGACTACCAAGGGGGGAAATTAAACAGGAAATTAACTCCATTAGAAAGAAAATCTTGTTACTTTTCTTCCCATTCATAAGACTTCTTGGGTGATGAACTTTAGATTTGAAGGCACTAGCTAAAACTCGTTGGAACATTTTAATAAAATTCATTTTTCATTAATCAAATTGTAGATTTGTGTTAAAAATATTCAGTTACAAGTTTGATGAGTTACAAAAATGATTTGAGTAATAATCTTCAGCTGTCAAATTTGATCCAAACAAGAACTCAAAAGTGTTTTCAAAATTGATTTTGGAAAACAGCCTTCCAAGTCTCTGTTCTTTTCCGTTCCATTTTTGAGAAACCTACACTTTTTCCTCCACAAATTCACCATAAAAAAATAACATTATTTTTACAAAATTCCAAATCCAAAGTTTAAAATTCTCTTTAAATCTTCACTCACGTAAATTAAAAAAATAACATAATTATTACACTTTTCTTCTCTTTCCTACACAAATTCTCAAAAGAACTTCCTTCCGAAAAAATATTTCTTTCCACAAACAAAAATTCCCAATTTGGTCAGAAAAAAACAAAGCCTTAATGTTCAATTTAGAGTAAAATATAAAACAAGGCCATATTCATACTCAAATTACAGCAAGTATAAAATACTGAATAATATAACGACCAACCAAATACTAATCATTAATGTTTATAGTTTGATCTATCACTTGTATCATAATTTAGATGAAGCAGAAGACACAGCATGATTTACTAGCTCCCTTCTCAAAATTTTCCCAGATGGATTTTTCGGAATCGAATTGATAAATGCAACCCGTCGGATCTTCTTGTACGGCGCAACCTTTTTCGAGGAGAGAACCACGGCGACGACAGAAAAAGAACCCAGTTAGAGTCTATCAGAGCATGCAACAGCAACTAAAGAAAAATGAAGATTTTGCAGCCATCTTTCTTTTGTATAACTAGCTTCAAGTTAAGTTCTTCCTTCATCCATTCATTTCTTTAAATTTTCCTAACTAGTAAAATCAATAGGACAATGACTTGATTGTTGTTGTTTCTAACGAGTAATCAGTAGGACAAATACTTAGTTGTTGTTACTAACGAGTAATCAGCTCTGTAGCTATCCATAAATGGCATAAACAGAATGAAGGCATTAGAGAACACTGATTCTAGCATTAGCTACATGAATGCAGAATGAGAATGAACAATTTCACAGTATAGAAAGTTTCAGAGAGCCAAAACAATTTGTTCTTAATTAATTAAAGTAGAAGCATATGATTAGACCACATTTGTAAACATACCTGTTTTGCAACAAAATCCATAATTTGAGTCTCAGTGACAGAGCTTCCTGGTTTTCTCACAATGTAAGCCATAGGAATCTGCCCGGCTTCTTCATCAGGATATCTGCAGTAAGATGATATCAACAGTTAGATTTAGAACCCGGTGAGCGCGGAAGGCTCACACAAAACTAAAAATTTTATTTTATGTTTTGATTATACATACGGAATCACGGCTACATCGGCTATCTCGGGATGAGACTGAAGAATATGTTCCAACTCAGCTGGTGGAACCTGTATTTTGTTCAAAGCTCATTAGGAAACAAAATTTAAAGAGTGAATAATTCCGAGGATAGCTTGGTTCAACACAATATATCTACCAGAAGACTTAAAAAAACATACTCCCTCCGTCTTACTAAAGAGTCCTACTTGTAATATTGAAAACAACATTAGAAACATTATTCTTTAATCTACTACTGAAAACAGAATTAGAAACATGATTCTTTTACTGGGACGGAGGGAGTAATTAAACTAAGGGTATGCTGTGTACCTGATAAGCTTTATATTTTATGAGCTCCTTCAGCCGATCAACAATGTAGAGAAAACCATCAGAGTCGAAATAACAAAGATCTCCGGTCTTCAACCAGCCATCTGAATCCAAGGTTTCTGCTGTTGCTTGAGCATCTCCAACATAACCTGCAAATGACCCCAATGATTCTCCAGTTTATTTACAAAGATCACAACAAAATGGAAAAAGTAAAATGTAATCAATTTGTGAAGATCCCAAAAATTTGGGATCCTTCCACTTGTAATATCAACATAATGCTAAAAGAAACTTTTGCACTTGTTTTAGCTATGGACATTTTAAAATTTCACAGGAAGTCCACACTCAGCAATTCAGACATGGATAAACAAAAAGGCGACCAGATGGCAATAAGCTTAACAATGATGTGCTTCATTACATGCAATGAATAACTTCATGGCTCTTTTTTGTCGTGTTATTCTGCATCAAAGGTCCAAAATGCAGCCTTTTACGGTTGAAGTATTGATATGTCCTATGTAACTAATGTAAGTACTACAATGCGTTGAAATATACACAAGAGTAATACAAACTTTGATGATCAGATTGGAATAGTATATGATGAGTCACCTTTCATGACTATCGGCCCTCGAAGCCATAATTCGCCTCGCTGACCAGGAGGTAAAGCCTCTTTAGTATCAGGATCAACTATCTTGGCTTCGGTATTCTCGGCCAGGCGACCAGCAGATCCATAATACTTTGCCTCCTCAGGCCCTATCATCCTGGTAGCCCCTCCCCCGGTCTCAGTCATACCGTATCCCTGTAACCAACATCACCAGAGTAAAAGATTTCATTTAGAACTTGCATTTATGTTTTTAACTACAGGATTAGCATCATCATTGAACACATGCCACTAACCCTCCCCTAAAGTAAATTTCATGTTAAGTGCTCATGCATATTGAACCAAAATGACAATATTATAATCCAACGTTGTGGAAATTTTTGGTCTTTAGTGAAGTGGGAAAGTAGCATAAACCAAAGATTTGGTAAAAGCACAAGACGCTGTACTTTAGCAGGGGGAATGAATCCACCTTTTTGGCTAACACAAAGGTATATATAATTCATTCTCTCATTCAACTTTCAAATACCATGGTGGTATATTCCTTCACCTTTTTCCAGCAAACCTAACCTTGTACCCTACCAAAACTATTTCATTAGGAAAAAAGAATTACTCCTTTTGTCCATAGAAACTACAGTTTTTCAAGGTTTTCAATATACAACACATAGAATAAGTAATTTATCATTATTTTTCTCCGTTAGTGTTCAAGCTATTTATACATGAATTAATTATGGACCACGTACACTTATTAATAGAAATATAAAAAAGTCAAAAAGCAAAGACAAAAAAATTTATATACATATATATTTATAAACAAGACTCATTTAACGAGACAGAACAAGAGAGTTGAATCCTTTTATTCTTTTGGGCTTGTTCTTTACGTTTTGGTTTTGGTTTCGCTTTCAACAGTAAATTTAACATATTATAATAAGTTTTCATTATTTCTAATACATTTTCAATTCTTTTCACTATTTAACTATACTTTTTTACAATTTCAATACATTTTTTACATTATAAAATTATTTTTCAAAAATATGTTTTCAAAATCGATTTCATAACTATAAAAAAGAACCGGCCCTGATACGTTTTCCAAATCTTGAGGCATTTTGATTTTTCACTAATGTTCATCCAGTTTACTGTAAAATTGAATGTTCATCCAGTTTCATAACCCGGTTCGCCCATTAACCCGGATTCTAAGGTCACCGGTTTGCAGTGAGCTCCGAAGTTTACAGTACAATCAAATATAGCAACCCGGGGCCCACCAGCAAAAATTACTACGGCTCGACACAGAATAATGCAACATCCTATATAATAATATAAGCAAGCGGTAGTGTTTGACCCCACGCGTGCACGACACAGCCGCCACTTTTGGACGGTAGCGACGAAAAAATGAAAAATCAGATCGCCAGAATTATAAAAATCAAATCACCCAAAAGTAGTAGTAATAAAGAAAAGATAATTCTAAAACGTGCCTGAAATATTTCAACGCCTGGGAAGCGCACCATGAACCTCTCAGAAACCTCCTTCCCCAGCGGCGCGCCACCGCTACCCAGGAGCCGGAGCGAGCTTATGTCATACTTATCCACCAGTTCCGACTTCATCAGAGCCACCACCAGCGGCGGAGACACCGGCATGTAATTCACCTTGTACTTCTCCACCGCCTTCAGCATCTCCACGAAGTCGAACCTCGCCATCAGAACCAGAGTCTCTCCCGCCGCCGCAGCCCTTATTAGCATAAAAAACCCGAATACGTGAAACAGCGGCAAGGGAAACAGGGAGACGGGATGAATCGATTCCTCGTCAACGGGGACGTATTTGTTGTAATACAAACCAGCTATGACGGCGATTAAATTCCGGTGAGTCAACTCGACTCCCTTAACTCTCCCTGTCGTTCCCGACGAGTAGAGTATCGCCGCCGTGTCATGTTGACTGACTGCCCGGGAGCTGTGATTTTTCACCCAATTCCTATTCGCAACGCCGCCGCCACCGTCGTTGCGGGTAATCATCGACAGGAATTGGGGCGAATCAATAAGAATGGTCTTGGATTGAAAGGAGCGAGGAAGCTTTTGCGAAATGGCGGAGGTCGTGAAGATCACGGAGGGTTTACTGAGTTCAAACAAGTGAGTCAACTCGGAAGTGGTGGAGAGCGGATTGCCAGGGGAGACAGTGATGCCAAGGGAGAGAAGGGAGAAGTAGAGAACAGGGACGTAGAGGGAAGGAGGGGTGAGGATGAAAGCGACGGCGTTTTGGGAAAGGGAAGGGAATTGGGATTGGAGCGAAACGGTAAGGGAGTGGATTTGGGCGATTAAGCTAGAGTAGGTCAGTTGCTCGCCGGTGGCGGCGTCGATGAGAAATGGGGTGGCGAGAGTGGCAGTGGAGTCGGGGGCGGAGATGGTGGTGTGGAGGAGGGAAAGGGTGTACTCCGTGACGGAAATCGGTTGAGAAGTCGGGGGTAACGGAACCGGCAGCCTGAGACTGTGGAAAGTCTTCGTTTCCGAGCAAAATCCATTTCTGGGATCTATGTTTTGCTGTTTCGCCATTGGTGTGTGTGTGTGGAGGTGTTTTGGGTGGAAGGAAAATTCTCGTTTATAATATATTAGGCTTGGTGGCGGGGAGCGATCAAAACTCAGATGTGTTGACTGTGGTCGGCATGTATACTTTTCGTCTGTAATTATAATGATTTTTTTTAGAGTTAATTGCAAAAAGTCGGGTCAAACTTTTCTTCAATGGTAAAGAGGAAAATCGTCAATGGTAAAGAGGAAAATCACACTTTTGTCTATTTCTTTGCCCTCGTTGTACTTTTAGTCGCTCTTTTTAGTATTATTGTGATCTTTATATTTTACTGTTTTGGCACTTTTGGACCCTATAATCGGCTATAGAAGGTTTTTATTGACCAATTTTGTAAGTTAACTGTAATTTTGTGAGTCACAAATATTTTTTAAATTTGCATAATCACCCAAAGACCTGCAAAACCTTCTATAGTCGGTCATAGGGACCAAATGTGCCAAAATTGTAAATAATATGAACCACAAGTACAACGAAAATAAAGTATAGCGAGACTAAAAAGAGGGATCAAAAGTGCGATAAGGGTAAAGAATAGGGTCCAAAATTATAAATTTTTCAACTGTAAATTGCTCCCTAGACTTTTAATTTTTATAATTAACACATCAAACTATCAATTTGTTGCAATGAAGGGTAAGGTTAGTTTTAATTTTACAACAAAAAAAAGAAATCATAAAGATATCTAATTACTCACCTAACCTTTCAATAAAATTACAAATTTTATGTATCAATATTGTTATTATGTGGATAATTATGTTTTTTTAATTAAGAATTTTTAGAATTAAGACTAACATTTCTCTACATTATAACAAATTGAGGGATCGACTACAAAAATTTAATGTTTAAGGAAAATTTTACTATCTAAATAAAGTTTGAAGTCATTTTTTGCAATTAACTCTTTCTTAATTTTTTTTTTATTATTTATTTTACACCCAATGTCAATTATCAAATTATTTAAGAAAGATATATGAGTAATTATATTTGATACCATACAAAAACTTGATAGTTAGAGAAATTATTGAGTTCAACGGATGTATAACCATCCAATAGTTATTTGACATATCACCAAAATTGCTATGGTAAAAAATTATTAATGGAAATCTTATTAATTTTCTAATTATTCCTTATTGATAGAGATTTGTTTAGATCTGAGATAAACTATATCACCTTCATCGTTCCAAGTCCAACCATCTCCCTCCCTCCACCCATCAAAATTTCAGATTTCATAAAACTCGCAAGTCTTGTGAACATGATGCAATTTTTACAACAAAACATGCATGAAAAGCAAAGAAATTGTGAAAACTCACGTTTTAAATGGGAAGAACACGTCCAAGAGACATGTATGATTTACAGTACCAGAAGAACCCATCATCGAAGATTATATATTTTTTAAACTTTACACTCACTCACGAAAACAACTAAATTTGGAGATTCTCTTTTCTAAAATTTTGATGATGGGTGGCGAGGGAGCATCTGCAATTTTGATGGGTAGAGAACAAAGAAGGACGAAAATTAATGGAGGAACGGTGTTCTAATGGAGGAATTAGAAAATTAATTATGTGAGATCTAACAAAATGCCAATGAACAAGGAATACTTAGAAAATTAATAAGATTTTCGTTAATATTTTTCTACCATAACAATTTTGATGATGTGTCAAATAATTATTGGATGATTGCACTAAATTATTATACTAACGTGTATACATCCATTACACTCAATAATTTCTCTAAATGATAACATACGGTGATTCAATCATAGCAAAAAATAAGAATAGATCGACGACTGGCATGCATGTGACATGTCTAGTAAAGCAAAAGTGCTTTCTATTAATTTTTATAATTTGAGTTTCATGCTTTCTTGCTGCAAAATGTGGAGTTTTCCTCCTTTATTTTACTCTAAAAGAAATAATAAAATTAAGGTGATTAATGACTATCATGTTACTCCTTGGTTATTTTGATAATTTAATAAAATAAAGTACAGTTTCAACCATTTATATATTTCATTGGTTCCACTAGAATAGTTCACTCTCAACATTTTATTTTTGTTATGAAAAAGGGGTTCACTTTCAAATTTTTACTTTTTCTACTTTTAAGAATATAATGTGGTCCATAATTAATTCATACTTTAAAAGTAATTACTCCTTCCATTCTATTAGAAGAGTCCACGTTCAAAAATATTTTTTGTTCCAATAAAATAGTCTACTTTCAAAATTTTTATTACCCTACCCTTATTAATGTAATTATATGTTGGTGTGCATAAAAATAGTTAAAAGCCATTGGACCTAGCCCAATCAAGACAACGAGAGTTTAAGCATAAAAAGCCCAAAAACAGGCTTAGGTTGACCTCGTCCAGGACGAACTGGAGCTGACCTCGTCCGTGACGACCTGAGGAGCTGACATCGGCAGGTAGCAAACCGAGCTATAGAAATAGCTTAGGTCAGTAACAGTCAAGATAACCGAGCCCAGGACATTTAGGTCGGAATAACGGTAACAATGACATGATTGCTAGGTCACATTAAGGGGCGGGAATCTGGGACTGGTTTCATGCAGGAATTACTCACTACAATAATTACAAGGAGTCATCATGATGAAGGAGCCTTATCCGAACCATAAATAGCAAAGGAGTTACAAAGGCATTCAAGTCACCATGAATGAGGAGACAATTAAGGTGTGCAATCAATGTGCCAGCTCATCATGACACCAACGGACACTTCAAGGTGAGGCTATATATATTCAGTATTCAGACTCATTTCAAGTACACAATTCTTTACGAACTTAAGCTCTTAGTCAATTCATTTTTGTACTCTACTAACTTGAGTGTCGGAGTGGAACAGGTGGGATAGCCCCGCTTGTTTCTTGTCTCTTGCTCCTGTTACCAGATTCCTCAAGAAGGCTGCTGAGCTGAGCTCCCCATTCCCAGATCCGAGCTCCGCTCTCACCCATCCGAGCTACCAATTTGCATATTTGAGCTATATCTTCAAATCTTCATCCAGCCGACCGAAGCATCCTGATCCGGACATTTTGTGTCATATCATATGTGGTTTACAATTAACCCACATTTAAAAGTAATGATATAAATAGAACAATTGGTATCAAATTAGTTTTAAAAATATTTTTTTTAAAAAAAGTTGTATGTAAAAAGTGTAATTAAAAATGTAAAAAAAAACCTAGTTAAATAGCAAAAAATTCAATAAGAATAATAAGAAAGTATTATAATATATTAAATTTATTATAAAAACCAAAACATAAACGAAAGCAATAAAAACGAACCAAGCTAAGCAATTCCATTTTCTCATTCTCTTCCTAATTTTGTTTTGTACTTTTCAAAATAACGTTATTTTATTCCAAATCAAATGAAAATAAAGTAACTTGGTATTGAGAAGTGAGACTACATAAAGAAAAAAAAAATTTTAAAAAAAGGTGAGACAAAGTATTTGACCTCCAATTCCAATTTACGGTAGTTATACATCTTCTGTGCTAGTGGGTTAAATGTATAAAGCTATACTCAGCTGTGTCTCGGTAAGATATACTTCATCCGTTTCATTTGAAGAGTCTAATATATCTCCGTTTAGTATTACAAAGTATACTCTTATAATGAAATAGATGAATTATAACTTTTTATATGTCATAAATATAATCTAAATACTTTATTTGGTACTATTTTCTTTTATTTATACTCTTACTTTCTAAATATGAATTAATTATGTATCACACATAATTATATTTGTAAGAACATGATATTTTAAAAAAATATAAATACGATTCTTTTATGAAGATCAAAAAAATATACAAAGCTTTTTTATATGAGTACGCCCAAATCTCCTGCATCCACGTATGCATGTATATATCATCACATGTTAAAGAGAACCTGAAATACTTAGATGAAGAAGATGTGATATATTTTTATATAAAACAAAGGGAGTAATAAAGTAATTGATTTTTTAAAAAAGCACTCAATGAGCTCATATAAATATTATTCTATTTATCTCATAAAAAGAGTTGTATCTAGAATTGTGCATCCGACAAAAAGTTTTTTTTTCGTTTCATTTGAAAAATTTTAATCTGACATAAATGTAATTTATTGTAAATATCAAAATACAACACTTAAATTAATTAATTTAACACTATTTTAAATGTTGGAACGAAATAAACACGTTTAGATTCAAAAGGTTTTAAAAATATGGGGGGATAAATGTAAAATGAAACCAATCAATCATTAATTAAAATGGTCCAAGTCAAGTCAATAATGTTGTACGATAGTAAACAAGATTGTTCCAATTATATGGATCTCTTTGAATAGTCAACCGTTGTTGTCCTTTATTTATACTAGTCAACTTCCGTTATTTCTTTCTCACTGTCTTTTATACTAGTCAGCGGCGCGGGGATTTTACTGAACTTTTTTTTTTTTTTTTTTGGAAGTAAAAAAAAAAATGTACATATATATATATATATATATATCCTTAAATGTACGATATACCTTGAAATTATGAAAATTTATCTTAAAACTAAGAGGAAATGTAAAATATATTCTAACTCCGTTCCAAATTAAATATAATTTGAATTTCAAATTTCTGTCTCGAAATAAATGAATTTTTTAACATTTGAAGGATAACTTACGCATATAATCGTAATGTCCCAAAAGTAATTGTATTAATGTTCTTTTATATTTTCAATATACCTATTACTCTTATTTATAATTATACTGTAATACATTTGAATTTTGTGTATTTGTTATTCAGTCAAACTAGCACAATAATTTTACTAGTTTCCTTATTTCGTGTGAAAAATATTAAAATGATCTTTTTAATTTGGAACGAAAATAACATGTATGTTTTTCTGTTAAGAATTTTGAACACATTTACTGATAAGAAAATATTAGTGAGATAATAATAAATACTATGAAAGCAAGTAAAACTAGGAAAATAATGTAAAAGATCAGCGGAGCTATAGTCCCATTACAAAATCATTTTTTCATTTAACAATTTTCATGGATATGTACTCAAGGGTTTGGCCCAACGATACATCCAAGGAATGTTTAAAACCTTTGGCTTTGGGGAGACCAAGGTTCGAATCCTGGACGAATTTCCAGCATCTTTCCTTAAAATTTAAAAAAAAAAAAAAAAAAAGAAAAACCAATTATCATGGATATACTACTAATTGAAGTTATAGGTAAAACCATTATAAGCATCTTTATTAGCTGACTGAATGATTTTGTAACGGGAATTTAGTCTTCATTGTCATCACTCATTAATTTTCTAAATTAGAAATTAAGACTTGGACTCTTCTGCTAACAATAGTTTTAAGCATACTCTTCAGCTATGTGCATAAGCATTTACCATATGCTGACTTTTCAGTACTCATGACCAAATACTAAATATTATTACCTTTATTTTAATCAAAAGTTTATTTTAAATATTTTTTTTTATTCTAATAAAATTGTTTGTTATGTTTGCAAATTATCGCCAATGAATATCTTTTGTACCAAATTTAGTGTAAAAGAGTCACCGTGTCATTCCAACCAAACCTTTTTGTTTTTTTTTAAATACCGAATAGTGCATCACCAAATTTAGCATTGGACTATCCACTTGCACTATATTTAGTGTCGATAGGTAGGAATCGAGTCATGGTTCAGTGGCTGATCACAAAGCAAATCCATCGCAAAGATTGCGTGTTCGAAACTTACCTACAAAATAATTTAGAAATTTATGAGTGGAGCCCACTAAGGACCATATTAAAAAAAAAAATAGAAGCGTCGATAGATCTCACAATTTTTTTAAGTTATGTATTAATTAAACGTACACAATTATGATTGTCAAATATTAAATATATTCTTAATGAAACTAAAAAGAGGAAACTCTATTTTATGCATCATTACGGTGGAAACTAATACTTCATCATATTAAAACAGAAAAACTTCAAAATTCTTCATCATAAAGCCTATAAAATTTTCCTTATTCTACTATATATTCATTTCATTTTCACACTTGAAATTAACCTAGGACAACGAACCAAAAAAAAAAAAAAATTAAAGTGACATTATGCATATAGGTAAATAAAAAAGTAGGTGTATCATTGCAGGAACCTTTTTTTTTTTTTTTTCCCTAATTTTTTTGAATCCAGGCTACAAAACCTTAAAAGAATATGGTTTAAGTAATACTCTTCAACCAGAGTATCAGTAATAATCTCTTCAAAAATCTCAAGAATAGGGTTGTTTGCTTTGAACAAGAAGATGGTACTTAAACCAGAGTATCAGTAATAATTTTTTCAAAAATCTCGAGAATAGGGTTGTTTGCTTTGAACAAGAAGATGGAAGAGATAACATTCTCGTCCTTATTTTATTAATCGAAAATGTGAGAGAAAAACATAGTAATTATGACAATTAAGATGTCAAAATTTGTATTTTAAATAAAGTGTTCTTTTCTTAAATTTTTGGGAAAAAAAAAATTACAATTGGCTGTAAGGTTTATTATTTACTGATCTGTAATTTTATTTATATATATTAAATGTAATGTTTTTGTGATTTTTGGTCTTAATTATTTGTGATTATATATTATTTTTAAGCACCTTAATGTTTAATATTTAAAAAATAAGCACGTTTAGTTTGAATGTAGCTATCTTTTTGTAAAGGTTTATCCATTGTTTGGGCAAAGAATGACGAAGATGAATTTGACTTTGCTGTCTTGGCTGCACTTCCCTGTTCTCCGGTGCTAACAGTTACGGTATGGAGCTGCTGGATCAAAAAAATATTCATGGCGGGTGATGGGTATTTATCCACTTTTTGTTGTATTTGTAAACTATAGTTTGTCCCAAACTAGGAATAACAAGGACAGCAGCTTTAGATTTTGCACTAACGTAAAGCATTGTCAAACTTGATAATGTGGACCACAAAAGAAATTGTGTCAATCGTAAATGTTAAAAGATTATATTGTGTTTCGATGTTATATGATGGCAAATAACGAGATATAATTTATATAATCAATGAGAAGGCACAATACTCTGTTAATTGAGCTTCTTAGAATGTTGAGGTTTCTTCTACAATTCCAACAACATTATTATACGTACAGTATAAATTTTTTCTGTTTTATTAAAAAAGTCCACATTAAAAAACACTTTTTTTTTGTTCCAAATTTTTTTCTGCTCCTATCCTACTAATATCATCACGTTTGGTCCACAATTAGTCCATACTTAATAAGTATGGATATAAACGGAATAAATAATGTCAAATTAACTATTTTAAGTATTGTACCTTAACACTCATAATAAATTAAACATTATTTAAATGAACTATTCTAACGGAACGGAAGTAGTAGCAGATGTAATAGATTAAACGGTCCTTACTAATCCTGCTTTCAATTGCGCAGAAATGCGTGGTTACAAACAAATGTAGGACTTTGTAGGAGCCACGTACGATATATCATAATGCATTAATTTTATGAATATTACAGCAAATGAAGCTGGAATCGGATCACTGAGACTGAGGTGTTGCCTTTTCTTCTTCATTCTTCGACTGCAAGTATCTACACAAGATGAAAGGATAACAGATTAGTGATTACTAAAACACAGGAATACCTTAACCTGATTTTTTAAAGTTGTGTATTGAAAATATAGAAAACAAGAAGCACACTATTAGTACATAGTCAATGAGGCGTATGATCCGAATCCATTTAGCACTCCTATTATAGTTCAGAACACCACTATCGATTACTCTGCACCGATCTTGTGATTGTGGCACATGATTGGTATATACAGAGAGGCCCTACTGAATTGTGAGAAGAAACAGTATCGCCTCGCGACAATGGATCTCAAGAGGATTTGATGGGCTCATTTTTTTGGATCCAATATTCTGTTTCTATTATCGTTTTTCAATTGTGTCCTACAATCACAAACTAAGTTTATGTTGAGACTCATTTTTATTATCCAAGAACGTGCCACTATCAATATTATTTTTGTTTTAAGCAACAACTAGCAATAGTTAGCCATGGCCAAATTTACTCAAATATCCGAATCATGGTTTAACATTGTAGCATCAAGAGTTGAGCATACTAGCTTTAATTGGTGGAAAGAGAGTAGCAGGTGAGGAAAGCAGAGTAAACACACAAACATGATCATATTCATATACATCCTCGGTGTCATTAGAAGAATTATGTTTTTAACGGGACGAAAGAAGTATATACTACTTTGAAGTTCAAAAGTATTGAGGTTTGAAAACTCACCCTTGCCCTTTTGCCCAACGAGAGAGCTGGTAGAGTTGCACCACTTCATTGGAGGCATGTGTCACCATAAGAAAATGGTTGCGAGGATTTATAACCCAAGCAAACCTCATAAACAGAGCAGAGTAAACACACAATACTGCACAAAAATCATTTGAAATGCACAACAATTAGACCTCGGACCAACAAAATCTTTTAGCCTTATCAAACGCATCAAACGACAAAAATTTGAAGAAGAAAAAAAACCTCCAGTCATAGAGCCAGATATCAATTCTGGTGGTTTCTGTGTGTCTGTCAATCCCTACAGAACCCAAAACCCGTCATGAAACAGGTTTGAGTCATACATATTATATACGTTAGCTCATTTTGAGGGACGTTTTTAAAATGTATATTGGCAAGGATAAGATGTATGGTAAGCAAAAATGAAATCAAAACATACTGCAAGAATGAATCCCCAGTTGCCCACAGGACCCCAGAAGTGCGTGGTTTTAGGGCCAACGGGACTGTTCAAGAATGCTCGAAAATATGCCATTCTCACTCTTCTCTGTTCCACAAAAACTCTCTGCAATCATTGTAAATCATGGGATCAATCAAACACCTCAGGTAACTAAGAGACACAGAGCAAAAGGGAGATTGCGCTTCTACAAATACACAAAGAAAACCTAGCAAAGAACAAATTACATCGCCAGAAATCGACCAAGAAAGAACAAGAGAAATGAACACAAAGGCAATATAACTCATCTTCATCTTTCAGTAAAGCTCATTCCATAAACAGAGCTAAGATCGCCTAAGACTACCCCTTCTGATTCTTTCAAAGCCATGGCACCCCTTTTCATTTTCATATGAAATTTGCAGTCAATAATGATTTTTTTTTTTTTGTCCCTTGCAATTGGGCTTTGAAGAATCCCCCACTGTACTTTCACCACTTCTCTTGAGTAAAAATCCAACACTTTTCTCTATTTCTAATGGAAAAACACAGCAAATATCATGAGATTCTACCCGTCACAATCAATAAAAGTAATAAACAGTCTCCCAAGATTCTTGGAAACAAAACAGAGTACTGCTGCTACCACAGAAAGAACCCACAAAATTAAACATTCAAATCGAAAAGAAAAACACAGCCAAATTGTTGAGTGGAAGAAGATTCAACACACCAGTCAATAAGAGTAAAACAAGAACAGAGCTTACAGTTACAACCAAGAAATGCTTAAAGAAAGAACCTTTGATCTTTGTTTCTGAGAGATCACGAACTGGGATGTGTGCAAATCCAAAGAGGAAATCTCCAAATGGAAAGGGGGAATTAAAAATGCATGGGCAGAGTCAGACAGTAGGTGGTGCCGTGCGTGATTGGTAGAGAGACAGGTGGTTGCACTTACAGTACTAGTATATTAATGGTACCAGATATAAAGCCACACCCATATCGACACTATTGCAGTGATTCCTGTCTTCCTCCTATGGCTATGATCCTATCCATATTCCTATTCCACTTCAGATTCCACGCAACGCAGGTGGCAAGGGATATACACCCATTTCAGCAACCTTTTTTGTCCAAACCAAAATATTTTACATTTTAGTCGTAATCTAAATCCATTAGTGGTCAAACAATGAAACTTTACAATTTACACCAAGAATTCAGTAATTACCATTAATTAAATCAACAAAGCTGTGTAATCAGTCTCTAGTATACTTTTAATTAGTGTATTATTTTTGTTTGAGTGACACTTTTTAAATAACAGACAAAGTAATGCGCTTGAATCACTTTATGAGGGCTACAAATTTTAATGAAACTTATTAAGGGCATGTTCTTTTTGTTTCGTTTTAAAAACGGTTTTGGTTTCAACAGTAAATTTAATATATATTAATCATATTTCATCATTTCTAATACAACTTTTTACTATTCAGCATCTACTTTTTATATTTTTAATACATTTTTTACATTATAAAACTATTTTTCAAAACTTATTTTCAAAATCGTTTTTAAAACGCCCAAAAAGAACATGCTATTAATACATTCTTAAACAAAACAGAAACTTATTCAGTAGGTGTAGGTGGTGTAGGGTCTCCATTGAAACCTATGAATTTTTACAGATATTTGGAAGGCAAATTTAGGACGTCAAGTTAAAAAGGAGGATCTTGATTGGTCAAATTCTTTGGACCCCCATTGTGGGTTTTGCCTTTTTCGGAGTAAGATGGACCATATGCGTTTCTTTGGGGTCCCATATCAACTTTTTTCATGTTTCACTTTTATTTTATTTAAGAAGAAAATTTATTGTCATGGTAAAAAAAATGTCATACATTTTTTCGGTGATTGATGTGTTACTTACGTGATAATATTGTTAAATAATTTTAATTTTATATTTAATTATATAATTATATTTCTTTAAATGATTGTTATATTACCCACACAGTCTGAATCTTTTTAAAGTGCGTATCACTTCTTTCATTTGGACCACACCAAATCACCTGTCCCCGCAACGTATGATCTCCTCTCAAAGTTTAGTGTCTCTTTTTTAAGAAGGGAATTACAATATTGAAACTTTTAAAGTTTTTATAAATTCCTTAAAAACTGTACAAGAGAAGTTATAGCTTCCAAAAAGTTCAAAAGCAAAACTATCATGTTTCCAAAATTAGATACATTAGTTATTGCATTTTATTATGAGTTGTAAAGTTTAATATCTAAATTATATAATTAAATATTTGTTACTATTCTTTTACATGTTGTCATTACTTTTTAAATATGAAATTATAAATTAATTGGAGACAACTATAATTTTATTAATAAATGTATAAAAACAATTTAGAAACATATGCACTATTTTTCCTTTTCTATTTGAATGAGATCCATTAACTAATATATTTCCCCTGATTTCTTCAACCATGCAAAAATTTAAGGTTAATTGCTTTTACTTCCCTTAAGTTTGAAAAAATTACTGATACTTCCTAAAGTTTAAAAAATATTATCAACACCCCTAAACTCTTCAAATTACAAATAGCTCTTAGATTCATATCTATCTTTCCAACTGATAACCTATCGGTAACCTGACCAAAATAGGAAAAAATGGTCATATTTCCAAACCTTGGGGGAGGTAAATGTAATTAACCCAAATTAAACTCCTCCAAAATCAACACAAATAGACCTGAGGGATGGATCATAAAAATGTAGCCTGCAAAAAGTCTATTTTTATTTTGTAAAAGATGAATTAAACTTCTCCTCAGAAGCTCTCATTTGGCATGTGCTTACAGTTAAAAAGTTCTTAAATCTGACAAAATAAGAAGAAGATGAGTCAATAAAGGACTCACTCATTTCTCTCTGTATCTATTGACAAAAAATCCAAGATCAACAAAAGTTCTCAGTGGTTTTTTTTAGTCGAAAAAACGAACTCAATTGGCCTCTTTTGCATCAGGAAAGCTCCTTCTTGATCACATTTGAGACCTCCTCTGGTTTCTTCTCTGCTGGAAGATTAGCAACAATACCCTTTTTCTTGTAGTAATCAATCACCTGCAGTCATGGAGATAACAGATGCCTTAGAGGCGCAACAAACCGGCACCAAAATAAATATATTCAACATCCAACTCCAGGCTATACAGTACAAGGGTCATCTCGTATTCCATGGTTAGACATCAGAATCAATCAATTTGAAGTGAAACAGCCAACATCAACATGTTGCTTGCAGAGAGAAGCAAAACTGAATCGCGAGACAATATAGTACAACAGACTCTTTCTGAATTCTTGCATCGCTTTCCCATGACACAAACATTGCTGATATATTGACAATTGGCACACTACAGCCGGAACTTTATATCAACAGACTTAACATAAAATGCGTGACAATGCGCAATGATATGAACTGAATTTTCATGGAACATGACATAAATAGTGAAGCAATTTCGTAATTTGTCTGCGTCCAGCGTTCAGTAGTAATGAGGGTCAACATAGATGTAAGATCACAGATGAACGACATTTTTCCCGAACTTCAAAAAAATCAAAAAAGGAAAGAAAATGAAATAATACCGGTTCAGTCTGCTTGTGGAAGGCTTCTAGCCTAGACTTCAGTACAGCAGCAGTGTCATCTTTCCGTTGAGTGAGAGGCTCTCCAGTGACCTTTTCCAAATAAATAGGATAGAATCAGCCTTAAAAGGGAAAAGACAGATACACGCACAGAGAATCTATATAAAACATTCCTCATACTATCTACACAAGTTAATAGTTAAACTCTGCAGGGAACAATCATAAGGAGACTCGAATGAACAAGGTACAGAAAATATAGCTGACAAGAGAAACCATTAACAATCATGCATCCAGTACAAAATAAATTAAGTGCAATGATTCAGTCCTTACATCATCAACTCCGGGTGCTTTCGGGGGAGCAAATTTTGTATGGTAGGTTCTGCCACTAGAAGGGTGAATCCAGCGGCCAGTAATTCGCTCCTCCAAGATTGCATCATCAATTGCAAAGTTAAGAACTTTGTCAACTTTAACTCCTCGCTTTTCAAGCATTTCATCCAGCTGAATTTGGAGGAAACAAAAAATGGTTATGATGATGCCACAAACTGATGACCAGCCAGACTAACAGATAATAACAAGAGGTTAATAATATCCATTTTGCAGAACAAAGTGGAACCTTTTGAGCTTGGACCACAGTTCTCGGGAAGCCATCAAGAATGAACCCTTTGTGGCATGAAGGCTTCTTAAGTGCTTCATCTATGATACCAACCACCAAATCATCTGAAACAAGCTCTCCCTAGAAAACCATGTAAATACAGACAATTCAGAAACAAAGGAATTCCACAAGGACAAAAGTAGACACGCACACAAACTCATGCAAACATCTTAAAATGATTTAAAAAAAGATACAACAATTGAATAAGTTATCTACCTTCTCCATGGCCTCTTTAGCCTTGATACCAAGAGGGGTTTTGGCTGCAACAGAAGCTCTTAGCATATCACCAGTAGCCAAGTGACATAGGCAATATTCATCCTTGATTAAAGGTGATTGTGTTCCCTTTCCAGACCCCGGCGGACCTGCACAATAATAATTTTTTTTCAAGATCTTGAGAACTGAAAGGTTCCATGGAAGATAATTCAATACAATTTTCTCAAAACCATAAAAGATACATCAGAGCAGGAGCTCTTCACAGTAGACAATTAAAAGTTCAATTCCTAAGAACTTGACATTCAAGTTACCAAGAGTTGAATGTTATGCCACAGCCTCCAAAACCAGAAACACAAATAACCCTAGAATTTCCCATTATGCATGAAGATCATGTAGAGCAACTGATATAAACGATTAAAGCAGAAATTCTTTTAATAAATAACAGAGAGCTTTGAACTTCAAAAAGGATCCTCCACTAGGAGATTGGAAACTTATGTAAACTTGAGCTCATCAAGTACCTCTTTTCATCCAAAATATGATTCCAAAGAGTCAAGAACAAATTAAAACATAAGAAGCTCTACTGTCCGCATACATTTCCACCAAAGATCAGAGTACATAACAACTACCACAAATCAATCTGAAAATAGCAATTAGGTACAGCTTTAATTTCAGATATATGTAAACTTGGGAAGATTGGGGTAAGAAAACATCGGCACTTTAAATTGGCAATTTTGAAGGCCATAAATGATCAAACACCCCCTCCATAATCAATCATACTTCATACAAATTTCAATTAGTTCATTCAAAAGAACGGACACGTGTCTTCAAAAGAGGTCTATCTACAGATTACTCTTTCCTATTAAGAATGACCATGCTAGCTATCGTAAGAATTAATCCTTGCCCAAAAGTAAAGCTTGGCATTTTAAACAAACAAACAATATACATTAATACAACATGCTAACTTTAACATATCCAGGTGAAAAACCAGCACTCTTAATTTAAACCCTGGACTGTTTTTCCTAGGGCAAACTGGTAAGGCGCAAACTTTTCAGACTACATAACCAAAGAGAGTACAATATTGATGAAGGAAAAACCTGGCAGCATCTAACTTCAAACAAGTTCAGCATAGCACCGATATGCATAAGATTCAAGAGGGATGAAATTCCTTAGAATGCCAAAAAAAAAGAAATTAATCTTCAGTCTGGAAAAGGAGTAAATCTGATATCTTAGATTGGATAAAACCATTGCCAGTCAACAAAAGTAACAATCTATTGAATAATCAGAAATGTTTAAAAGTTAAACAAGGTCAAATGTGGCAACCAAAAACCATCTAATATCAAATCTAGCAAACATAAAAGAATCCAAGGAGCGTTTTTCCATCTAATTACATTTAATTAATTCACATGTCTTGCAAAGCTTGCAAACCCCCCAAAAAAAAGCCTCATAACTTCATTCAAAACAGGTAAATCAAAACAAATTTCAACATGACTTCTAACTTGACTCGGAAAGCAAACCCGGAAACCTAATAAACCATATAACACAAGTCAATTCCGGTTAACAGATTCAGTAGCAACAAATCCCACCATTCCACCACCACCACCACCGAATTGAAAATTACAAAACCCAAATTTGTTTGATACGAAAAGAAAAATTCTACCCAAAAAGAAGCAAACTTTACACAAACCCAACAAAGGATGGGTAAAGAGAATTAATTACCAACTAGGATAAGGCGTTTGTCGGGTTTGTTAGAGCATTTCATGCGGCGAAGGAGTTCAGTCATGAGATCTACAGAGGGAACATCCTCCAAATTCGCAGCGGTGCCCGCCATTGTTACAGATCTCGGTGGTGCCTTTTTCCCTCCTCCGGAAGAAGGGTTGTTGTGGGGAGTTTGTCAGAAGAGAAGTTGCGTTGTTGAATTTATGAATTGTCGTTGGTAGCCTATAAAAGGGAAAGGAAAATGGAGCTGTTGTTGGGTTGCGGACCTTACAACGCTAAGCTTTTAAGCAGGTTTTTTGACTTCTAATCCTAACAACCGCAGAGAGAAAAATTAAATTATAATTCCTTTTATAGGAATATATTCGGGTTTGTATCCTCTAGCCCAAAATAATTCTACCAAAATAATCCTAAGAGAAAAATTAAATTATAATTCCTTTATAGGAATATATTCGGGTTTGTATCCTCTAGCCCAAAATAATCCTAAGAGAAAAATTAAATTATAATTCCTTTATAGGAATATATTCGGGTTTGTATCCTCTAGCCCAAAATAATCCTAACAACCGCAGAGAGAAAAATAAATTATAATGCCTTTATATATACAGTCGGGTTTGGATCTTTTGGTCCAAAATAATTTTAGACTAAAGTGTCTCCTTCTCCAAAATAGTAAAAATTCAGGGGAGGGGGTTGGTAGTGAGATCCCACGACTATTCCCTAATGTTTCCGTTTCATAGGGGGAAGACACCCTAGTCCATAATTATTTTGGACTAGAGGATTCCGGGCAACATTTATACATATATGAAAATAGTAATATTATATCCAACTCACCTAATGAAACCATTCATTTACTAATAATGGCTTATAATGCATTACTAATGTAATTGCATACGTTACTGCATTAACTATTATTATTCAGTATTATATATCTATCCTATATAATAGAAATTAACATAGGTTTGATGTTAAACTGCCACATGTACTTAACATTTAATTATGTTAATGTTGACAATGCTGCCACATAATCACATAATTACCTTCAAATGCCACATGGCTGCCACATTGTCAGATAATTTAATTTAACTATTGATATGAATGCCACATAAGATTAATATGTTTATTAAATACATAAATTTTATTTTATCTCATTTAACTAGATAATATTTTTCATTACCTCTTCAACTTCTTAGTTATTTTTCAAATTTTCATATTAAATTAATCTCCAAATTTAAGAGCATTGGACTCTCTGTATTCTACATTTCATATATATATATATATATATATCATATATATTTATATATATTATATAATTTATATAGAACTTAAGTATATTTGTAAACTATCAACCGTTTATAATGAAAAAAAGTTTATTTGTTATTAGTAAATGTAGCATTATTAATAAATAATTTTTAAAGTAAGACATGCTTATATTATGCAATAGTGAGCGAACTAAAATTATTATTATTTCCATTTACTAATTTATTTTTAATTTAAGACTTTTCATATACTATAAGTTTCAAATATCATTAAAATCTATTGATTATATTATAATTATTTACATTGTTCACATCAACTTCCTTATTAATATACTATTAGTAAATGATTAATTATATGAAAATTTTTGGTAATCCTCACCAAATAAAATGGATAAACACTTTATTTATCACTTTGCAATCTATATATATATCCAGTCCATTGAAAATAAAAATCCACACAACTTTCTTATTGTTTAGACTCCTTATAGGCATGCAGTCTAATTCACTTTAATGGTGAAACTTTTCGTAATGTATACACATTCTTTTAAAACATATTTTTTTGTATAGAGAAATTTCAAAATGCATTTTTTTTTTCCTGAATTTTCTCAATTTCTTCAAATTTGCAAGTTGTTACTCCAATGAAAAACAAGATTTCTCTATCCAACGTTATAAAATGTCTCCATGCATGTTTACCTCTTTTAACAATGGAGCTTCTTATGTTATCGACATCTACATACAACACGTCTCGAATTCATTCAACAACTTAGTTTTTTTTAGAGAATAAGAAGAAGGCTAAAGAAGTTGACAGGGGCCGATCTAAGAATGTGAGAAAAAATGAAGAGAATAGAGTAGGCATGCCAATTCTATATTTGGGAAAAAATTTCAAGTGTTTGTGTGATATTTATCATATGTTTCTTGTTTTTAACTATGTATTTGTAATAAATCGATTACTATTAATTAATAATTTTATATATATATATGAGCACATAATAATATTATTGGGCATTCACCGTGCAAATGCACGATGCTCACTTCTAGTATATATATATATATATAGGCCTCCCACTTTAGACTTATTATTTTATTTATTAAAATGTATTTAAATAAAGTGATTAAATTCGATAAAAATATTCATTTATTTAATTTTTTAGAGTTTAAATTGAACTCCTTATAGTATATTGTGGCATATGACCTCTAGAAGTCGACTACAAGCTGGATGTAGGCAAACACCAAGCAGTGAACGAGAATGTCCCCAATTATAATTCGACTTTCAAATTAGTATGAGTAAGAGTGATTTAGTGTAGATCTTAGTTGAGAACAAATCATATACATTCAAAGAGTATTCAAACATCTTATTTATAGAAAATAGAAGCCAGAGAATACCTCTAATATAACTTTAATTAAGTGTAACGGAGCTAACACTGGGGGTTGCTCTTCCATTCATCATATTATAACGGTATCGCACTCGACTGTTACTATAATAAAGATCATATTTAAGTTTTTCAGCATTAACTCTGAACATAACAATAATAGGTTCCTTATTAAGACACACCAAGCTGAAACTGAGAAGTCTTGTGCCAACTCTCAAGCGGTCTTGATCTGGCTCTCGAACTCCATATTTGTTTGTAGAACAATATATATTTGTATGGGCCTGATCTATATGGGCATCTCCAATAGTACGGTCCAAGTTTTGGACCAAACCATTTTGGTCTGAACTAAAAACCTACCCTAAATTCTAACAATTTGGATTATATTCTATACCAAAAAATACTATATTTATTCGGTTTAATTTAAATGTCATTATACACATGAATTTATTACATATATTTTATGTAGTAGTTATTACATAAAATTTATATAGCCGTTATTATATTAAAAAAATGCAAATATTTATAAATTTTAATTATTTAGTGAATACTTTTATATATAAATAAAAATAAATACATTCACTATTACATTTCTTACAGAATTAATTATACTCAATGAGATTTAATATACAATAAATCACAAATAATTAAGACAATACATCACGAAACAAATTAGATTTAATTATTATTATGGCGGCTTGTGGAATGATTTACCCGAATATTAGTAATTGTGTTATTAGTATTGAAAGTAGGGATATTAATGAAATAAATAGTGTTAATTTAATTATTTTAAGTGTTATATTTTAATATTCAAAATAAGTTGTACATTTTTCAAAGTAAAATATTTTAATAGAACGAAAGAAGTATAAAATATAGTATATTAAGAATAACTAAAAATTATCGTAAAATACAAATTAAACCCTCCCAAAGATTTTTTCATTTTTGGTACCTTACCAACCCCGGAAGGAAGGTACCAAAAACAGCACGAGGCGCACAAGCCACTGGTGGAATCAATGGCTTCCAAGATCAAAATATAAAGTGGCCCTTGAGGCTAAAGATAATACTACGGGAACGATTAATAGCTCAATAGAAGAATACAAAAGAGCTTTCTTGCACCACACGGGATCAAATCTAATGGGGAGGGGAAAAAAGTTATAAGGGCTCACATGGGCCTAATTCTCAAAAAAAAAAAGAGAAAAGAAAAGAAGATAAAACTAATAATCAGACCCAACCCTTTTCCCTTTATGAGGAAAAATCAGACACCGTTTTAAGTCCGGACCGGCTACATTTTCACATGTACCACTTCTTTTTTCTGTTTGAGGCAAGCCAACCTTATAATTCAGGCGTGAGACTAATCTTCAACAGAAAAATGTAATGACCCAACCCCGTACTCTTAGTAATATTCAAGAACCTTGCTTTAGAGAATAGGTTCGAACTCAAGACGTGCAAAATGCACCAAGTCCTTACCATTGGAACAAACCTCCGGAGCAGAGCCTCGGGGAAGTTGCTTGGAAATACAACCAAAGTACCTTGGACATTGTGCTTACCTCAAATGCTACTCCGCAGCTCACAGCAAGAGTAGCATCACACAAACCAAGGCCAACTCAACCCTATTATACAGAATCCCATATCAGCATTAAGAGGGAACTAAAATGACACTATTCATTGGCAATTTAGCATTGAAATTCTCTGGATCTTAAGAGTTTATATGGAGAAAATACCAAAATTCAACCTAGTCCTCGCTAGCTTGCAACAAAATATGGGCGTCAATCTTCTCCTAATAAATACAACATAAAGCAATGTGAAAGACATTACATAGAAACTGCAGGCTCACAAAAGTTACTAATCATCATCTTCGCTCCTCGATTTCTTCTTCTTTTTCTTTTTACCTTCACTAGCAGGGACAACAGCCTCTACTACATCTTCATCCTTACTCTTCTTCTTCTTCTTCTTTTTCGCTGTTCCATCATCTGCGGTGACACCATTGTCGCCGTTAACATGTTCTTCGGCCTGAACCTCCTCATTCTTCTCTTCCAACTTCCTCTTGTCCTTCTTCTTCTTCTTCTTCTTCTCTGATTTAGGTTCGTCCGAGGCATCCCCATTTGCATGAGCTAGAGGTGTATCCTCTTCCATTGCTTCACCATCTTCTGCCGCATCAGTTTTGGATTTCTTCTTTTTGCTCTTCTTTGCTGAAGGTTCAATGGGTACCTCATCCACATCCATTTCCAAGTCTGCAAATGCAATTAGAGAAGGATGAGAAAGGACCATTTCCATAGTGGACAAAAAGATCATCTCAATCAATGAAGCAAAACCTTCATACAATTTTCAAAAGAAATATATAGCTGAATCAAGATTCAGCTTCCAATTTTATTTTTAAAAACAAAAAAGGCAAAGTCCATGAGAATTAAATGGTAGCCTGACTCACCACCATTTTTTAGAGAATTTTCTAGAGCAGACTTCATCATATCAATATTTTTACGAGGTGCAACTCCCTTGTCATAAAAGTCAAGTCGTTCTTCAACTTGTTCACGAAGCTTCTCCCCGAAGGCAGTGGTGTTTTTCTCTGTAAACCAAAGTAGCACCAATAAATAGATCACCAGATCTCATTAACCAAGATGGACTAGCGGTAAAACATGATTTATATACTTACCCAGAAAACAATCGATGCGGGAAGCAATTGAGCATTTGTTTGCAAGATAACGAGCCATCCGACCTTTATTCTTTGCAGATGCCCGGCCAATGAAAGATGAGTGGAATATAAGACCATACTTGGGAGTGTTTCCACGAGTTTTCAAAGCCCTGAAACCAAAAGCCATACTCCATTTTGTCAGGGATATCTAGTAACCAACAGAACACCCATCTTTGCTAGAGAGAAAAGGCTTACAATATGGCAATTTATTGTCCATTATGAGTAAAATTTCAGAAACATGAAAAAAAAAAGTCTAAAATTTCTACTGCATTAAGAAACTTGGAACAACCATTGAATACCTGAACAGTGCCTTCTCGGCACCAAGGATCTGAAGTGTAGAAGAAGGGCATTTTGCAAGGTTTGTAAGACTACCAGCATGAGAAATCAACCGAGCCCCAACAACTTCACCAATAAGAGCAGCCAAGTTTGGTGCTATATCATTCATTTTAGTAACTAAATAGTCATAGAGTGACTTCCTGTACTCAGCAAGATCAATCACCCTTTGCGCAAATTGCTTGACATTAACCAAGTCAATTGGGGACAAGTCCTGCCCTGGAATGTTTAATAAGCAGTCAGTGGATTATCAATACTAATTACACGACTAAACAATTAGGATTTTAATCCCCAAAGAAAAAGCTAATTTGCAGACACACCCATAGATGCTTTAGCAGCTTCAACAATTTCTTTTGCTTTGTCTTCATCTCCAACAATATCAGTTAGACATGGAATGTGTTCTTCAGACAACTGTGATTTGTCATCAACGAACTTTGCAACTTTAGAATAGAGATAATTGTCATTGACAACCTTTACCAATTCAGGAAAATGCCAAGAGTACCATTCCCTGTATTTGAGAACAATAACAATGACAAGATATGAGAAACCTAAAGTCAATCATTTAGGAAGAGGTTGATTAAAAGGAGCAGACGGTCAGTACTTCATATGGACAACATATATGTATTTAGATACAAAGTGTTCAAGGTGCTAAGCAGACAAAAGCAAGATTAAGCATTTAGTTTGACATTGAGGGAAATCAAGCAGATTTGAGGGGCAGTGCACCACAAACTAACCTGACTCTCATGGAGAAGGAGTTAATATCCTTATCAAGAGTATCAAGAAGGAAGATAGCCTGGATGACCATATTGTCAACACGGTTGACATTAAACTTGACCTTTGCTCTGCTGTAACTGTGTCCCAAACCAAGCTGAGCTTTCTCCAAGTCACCAGGCTATAAAAATAAAATGGCATAAAGGAATTCATTCGTAGGTGCATTTGGATAGTTCATAACAGCAAAAGGCAAAAACTCAAGGAGTGCAGACCTTAAGATTCTCAATAAATTTATCAAAATGTAACCGAACACCACGAAGAAGCTCAAGAATAAACTCATTGCTTTGGCAGGGGATCTTAGTGACTTCATGAATATGTGACCCAAGCTTGGGCTCTGCTACACCTAAGCTGAATTTAGGCTTTTTACCATCCTTCACTTTTGGAAGAGAGAGCTCCAAGAAGTTTCTCAGCTCATCAGTCATTTGGCCTAAAAACATGAAGAAAGAAATTTAACAAACTTAACTGCATAAGGCATGTCATGACAAACATGTTAGTGACAACTACCCAATCGAAAGAACCAAAGGTGTAAAATGATAGCTAAAATTACAAATTTGAAGCTACAAAAGCAAATAAAAGTGATTGAAACTCATATTCCAGTGCTAGACTCCATAACAATCTAAGATTTCAGTCCCTGTAGAGACTCCAAACCATGAAACTTGAAAAATCAAGCTTCAAAATCAAATTTGGGCCATTTTGTGAGCAAAATTCACACCTTAACCTACCAATTGTGAAGACACAGAAATTCATCCAAAAAAAGTTGGCAATGGTCAAGGTCATAAAACACCCATTTCTCAAAGACTTACAAATCACACAATCTTTGAGTTTTCACTATTGTTAAAACATTCGTTTCACAAGCCCCCTACATATTGAACAAATTTCGTCATTCCATTCTTACATTTTCAATTGAAATATGCTCTCTGCTAAGCTACCAACTTTACTAATTCCTTATGCAGTTCCCCGACTAAAAAATGACTTCATTTCTTTACCTAAAAATCTTACAGTCAGTTCCTAAATATTACATACAGAGCAAAGCTGTAACCCCTTTTCCACCCAACACATAATCACAAAACGGCTCACCAATTAAACGAAAAGTTTGCATGTATAGCATCTTCAGCCACATTTTAGTTTCCAATCTTTAACAACATCGCTGTCCCTTGTTTCCAAATTTCCCCAATTTATCAATTATTTTTTAAAAAAAACCCTATAGACAACCGCATACGATGTAAAAAAATGCCGCAGCCGCCATGCAACATTACCAGCAACCCAAATAACAGATTTGTTTTAGCCCACTTCCAAAACCGGAGGACATGAAACAAGAAAAATGCAAAACAAAGCATACACTTCATATAAAGCTAGAACGAAAGCTTATCTAAGAGAACAACCTTCAGAAACGGAATTGCACTGGTTAAGGGCGTCGAGGGCGGACTCAAAAGGGCTAAAAGCTTGGAGCTTCACAACTTTGCCGAACCGGTTGAGGTCGGATAACAGAGTTGCGAACGACTTCAGTGTTCTGCCCGATTTCATCCAAGCCGTGCGCCAAAAACAGCGAGTAACCCGACGCCGATTCGTAGAGAAGGTACAGCGCCATAGTTAGGTTTGAGAGTGGCGAAGTGGAGGAACAATAGAAGAGAAGAGGAACTAATGGAGGAAAGATGAAGCAGAAGAGTAGGGTTTTACGTTTTAGGGTTTTGAAGTGCGTCCGGCGGGCCCAGTGCGCCACGAGTTCTCATTTTTACTCCTATTTAAAAGATATCAAAAATAAAAAAGAAGGATGAAATTACTAGCCAAATATATATGGGTAATTGTAACACTGTTGAAATGTGGTTGAGATAAAGGGCCTGTTCTTTTTGTTCTGTTTTGAAAACGGTTTTGGTTTCAACAGTAAATTTAATATATTTTAATCATATTTCATCATTTTCAATACAACTTTTTACTATTTAGCATCTACTTTTTACATTTTCAATACACTTTTTACATTATAAAATTATTTTCCAAAACTTGTTTTCAAAAACGTTTTCAAAACGATGAAAAAGAACAGGCCCAAAATTTGAGGATTACCGTAAAAGTTTGTTTTATATTTTATTTTTAAACTATCAATTTTGAGTTTTAAGATCCTGTTATTTTTTTTTTATTTTGGTTTTTTTTTTGACTTGTACAATAAATTTAATACATTATAATCATTTTTCATCATTTCTAATTCAATATTTTACTATTTAACTATATACACTTTTTAATAATAAAACTATTTTCTAAAAACATGTTTTCAAAACTATGTTTAAAACATCATAAAGAACAAGAATCACATTTCTAAACATTAATTTTCAATTTAACTATCAATATAAAATACTACTCTCTCGGTTCTATTAGAAAAGTTTATTTTCAATTCTTTTTGGCTGCTGTTATTGCCAGATAATAATTAGCAGCCAGAGCAATATATTTGGTCTTGTTCCTAAATTGCCCTTTATTTTTTTAAATCTCTTTCTGTCATCTTTTTTCATCATCTGGCCTCTTTATCAATTTTAATTACGGTAAACTTCATATATTCTTCTCCTTCATGTCTTCAACATCTTCCAAATGGGAAGTGAGAATTTCTCAATTCTCAATCTATTTTGAATCTGATAAATTGATAAGAATTCGTAACCCCAACAATCACAAAAACCCCACTTGTACATTGCATCAACTAAATATGATATCCTTTTTAATCTAATTGCAAGTACCCATTAAAAATTCGTCGCCGCTGCAACCACTCTGTTGTCGCCGCTGCCGTCTCTGCCACCATTCTCGACATGGAAGATAACAAACAAAAGACCCCGACAACATAAACATTATCAACTCATTAAAATCCAAGAAGATAATTGAAAGAAACACAATCAAGACGAAAGAAACTTAGCAACACCTCACTTTTGGCGCCGCCGTCACCAACATATCCAAACCCATAAAAATTTAAGGGACAATGGTAGAGAAACGCAGATGAAAGCAGCATAAAAAACAAATCACATAATAAGGTAGTCACTTTTCCAACAATCTATTTCAAAACCCACATCAGAAAGTTCCAACAATTTTGTTTGAAAACCCAGATGAGAAAGTAAGAGAAACACTCAAACAACACTCGTCGAGTTTGGTGGATGCGGTTGCTGATGGTGGCAGAGCTGATGACTGTAGTACGGTGGACAGATGCATCAGCAAAGGCAGAACTGAAGACACCAAGAAGGAAGAAGAAGATAGCACGTGAAGAAGGGGGAAAATAAGAGATTGCGCAAATTAGGAGTTTCCGAGATTAACAACAAGGGGCAGTTTAGGAACAAGAATAAAATATTGCTCTGGCAATAATAGCAGCCTTCTTTTTTAGTTCCAATAGAAAAGTCCACTTTTAAATTTTTTTACCTCCTATTCTTACTAATATAATCATGTGTGATCCACAATTAGTCCATACATAAAAAGTAAGGATATGAATGGAACAAATGGTTAGAAATTAATTATTTTAGATATTGTATTTTGACATTCATAATAATTAATAAGTTGTACATTTGTCAAAATAGACTCTTCTGATGGAAATGTGCATGCAACATCTCAAACTTTTGTTTAAATCATATACTTCTTATACTCTAGAAAAAAAAATCATATATTCCTTCTGTTTCACTATAAGAGTCCACTTGCAAATTTATTTTGTTATAATATAAGAGTTCATTTTTTAATTTTGTACTCTTTATCTATCTATATCAACATATAAAGCGCCTATGAATGGAGATTGCAATCTCCCAAGTTGGGGCCTTTCGGTCCGAAAAAAAAAAGTCTCTCCAGCTGGGGGCATTTTTGTCCGAGCAAAATTGTCTATGGGTGTGCCTTGCAATCTGCCAAGTTGGGGGCATTTTTGTCTGGAAGAAAAACACCTTAACAAGTGGGGGGCATTTGTGTCTGAAAATTTCTCTTTTTACAAGGGGAACAGCAGCCGATCTGACACGTGGAGTCCTCAACTTGCCAGGTAGAAACAATGCGGGACCAGTGGGATGCAAAACGACGTCGTATGCTGCATTTTGCCTTGGGAGATTGCTTCCTCTCGCGTCTTGCTGTGAGTTTCTGTTTCCAATTCCATAGAGTTCGAGAAAGAAGATGAAAAGCAAACGCGTTTTCTCAGTCCTCGAGATGGAGAAGGAAAGAACTTATGTTTATTTTAACAGCACAAAAATGAATGGAGGAGAGTCAGCAGCAAATTCATAGTGACTAAATAATCTCTGCACGTTCGGTGCTTCTCTGAACTCTCCTCTCTCTTTCCCCTTTTGTTTTTCGCTTCTTCTCTCCCCTTTTCTCTTCTCCCGCTTGAAGCATTCGAAACCCTAAAGAGGTGATATCCTTTTCCTTCCATTTCAGTTTTTTGGGCTGATGTTGTTTTAATTTTCATGGGTTTATGTTGTTCATATTTTTGGTCTCTTTTTGAAGGATTGGATGAGGAACCCGAGAAAAGGATGGAAATTAGTGTTTTCTAAGGGTATATTCCATTTCAATTTTTTTTTTTTGTGGTTTCGAATGCTGCTTCAGAAGATGATCCCGCTTCAGATTCAGTTATCTTCAGATCCGGCTACTGGATGCTTTTATCTTCTGTCTTATTTTTCACTCTGCAAAGCTATTCATGGTTTTTTTTTTTTTCTTTCCCGTTTCTGTTGCTACTAAATGTCAAATACGTACTGATATGGCCTCTTTCCTTTCCTTTCCTTTCCTTCCCTTCCGTTTCTGTTTTTTTTTTTTTTTTCTTTTTTTTTTCTGGGTGGTGGGCAGAAAGTTCCAAGACTTATGCTGTGTTGGGGTTGGAGAAGGAATGCAGTGCTGATGAGCTAAAGAATGCTTACAAGAACCTTGTCAAGGTCAGAATTTCATATCAATTTTTGTCTTCCACTTTATTGATACTTTCTCCATTTATAATGGATTTGATGAAATTCGGGAGATTTTGAGATATTTTTACGGTGATGGGGCATCAAAAAATGATCTTTGTTTGCTTTATTATATGTCATAGACACAATAAACCCTTCAAAAGCTGCCTTTTTCTACAAAACATGTTTTTGACTTTTTGTTCTTTTATTCTTCATCAGAAATTACATTTTTATGATTGTATTGATTTGTATTTTCAGATGGGAAGCTTTTTGGCTTTGTGGGTTAATTAAGAATGAAAACTTTGTTGCAGTCTGCTCTGTCCGATCATGACCGGCGTAAACAGATGGACAGTGAGTTCTTTTAAACCCATTCCGATCTGTTTATTTTCTTATGTTGTTTGTGTTTTAACGTGTTTTTTTCTTTTTTGTTTTTTGGACCGTCTGAAGGATGAGAAATTTTGAAATGTGAGAAAGCCGAGCAGCCACATTTTTCAAAGGTCTTCATATTCACTATTTGGAAGGGTTTTAGCTTTAGAGATAATATGGCCTCTTTTCTTCTCCCCCATTACTAATTTCTTCTCTGAATGTAAATCTGATTCATTTTTTTCCTTTTGTTTTGTTTTGGGTGGTTTCCAGTCACATGTTCAGACCGTTCATCGGCTTATGGTCGGTTAGCTACAAGCTTACAACCATGGTGGCTGCTGCTGCGGTTGGATTAGTGGTTTGTCAAAAATAACTTTTGTAAATGGGGCTCCATTGCTGAAACACCTGGAAAAACGATTAAAAATCTGAGAGATCATAGTTCCAAAGGTAAGGAGCATCAAATTTGACATTTGATACGCTAATTGAGTTTGTGAATATTACTTCTGTTGTGATTTTTTAGTTTTTTGTTAAATTATAATAACAGGAATTCATTTCCATACAGGTAAGAGGCGTCAACATAGAAATCCACTAATAGAACTGTTTAACAAGGTAAAATTTGATTTTAAACACGTTATTAATAAGTCCTTTGACGTCTAAGTCTTGGGCTATTGAACCCTGCACGAATAATTTCATTATTGTTCTGTTCACCTCTTCAAAAGTTCAATGACTGTCTCCGCTTGTGAATAGCTTTCTCTTGCATCTGAACCCAAAACGTTCAATGGCCAGATCGTGTTAGCTTAGCTGCAAAGGTAGCGATGTATCTCTATAAACAGAAAGGTTACTCTCAATGTTTTAATAGAATTTTGTTCACTATCTATCTTCTTTTCATTTGCTATAGGATTTACTGATTTGTAGATTCTTGAAACTCCTTCCTGGGTTCCACAAATAAG
Source organism: Leptodermis oblonga (assembly GCA_016801395.1). Lineage (NCBI taxonomy): Eukaryota > Viridiplantae > Streptophyta > Magnoliopsida > Gentianales > Rubiaceae > Leptodermis > Leptodermis oblonga. The sequence goes on from CM028759.1 coordinate 10,573,139, forward strand.
TGTTTCGCGAGTGCCACAATTCCACATTTGCAGCACATGGACAGTTCTTGAAAGCAAATGGTGAACAACCTCTAACATGGAAAAGAGCTTCAAGCATGGATGAGGTGCTTCAAGATGCTGATGTGGTAAGCCTCTGTCTCATGTTTACTTCTAGCCAATTTGGTGAGGGACAAGTGGGATGGTGTGATGGTGTTGGATTATGTTGTGCCTTCTTCTTCGGTGCCTAGCCTTTGAAGAGGGTATCGCATCCATTTCATTGTGTTGTTGCTATGGACAGTGACTTTTTTCTTCGAAACTTGAGTACAATTAACGAGAACATGATTTTGTTTAGTTAGATGTGTAAGTTTATTGGCTTTAAAGTTTCTTGCTTTACGTTTTGTTGATGATTTATTTTAGCTTTCTTTTATGTGTTTATTTTTAATCTTATGAAGGAGAAAGAATGATTTGATTGTAACTGGCTCTTATTGATCTTTGGTTTGAGGGGGAGATTAATGTTAGAACCTTTTCTTGTCATTTTCTACACTTGACTGGTTTAGCATTGTAGCACATCCCTCAGGGTTTTTTGTTTGTGAGTTTAGTAGCATACTACTCCATCCCTCCTATTAAAAGAGCCAAGTGGAACAATTGTTTCCAAGAAATAAGGTACAACCCAAAACATAATTATTTATATGGGACAAAGATAATAGTGAGTTTGGATATTTTGTGCTAAAAAGCTTAAATTGTTTCACTTGTTGGGTTGCCATAGAACCTTGTTTTCATGGTAGGGAGGAGCTAATATTACTCCTTCAGTCCTGTTTTATGAATATTGTCTTAGTGGGACATAGGGCATTTTGTCGGAGCAGAGTAGTGAGGATGCAGATGATGTGGCTCTTAGAAGTGTTGCCAGTAAGTATATTTCTAGAAATGAAAGCTTCTTAAGTCATCTTCATTGGTAAAAAATCCCAGGTGGTTTGATAGGTTCCTGTTTTGGTTGGCGCTTGTGGAACTGATCCATTTTGGTTAATTGAGTCTTTCCTGAAGCAATTGGAGTGTACTGGTTTCTATAGGTTGCGAAACTTCCCCACTGTTGGGCTTTTTAATGGTAATTTTAGGCAAACTCTTAAGAATCGAATGAGTTTCATTTGATGCAATAAGCCACATAAATGATAAATTCAAAAACTACTGTTTTGAAAGCTAAATGGGAAGATAATGAGTATTGCAGTATCTGATGTATTGCATTCTTTACATACAGTCAGCTTATGATTACTGAGTTCTGACAGCATCCTATGATTCTCTATGCCATTGGTTTTGATGTTGTGACTGGTTAACAAAGTAATTTTGTATTTAAATGATTAAGCTTTATTTCTCTAAGGGCCTGTTCTTTAGGGAGTTCTGAGAATAGGTCTCAGAACCTGTTCTCAGTCTAACTGGGTCTCAGCCCATTTTTAAGAAACAAGGTTCTGAGAACTGGGTTGTAACCTAGTTCTCAGCCCAAGCTAAAGAACATGGGGTTCAATCCAATATTTTTTTCATTACTTTTTTCCAAAATTTTTACTTTTATTAGCAGATAAAACCCCAATATTTCATTTTTTACATATTCAACCAAAAACTAATTTTTACATTATAATAATATTTCAGCCCATAGTAATTGTTCTTAATGTTAATGATATATTTAAGTTTACACAATATTTTTAGTTTAAGATAATTTAATAATTAATTTCTCCTATTTAATTTTTTAAAAAAATTAGTTGGGGCTGTTATTTAAGAAATAGAAAATAGCAGGGGCCTATTTATAAAAAGAAGATGAACAGTGTTGGTGACACTGTTCATCTTCTTCCCCAACCTTTTTTTTTTTTTCCTTTCCTTTTTTTTCCTTCCCTTTTTTTCTCTCTTCTTTCTTCTCCCTCCCTCCTTCCAGATTCCGGCGGATCTGCAAACTCAAAACCAAATTTCAGCAATTTGCAGAACCTTGGTTCAGCAATTGTTGCTGAACCAAAAAAAAAAAAAAAAAAAAAAAAGAGCTGCGAAGGGAGAAAAAAAGGAAACTATTCGGCGCGAATCGAAGGGAGGAGGTCGAAGGACTTCGCGAAGGAAGAAGATGACGGACGCGGGGGAAGGAAGATGACCGGGGTCGAAGGAGGAAGAAGAAAGAAGAGGGGAAAGAAACGGGGGGTTTTTTTTTTTTTGTCTCAACCAAAAACTGAGACCCGGGTTTGAGTCTTCTTGTGCGAAACATGGGGTTCAGCACATTTTGGAAAATTTTTGGGTCTCAACCCCAAAAATTGGCCAGAACCAGTTCTCAGACCAGCGTAAAGAACATGCCCTAAAAATATATTTGATGACCCAAAGGAGTGCACTTGAGGATCTAAACTTATAAGTTGTTGCTCTAATGTTACATATTAGGATTCCTTTTTTGTCCCACAGGCTTTTCAGCCAACATGGCATTCTTGACTTCATTTGGAAGTGTTGGGTTATTCTCAGCTGAGGGAGAAAAACTAGCAAAGGATGACAGCTGCCATATTCTCAGTTCCTCTTAATTATGCATCAATTATCATGTGGTATCCAATTAGCTGAGAAGCAAGGAAATTTAGCAAGTTTTAATCTTTTTTGTTGTTTTTTTTATTATTTTTTTAAACTTTTCAGCTTCTGGAGCATGGTCTTAGTCATTTACCATTTGCCGTTTACTGAGAAGCAAGTTGTCCTGAACAAGATGAAGATCTTGTTGCTTTTGCTCCTACTGACCCTGCTCCTGCTAACCCTGCTCCTGCTCCTTTAGGCATGCCTCTTGCAATTCCAAAGCAAATAATCCAAGGCCTTCCTATCCCTGAAGTTGCTTCTCAGGCCCTTCTTGACTTCAACATCGCATAAATGGTCGCGATCATTCCGCCACAAGGTTATTTATAAAACATGACTTCCCACACTTTGATTCCTTTTAATTTAAATATCATTTTTATATGACTCCAACTTATATGTTATTTATTTTCAGTTCCCGAGCCTAAAACTTTTGGAATCAAATTTGCTGATCACATTGTACAGTACAATAGAATGGTAAGCCATTCCATCCTTTTCCTCATCAAGACCATTAACATCATGAACTTTTTCACCAACTATTTATTCACTTTTGAAATCAGACTATACTAGCAGAATACACACTCACTCATCACCTTTATTCACGCAGATGGAGATGCGTGACAATTGGAGGCTGTTTTCTGAGGCAAAAGACAAAATGTGGCAGTTTGTTATCCGTCCTTATTAGCCAGATGCGATGAACGTCTTCTTCGACATTATCATCCCTAATGCGTGACGGGTTGGTTGCCTGTGGGATTGGTTGGCAGTTGGATGGCTGTTCCTTCGTAACAAAAACTATTATGTATTTTTTATTAATATATTTTGAATGTTTTGTATGATGAACTTTGTTCCTGCTCTGTTTGTTCATTGCAGCAATTGATTAGTAGGCTTAGAGCTAATTAAAGCTCATATTTACATCAATTGTGCTTATTAAAGCACATATTTAACGTATCAGGAGCTGATTAAAGCTCTTAGTTAGGATGTTAAGTGCTGATTAAAGCACCATCTTAATCTAACCATCTATCTTTTGGTTTTTATATATTATAAAACTATAATTTTTGTAGTATTTATTCAATTTTAATTAAGCTCCACTATGCTGCAACTTTAGTTTCCTACACCTGATCCCCATCACCTCCACGGCGCGTTATTGCAGTGAAATACATGCTAGTATACCCTTATTAATATAATAATGCATCTCATAATTAGTTCACACTTAAAAAATAAGAATATTAGTGAAATAAATTATGGTAAATTAGTTATTTTAAATTTGTATTTTGAAATCCAGAGTAAGTTGTACATTTTGAAACCTAACTCTTCTATAAAACGAAGGGAGTATCTTAAAACGCATTCTCAAATACATGTGATACGTGTATGCTAATACATTCCAAACTGAATTTTGTGAATTTTGTGGGGGCTCATAGTAAAAGTTTATTTGACCTCTCATTTTTAAATTACGCTCGTTGAAATGAGTTTTATACCACAATTTTAAATTCTCAACTTAATACAAAATATAATATCATACAATATCTCAAATTTTATTTAAATCATAGTTTAAAACCCCTTTAAAAATGTGATACTATACACGCCATTAATTATTTTTTACCGGTATTTATATCATTGTTTGATTATTGCCGCATGTGTTTTCAATGATTCACCTTTTATCCTCTGAATTGTCATCATTTCACAAAATTTGACACTTAAACAATCACTTTTTTGGCCCTATTTTCACAAATATTAACATTATTACTATAATTTCCATTAAAAAATTGTTAACAATAACATAAGCGAGAGCATAAATGTCATTTTTTGTGAAATGGTAGACTAATTATGTATCTGAAATATAAGAGACAACAATTAAACAATCATATAACACACCAGGGAGCAAAAAGTAATTTTAATGAAAGTTAAAATCACAAAACAAATTTATTTGCTTATTTTATAATATTTTTTATCCTTTTTATTTCAGTGAGATATCTGAAAATTCACGATGAACTGTTATAATTTGATTAAAATATATAAAATAAATTCAAACAGGACAAATACAATTCAAACCGTATTTTTTAAAAGAGATCCCATAAAGACCTTAATAGCCATCCAATTCGTTGTAAATCTTCATACATCATTTTTTAAAGACATTAGCTTTTGCTTGTGTCGGAGAGTTTTGAAAATATGTTGTTTAAATTTGGGTTTAAGACAATTTTTAAATAAAAAATGTATTGAAATTATTTTGTTAAATAATAAAATTAAAAAATAGATATTAAGAGTAATGAAATATTAATATAAAATGTAAAATTTTGTAAACATATTTTTAAAAATATGCAAACGAACATGGATGTAAAAACATCAGACATCTTCACCTGACTTCAGATCACCTGTTGCGTGCGACAGGTGATCCCCCTCTTCACCCCATCTTCCTTCAATTAATGAAGGATGGAAGAGGGTCAATATTATTAGTTTTTTTTTTTTTTTTTTCAAATTTTCTGTTGGTACTATTATATTTTCCTACTAAGTATGATTTAGTTTTCGTTTGTAGAAGTATTTTTCTATTTTTATAAGAATGTTTTGTATCTCTTTACGAGAGTATTTGGCCTCCATTATTAAAGTGTATATTTGTTTTCATCACTTTTATTATTATTAGTTTTAGTTTATGCAAGTAAAAAGTTTATGAAGATGAAAGTGGCAAAAACTAGAGAAATACGTAGATGATGAAGTCTAGTAAGTAATTCATTTGAAACTTACAACCCACTTATTTCTATCAAAGGTCGTAACATTATTGAGGAAGTATAATCTTATACAATTATGTCAAAATTTCGTATGTGGTCATAGACTCATAGACCATATGTCCTGGATTCAAGAAATATTAGGGCTTGTTCTTTTTTATTGTTTCGAAAACAATTTTGAAAACATATTTTTGAAAAATAATTTTATGATGTAAAAAGTGTATTGAATATGTAAAAATGTATAAATAAATAGTAAAAAATTTATTAAAAATGATTATAATATATTAAATTTAATGTTGAAATCAAAATCAAAACTAAAATCAAAACCAAAAGAACAGCCCCTTAGTGTCAAAATTAATAGTGTATTAGTCCCATCTAAATATTTCACTATTAAAAAAATTTGTTGTCTTATAAAAGAGTCAAATTTCTAGTTATTTATCTTGCATACCCTTACTACTATAATAATGTGTGATTCACAATTACTTATTATAAGTGTTGTACATTACAACGCATAATAAATTGTATATTTTTTAAAGTAAATTCTTTGAAGGACATCTCTAACGCTTTAAGTTTACTTTATCTCTATTTTATAGTTTATACTTTGTTTGTGTCAAGGGACCCAAGATCATGGACATCTATGGTTGCGAGATAGGCGTTAGAGAGGCACACTAAATTTACCATCGGATCGTCTATGCTCTTCCGCCAGATAAAATTTGCTATGCTATAGACCAGTTAAGGGGATTCACCTTTTTCCATACTTTCAACTGTATAAGATGATGTTATATGTATCCAATATTTTCGATTGAACCTTTTAAGGGAGATGGAGAGATGATCTAAGTAACGACACAAGAAAGTGACCCACTGACAAACCAAAAAATTCACAGAGAGATCATTGTTGAGAAGCGTGCAAAAAGTAGTCAAGCGTTAAAGACAAGTTGGAGAAACGAACTCCCTATGTGCGTCAAAATTATGTACTAATTTTTTGATGAATAACATCAGTCTTGATTTATGTAAAGCTATTTTAATGTAGGCATGTTCTTTAACTTAGATTTTAAATCAAGTTTGAAATTTAGTTTTGAAAAAATAATTTTATAATATAAAAGTGTATTGAAAATATAAAAAATTTTAGGTAAATAGTAAAAAATTATATTAAAATGATGAAAATTGATTATAAAATTATTTTTTCAAAATTAAGTTTTAAACCAAAGTTAAAGAAGAGGCCCTAAGTAGTCAAAATACAGTATAGCAAATACATTTTAAGGGTAAAAATGGTATTGACTATTTATGTGCTTAAAATCCAGTAAACCAAAACAATATTGTTGGTTATGATACCGAATCTCACCTCACTAATCAGACAACACTTTTTGGATTAACTACGCTCATTTCCGTTCCAATCTATTACCAACTGCGGACACTCTTTTAGGTTGCTAAAAAGTGTACAGTGTGGCAAGCAGTCCGTTAGAGACTGCTTCCGCCAGACGCAATAAGCACCGTAGTGCCTTTAGAAGGACTGTAAGAACAAGACCCGACTCGTAGGGACTTGAACGCTAACGATGATAAATTAAAGCAGATAAAAGTAAGTTTAAGAATGTTTAAATCAACTAGTAAATACTTAACTTACATTAATAGCGGGTATGGTGTACCCTTACAATTATCAAACCAAACACCCCCTAAAACACGATTTAAAAGAAGAAACTGAAAACATATATTGAATAAAATTGGACTCCAAAATAGCTTGATAAATGCATAACAGACCTTCAGAAATCTTAAGTTAAACTGTATTTCAAATTAATTTTTTAAAAATATTAAAAATGTAAAATTTTAAATAGAAGAATATAAAAAAAAAATGTAAAATTTTATATTGGAAATAATGACATATTATTATAAAATCGGGATAAAACATTAGATAAAAAATTCGTAAAATTTGAATCAACCAATCCAAAGTCCAACCGGGCAGCATATCATCCACATCCTACACGGCCGTCATTGTCCAATGAAATAGGACTTTCCATTTTCCAATCTCGTGGCGTAATCCCATTGGTCAGCTTCCTCCCACTCAAAACCTTCGAATAAATTCGCGTTCTCCTTCTGCTGTCCTGTCGTAACTTCTCATGCGCGCGCATCTACCGGATCATTATAAAAAAAACCCAAAAAAATGCAAATACTAATTTTTTATTTATTTAATTTCTGTATTTTCTTTTTCTTCGTCGCTCTCCTTCCTTCCTTCCCTTACCCTCTCTCTTGCCTTCTTCCCCTTCATCCATCGGTGCATTTTCCCTGGAAATTTCTTTCCAAAATCTCGCCAACGGAAACGTGAATTTCCCAGGAAAATCCACCACTTTCCCTCCATATTTCGATTTGGTATAGAAACTATCCCGTTCTGTATTGTATCATATGTGTTTTTGTTCGTTTTTCCGTTTTTTCTTTTTGGTTTGTTTATGGAGATGTGTTTTTCTTGATTCCTGAGATTATGGATTGTGTTGGGATGATCAGGGTTTGTTGAAAAATCGACGGGAATGACGACGAGCCACGGAGGGGGGGCATCATCCAGGAGAAGTTTCTCGTTGACGAGCTCAACGTCCCAGCAAGCTAAGAAGAAAGGTGGAGGGGGTTTGGATAATGGAGGCGCCTCCGAATCCTTTCACCGGAAATCCATTTCATCTTCTCGCTCCATGTTCGTATTTTCCTTTTCTCTAATTCTAGATTCGTTCCTGTTTTTTTCAATTCCCATTTTTGTGGAGAAGTCCTGGAGATATATCTACGAAGAAATGAATTACCTGAGTGTTATAAATATGTATATTTCTATGCAAGACTAATTTCAATCGTTTCTGCCGCTGAGTTTCTTCTGCTTTTTGAGTTTGCTGTTATTTTTCTGATTTTCTTGTTATTGGGGTCAGGGAGGAAGTTTAATTTTGAGGTAAGTATGGAAACATAATTTTGTTTTCTTTCCTCTATCTTCTTCCACGGCTGGGTGCCTAATGAAACTGATCAGAACATCTAAAAGCTTGCTTGAAAATGAAACTTGAATAATTACCTCGAAATTCCTAATATCATTATTTCCAACATGCTGGGAATATAATATGGTAGTTAATGTGGAATCTAGTTAAATTTCATTAACTTGAATTCATTCCCAGTCTTGTTCGCTAAATCATCTGCGAGCTGTTGTATTCAGTTTCACATTCCTTCAAAATACGTTCTTTTTGGCCCTTCACATGTCATTCAATTAAAAGAAAAAATCAAACACCTGATTCTTCCTTCTTTGAAATATCAATATTGTTTTACTTCCTTGGCACAGTCCTGGACAGCTTTTTGGCAATGTAAGGAACTAACATACTCCTTCCTTAAGTTGTTTTTTATGGACAGCTTTTTGGCAATGTAAGGAACTAACATACTCCTTCCTTAAAGTTATTTTTTATACTTCCTTCCATCTGGTAGAAGGGAAAATTAAAAGAAAGTTCCCCCTGCCGTTATTTCTTTTCATCATGATGCTTTCCAGGGTGTCCCTGCCTATTCAACCTTGTACAGAGTGTGGAGGGATTTCTCTGCTGATTAGTTGTTGTAGAGAACTAATTTTATATATTCATTTGATAACCGAATTCTTTGGTGTTCAAAGTTTGGCTATGACGATCTGTTTTTTTTCTCCTTGATCATGGTCATTTCGTAGGCTAACAAAAGGATGTGTACTACTTTTTTACCTTTTAAAAGTATCAGATCATTTATGTATTGGTTGGCTTCTGTAATTATTCTAGAAAGCTTTATGAATAGGTGTTTATTCATGGGAAATACCCTGATCAGTTAATCAACTTTCAGTATATCTTGCTTTAGAAAATGGCTTTAACGTATACATGAACCAGGGGACTGACCGGTGAGCGGACAGTAAAGAGATTGAGGCTGTCAAAGGCTCTGACAGTACCTGAAAGTACAAATATCTACGATGCTTGCCGCCGAATGGCTGCTCGGAGAGTTGATGCCTTACTACTTACTGACTCCAATGCATTATTGTGTGGAATCCTGACAGATAAGGTTTGTAATGTTGCATGAGTAGTATTACAAAGAAGATTTATTTCTAATACTGGAAAACTTGTCATCACCCTGCCTATATGATGTATCTTTCTTTGTGTTTGGTCAAGCTGTGTCATGAGGTTTCTTTTTGGTTGATTGTAGGATATAACATTGAGGGTAATTGCTCGTGAGCTTAATCTTGAGGAGACACCAGTTTCAAAAGTTATGACCAGGAATCCTGTATTTGTGCTTTCAGACACACTAGCTGTGGAAGCTTTGCAAAAGATGGTTCAAGGTCTTTAAATTTCGAGACTCGATGGCTTGCTTTTTAGAACTCCTTTATATTGATTCCTTATATCTTGTTGGTTTCTGCAACAGGAAAATTTAGACATCTGCCTGTTGTTGAGAATGGAGAGGTTATTGCTTTACTTGATATAGCAAAATGTTTATATGATGCAATTGCTCGGATGGAAAGGGCAGCTGAGAAGGGAAAGGCAATTGCAGCTGCAGTTGAAGGTGTTGAAAAACACTGGGGGACATCTGTTACTGGGGGTTAGTAGAGGATGCTAATTAATACTGTTCCACCAAATGTGTTCTTGATTTTTTGTGATACTTGTCCTTCCCCTTGCTTCTGCCCTATTGGGTTTTGATGGATCAGCTATTTGCTCCTAGGGTCAAATTTTCGGAGTACTTAATTTCTTTTCAAATGCCTCATGATGCAATAAAGTAGTAACAGCTGTAAATTGCTATGTTGACTTACAGGTCCCAATACATTTATTGAAACACTTCGAGAGCGGATGTTTAGACCTTCCTTGTCTACGATCATTGCTGAGAATTCAAAGTAGGTAAATACTTTTACTTTATATTTTGTTTAGTTGTTTCTTCTTGTTAATAATTATCCCTTAAAAAGAGCCACCCTGTCACATTATGTATTACTATTTGCCTCTTCCAGGGTTGTTACAGTTGAACCAACGGATACTGTCCTGGTGGCAACAAAAAAGATGCTTGAAGCCCGATCTAGCTGTGCAGTTGTAACAGTTGAGAATAAACCAAGGGGAATTCTCACGTGAGTCCCTTTCCTTTTTTGTCACACATATGTTTTCATGGTATATCCATGCTCATCAGGAAGGTTGCAAATTGAGCCATCAATTTCCCGGCATCACATATACTTGTTGATTCCTAAATACTAATTTGTTCCTTCAAAATTTTCCAGTTCAAAGGACATCCTGATGCGAGTCATAGCGCAAGAACTTCCTGCTGATTCCACTCTGGTCGAAAAGGTATCTATGTGTCTCTAACTAAATTTGGGTATTGTCATTTTTAGGGAAAATACTGGCTACTTTCTTGTGTAATCAGTGCTTTTATTTTATGTTTTGGTATTGCTCTTTCCTGATAAGATTTACCTATGATTTGCTTTTTAGTGTCTTAGATTTATTTCAAGTTTTAATAATATTGTGTTGGAAATACTGTGAAATTCATGATATAGGTTATGACTCCAAATCCAGAATGTGGTACAGTGGATACGCCTATTGTTGATGCTTTGCACACAATGCATGACGGGAAATTTCTCCACCTTCCTGTTGTTGATAGAGGTAAATATATTTCATGAGAGGACTGAAAATGATCAATCATGGTTAGATATAATTATGTCATAGTATTGTGAATAAACAGTAACCCTAGATTTTTTGTTGTATGTTGTTTAAAAAATCTCATATGTTTGTGATGCAGATGGTATTGTAGTTTCTGTTGTGGATGTGCTTCACATTACTCATGCTGCTGTAGCCACAGTAAGTCTCATTTTTATCTTTCTGCGTCAAAAAGATACTTGAAATGATGGAGATCTTGGTGTTTTGACATGCTATGTATCCTAATTTTCTATTGGTGGTTTGTGACTGACCATTGATGAAATTTGAGGTTATTTTGTATGCTTTCTTTTCAATATTGTCTTTTGTAATCCTAGTATTTCAGAGAACACCATCAATTTCAATGTAATATGATCTAGTTAAAATTTTCAGGCAGTTGGGTGTGTCTAGCATATTGTTTCCCTGTAGCAGGATCACTGGAACTGATTCAGTTGTAGCTGCCTTATGTGTCATTTCACAGTTGACTGTGATTTTGTATGGGTGATTTAATTCAATACCTATTTTGCAGTGTTTTCAGAATCTCTTGTACAGTATACTATATTTTGAGAATGAAGCAAGATTAGCTTCTTTATACCGTAATTATATCCTGGACTTCCTTCTCCTTACACATTTATAGATGAAATTCTAGATAATGTGCTGATGGATCCAAACCTTGTTCTAGTTGGGTATTTAACAAATTCTAGTGGAGCAAACAAAATGTTTAAGTTTCTCTTATGAACCTTCTACTACATCTGTAGCTAAATTGGGGTCTTATAGATTATTGCAATTTATAATTTTTAACCAGTTGCCTCTTAACTAGGTGGGTGGTTCTGCTGGAGTTACTTCTGAGGCTGCAAACACAATGATGCAGAGGTTTTGGGATTCTGCTATGGCACTTAGTCCTGATGACGATGAAGAAACACGAAGGTTCTTTTTTTTTTTTTTTTTTCAATACCTAAAGGCTTTAGTCTTATGTTTTTTTAATACAAACTAAGTGTAACTATTACACTCAAGTAGATCAACAACAATTATACTTTCAACTAGGCCTTACTTTTGTGTTTTCCTTTTCAACTTCTAGTGAGGGTTCCTTGAAGATCCCTTCCGAAGCAGCAGAACCAGGAAGATCTCTTCTCTATCCTTCATCAAGCATGCCCAACACTTTTGCCTTCAAAATTCAGGACAGAAAGGGAAGAATGCACAGGTTCAACTGTGGTATGTTTCTGCAATTTTTTCCAGCAAACAGATGCTAATTATTGCCACATTAACTTTGAAGATCATGTTTCATCTTGATTATATGAAACTTACTGTCTACTAGCAACTACCCTGCCCAATACTTGGGATATTTACTTCTCAATATTTTATATGATTACTATATGCATCATGATTCTTGATTTGGTAGATATTTGGGCATATAAAGATGTCTATTAAAGTTGAGTGGCATAACATGTTGCAACTGATGACTGAACTGACCGTATTTGGTGAAAATTAGAAACTACTGTGCTTCTAGTTTAATATTTTCCTTAAATTAGAGTAGTTATTGCATCTCAATGCTTACTTAACAGTTAATTTGTGGAAGTAATGATGGCTTTATCATACATCTTTGGCTGTAGTCCCTTACACTCGTAGAATGAATTTTTTGGTTTGTTGGTAACTTCTGTTTCGGAATTTGTCTCTGAATGTCACATACATTTCAAGTAACTTACTAATTAAAGGTGATCATGAATAGTTTTTATTCAATGAAGCGGCTAATTTATTTTCAAACTTTTTTCATACTGATTAGTAAATTAATCAAGATACTTGTGACGCCGCACAAAGATTTCATAACAAAAGCAAATGGACCAGATAAGTGAGTCTACAATTGTACTTTAAGGAATTGAAAAGTTTCAAACCAAAAAGATCACTGCAGAGTACTTCAAAGGTTCTGACTGTTTGGTACTGGTTTCCTGTACAGATGCTCGTAATTTGACAGATGTAATAACTGCAATTATTCAGAGAGTGGGTGATGATATTGACCGCAATGATCTACCTCAGATTTTGGTAGGCAATATTAGTGGTCTAACCGTGTTGCTAGGATATCTTTTAGTTAATGTATAGTCGTTTTTCTGGGACACTCATATGCTTATGGTACAAAAAATTCTGCAGTATGAAGATGAGGACCATGACAAGGTTGTGCTCGCCTCAGATGGTGATCTTGCAGCAGCTGTGGACCATGCAAGATCAGTTGGTTGGAAGGTATATTTTGTTTTCTGCCACCTGAAATAGTTCCTCATTTTCTCATCTTGTTGTCTTGCATCCTTGAATTTGTCCTCATTGCATTGTAAAGCGACGAATGAAAGTTTAAGAGAACTGTTGCCTTCAACAGGGACTGAGACTACACTTGGATTATTCGGGAACACCTGGCCGAAGGAGAGGATCAGGCGGGGCTGACATGGACTATTCTCATGCAGATGCATGGGCATCGGCCTACAGTGCTGTGGCCGCTGGAGCTGCTCTTGTAGCCGGTTTAGGTGTATTAGCATTTTTGAGGAGATCTAATAACTGATGGTTTCGAATTTTCAATCATATATTGCTACGAGTACAGATTTTTTTCGTCCTTGTTGATCCTAACCGAGATGATCGTGAGCTGAGTGTGGATGCATTGGCTGTGTACTTATGTTCTGTAGATCTTCTATACACGAAAAAGAGTTGTATTATTGCGCATTCCACATATCTTTTTTTGGTACAAAGTTACACGATGATGCCATTGGCATTGAAGAGCAAGTGTGAATACAAAAGAAGCATCTGTTTCTTCTTTTTCATTTTTCCCTCTCTACGTGAAAACTTGTGCTGTTTTGCTCATTTGGATCTTTAATTATTTGGGCAATCAATGGTTCCTAGTTTCTCCACATTGTGGGATAACGAAAACTGGTGCTGTTTTGGTCGATTAGATCTTTGAATGTTTAGGCAAGTTCCTAGCTTCTGCACATTCTAGGACAGCGGAAACTTGCGCCGTTTTGCCTGATTGGATCCTAGTTTCTCCGCGTAGTGGGATAACGGCTTGGTTATTCTAACGGTTCCTTAGTTCAATTGTTGAAGAGTGAAATATGACTAAAAACTGGAAATGATTGCCTGGCAAAACTGAGAAAGAAAGATTCAGAACTCAGCATGAGTAAACTTGAAGAAACAACCTTCTCGATTTATTAAGAAAGATTGTTCGAGGCAGCCATCTATACAACACGAGAAAGGGAATTGAACCTTGTAACTACATACATGAAACTCACTCATCTACAAAAGAACCAGCACTATTGAGCAGCCGTTGTTGTTGTCATCAGACAAAGTAACACAGACACGCAAAAAACCGAGATGCGAGGCTTGAAAATCGATATCTGAGCTGAGCAGATGTGCAGCTTGATGCTAGACCCTGCTGTTTGGAGGCAGAGGTAAGACACCATCAAAGAAGTCCCCGAAGTAACCGCGGGGCTCGTGTACAAGCTTTGAAATGATGTCTCTAAGAGTGATCACCCCTTCTAGGTTTCCAACATCGTCCACGACATAAATCCGATGGATCTTCATAGAATCAAGCTTGCTAATGGCATCCTTGAGGGTATGGTCTTTTCTGCATGTCACCATGCTCTTCAAGAGTGCGGAATCCTTATGATTCTCCTGCAGATAGCTCTTAACTGCTGTCAAGAAATTTTTTGCCGTGATAGATCTGTAAAGGGAATGCACATCAGCACAGACATACAAATCACAGTGTGATAACAATGGAATCACTCGCCCCGACATGAAATGGAAAAATGTACGCGATAGCTTCATAAGATTGAATCAAACCAAGTGAAAATGAAGCAAATTTCACCTGAATTCCTTGTATATTTCTGGTGCAAGTAGAAGGAACTGAATATCTCTGATACTTATATTACCAACTGCCTTTTTTCCATCACTTGCAACCACCGGCACCCCGCCAACTCCTTTTTGTCTCATAATTTTAAAAGCTTGCAGAACTGGTTCATCTTCATAGATCTTCAAGAAGGAAAATAGAACACAGTGATAAGAGAGGACAAGCTACACAATGAAAATAAACCTAAGACATAACATAAACTCCATAATCCCCGTGCTACATTTCTTTCGCTAACAATCTCAGATTGATATGATGTTTGTTCTTTGCAGATTCGGAAGTGGCACCAAAATACCTAGGAATTTTAAAAAATATCATTTTGACAAACAATTATCATTCCAAAAGAGTATAACAAGGTTTATACCTTAATAATGGTGCTGGCCTTCATCAGAGGGAGACCAAGCTCAAACAGTTTTTTGGAACCCCAGCTCTCAAACCAATGAAGCCCGGCACATTCTTCAAGCATGTGAATAACAGCTGATTGAGTGATAATATTATCAATCCTTTTCTCACCGGGGTCAACCACTGGAACACTCTTCATTCTGTACTTGGAGAGCAACAGGAGCATCGTCAAGAAAGAGTTGGATTTTTGTAAGGCCAGAAATGGAGCCCAGCGGAACGATCCAGATATGTCTCCAACCTTAGTGTTCTTGTATAAGTCAGAAGAAGTTAGAGTCTCAAAAAAGTTTCCAGAAGTTGCAGTCGGAGATTCAGGGTGCAAACTTCGGTATTTTGGGGAAGACATTCTATTAGCTGCCGCAGCAACAGCACGACCCAAGCTATCCTCGGATCCAAACATCATTTCAGTATCGAATGCAGAAGCTCCCTCCATCTTTTCTGACTGCAAAGAGGAGAACGAACCATGTCTTTAACTTCTGCTACAAGAATTTCTCCAACAAATACACAAACAAAAAAAGATCCCTTTGTAGTTGTGCCTCAAACACTATATTCACAAAACTAAGAAATGACCTCATCTTAAAGGTCATTAGGACCATTACTTATTTATCTAAGAACTATTACAAAAAATGTGCATGTAACTAAAAAAGGATCCTTTTTGAGCTGAACTATATTACCAAAACCAAGCAATGATCTATCGCTGATTTGTTCCAAGAAGGTATAGTGATAGAGTGAAATAGCAAAATCTAAACATCTTAACTGTCATTAGGACCATTTTCCTTCTGTTAGGAATTACTAATCTGATCAGATGGATTTAAAACATCTTATTGACACAGAACTTCTCTTACTTAAGGTTACTGTTGATAGATAACCAATAAATTTCACATAATTATTTCTATAGAGGAAGACGAACCTGATGCAGGATCCATACGACAATCCCCGCAAACTCCACAATGCCGATATATCTATCAATCCAACTGGCATCCTCGGGAGCTTCGACATCCACAACAGGTGCACTCAAGATTTTATGTTCAGCTAGTAACTTGACCACTTCCGCTATACTTGAATCTGAGTTTATCTCGATCACTAAGAGAACAAATAAGGAACATTTTTAGGGTGATTTAAGCTGCACTAAGAGTTGAGAACTTCATATGGCCTAGTTTACAGAAACTAGAAACTCCAACACACATATTCTGAAAACAGAGAATAACTAGTACAGAAAACACCATATTTGCTAGCTAAATGCAGTATAATTGCCAAATCTTGGAAACAGAATCAAACATACATGCAAAACCAATAAAAGTTTACAAATCCCAATACCCTGTGCTCCTGTTTTTCCTGATAAAAGAAGTAGTAAGACAAGGTTGGGTGACCATTAGCAATAGTCTCACCATCTTTCTTTTCTTCTCTTTTTAATTGCAAAAAACATAAGCTAATAAACTACAGCTCTAGAAAGTGGAAACTTGTACACAAACATGCCAATCTCTATTGTAGCAACTGACCCCAAAGGACATAATCAAGCAACCTTACTATGTACAGGACCACATTTTTTTTTCCATACAGATCAGCAGGAACCCAAAAAAAAGTTTTAAAAAAAAAATGAACTAATTCTTTCTTTTTGAGTTTCCTGAATAGAACAGTTAAAACGAAGTTGATCTAGAATCCCTCAATTATTTAAGCATGCAAATGAAAACTACAGGACAACCTTACACAACCAAAAACACAAAGTAAGAACCCAAGTCCTAACTCCACATCACTGATCACACCAAATCAACAAAATCAGTTCAACATATTTTCTTGATCAGCAATTTTTCATTCGATGAACAGGGTAACCAACCACTCAGAATCAAACAAAATCAAACACCCTGATAGTCAACTAAAATCCATAGTACTTAATCCAAAACAGACCAATCAATTAAAGTTTCAATCTTGCAATCAAAATATAGTTCACTCCTAGCTTAAATCAAGAACAAATCAAACCAGTCACCTTCATTAGAAGGAGCAGGAGGAAAATCAGAAACAGGGATGCTCTCAAAACAAGCATTGAGCTTCTCAGTTGGAGAAAGCTGAGGTTCTTGAACGTCCCACAAATCCTCCACTTGCATCCCAAGCTTAGCTTCGGGGCTTCTTGGCGATGGACTTGGACTACCACTCTCATCGACCATCATCTTTACACAAATCAAAACAAAACACAAACAAAACCCTGTTCTCCTATCACTCTGTTCTCCCACTTTCTGTCAAAAAAAAAAAAAAAAACACACCAAAAGGGCCAAGACTCCAGAAGATATTCAGACAAGAATTAGAAACTTGTAATTTTCCATGAAAATGGACATCGTTGATTTCACTTTAGTACTAAATATTATAGTGACAATAATTGCATTATACAATAATAATGGCAGTTGATGACTAGGATGATGAAGAGGAATGCTACTATGCTTTGCGAAGCAGTTTCCGGGGGAGCCGAAGATCGAATCTGAGCCGTGGATCGATGGGGAGGGGGACACGTGTTGGGTGAGTATTGGGGAGGAGGAAAAAAACCGGATTCCTGTGGTCAAAGTTGATGGTTTTATAAGAGAGGAGAATCCGGCTTATTCTTATCCAGACCACAGAGCCTTGTCAGTAAATGTAAAGCCAAAGGCCATGACTTATCCGTATTTGTATCATGTCCACTTCACTTGTTTTTGCTTATTATTCAAATGTTGTTTTCTTTGTACACGTGGATTCTGAACTAAGTCTTTTCTTCTTACACAAAAATAATGGAAGGTGTCTTTTCTTCTTACACAAAAATAATGGAAGGTATTAACGTAGGACAAAAAATGATAAATACAAAAAATGATAAATACAAGATGGAGAAATAATGTTTAAGATCTCACAAAATAATATCTCGTTCAGAATAAGAAACGTTTTAGATGAAGTAATAATCTTTTAAATGAATGATGTTTTAGCGAAAAATATATTAAATTATAATAATTAAGAGTTTTTTTGTCATTAGAATATATTTTTAATCTGTCTGAAAAATTCTAAAATATATTTTATTTTAGATCGGATAAAATAATACTATTCAGCCCTGCTAAAAGAGTTTCATTTGAAAAATTAATTTATCATGATGGTAAGGTTCAATATTTAAAATAAATAATTTGATAATATATTTTTCATTCACAGTATTACATTTTAAATAATAGTTAATTATAACTATATATTATTATATAAAAAAAATGTACTATAATCAAATAAAACTAGAGCTCATCCAATTGATAATATATATTTTTTTGAAGCATGACCATATATGATGCATATGATGCGGATGAATAATAAAAATCAGGTGCTTGAACTAGGAGATAATTATTGAAAGAGAAACACAAGTGGGAGTGGAAGTGAAATTTTATTGGGATTTTCCCCTATTTTTTTTGGGAGATCTAGAACATGTATTTTTTGGGAGCGAATGTTTGCTTTGGTTGCCCTTTTTTTTTTTTAATTTTTTTTTTTTAAATGAGTTGTTGAAGGCTTTGGAAGAAATTGTGAAGTCTTGAAATATTGCATGGAAAATTTGGCTTTGTTGCTTGTGGGTAGGGATGGCAAAAAAAACCATTAACCCAAAAATCGCCCAAACCCATCGAGTATTAACTCAATAAAACCCACCTAAAAAAACAATGGGCTAGGTGAGCTTGGGCTAAATATGTAATTGGCGGGTTTAGGGTAGCCCATTGGGTACCCTAAAACCCGCCTATCATGGGTACCAAAAATACCCATCCAAAACTACCCTTAAAAGTATAAACAAAAACCCAACAATTCACCTATTTTAGTAGGCTCATTTTATTTTTTTCTTCAAACTTATTTTTTCTTTTTCTTTATTTTTCGTGTCCTACAATTACTTTGCGTTTTTTTCCCATTTATTCTTTTATAATATTTTTAAATTATCCACTTATAAATACTAATTCAAAATTCATTTGGGTTCCAAGTCGAGTTCATGCTCGGGTTTCGGGGTGGATTTGGTTCAGGCCGGGCCGGTTCAATTCGGGCCCATGGTTCAGGCCCAATTCTGGACCGATTTTCTGGCCGGGCCCAATTTCGGGCCTTGGGCCTAGTTTCAGGGCGGGCCCAATTTTGAGTCTTGGGCCCAGTTCCGGGCTGGGCCCAGTTTTGGGTCTCGGGCCCAATTTCGGGCCTTGGGGTCGGGGCATGCACGGGTTTATATAAATATAAAAAAATTAAAAATTATGTTTAGACCAAAAAACTACATACGATTAAATATAAAAGTATACAATATTTAATATTTCAAATTTTAGAAATGATTCAAACAATTAAAATCTGCTTTAAAAAAAAAAGGAATTAAAATGAAACAAAAAAATTTAATTTTTTTAAATTTATTAATAAACCATTAAATAAGCCTTATATTTTTGTATAATGAGTATTATGGGTACCCATAGCTACCCATTACCCATTTGAGTTAAGACCATTAATTAAATAGGTAATGGGTATCCATTACCCATTAACTTAACACCTATTTAATACCCGCCCAACCCACCCGTTTGACACCCCTACTTGTGGGAAGGAGAAGGTTAGTTTGTGTGTGTGTGTTTTTAAAATTATTTTCATCTAAATTGCTAATTTTGACCTTTTCTTCTATGTTTGTTTAAAAAGAAAATTAATAATATTTATTAAATTATAGAAAAATTACATATAAGTTGATGGGTGAGACTCTAGTCCATTCAAAAGAACTATTTAGCCGCTTGAATTTGGCCATTATAAATTAACTATGCAATTATATACTCAATTGCATAGGTCAAATTCAACGGCTGAATGGTCCCTTGAATGTATTATAGTATTTCCGGTAGTTAATACAAACTTTGCATGGTTATGAACAGAATGAATGACCTCTCTAGAGACGTTTTGAATTCTAAGGGTCGGTTCGTTACGAGGTTTTACAACCTGATTTTGGGTGTTTTTGGATTTGAAAAACCATTTCAAAACTCAAACCTTATTTGGCACCACCCTAAAAATTATTTTCTAAGACCGGGTTTTCAAAACAAGTTTCTCACATTTGGTCTCCGAAACACTGTCGTACAAACTTGAGACGAAAAAAAAACTCTCCTTGCTTTGCCCCGCAAACTTGGTAGGAATAAATCTCTCATCGTTTTTAAAAATCAATTTTCAACTCTTGTTCGTTTGCATGTTTTTGAAAACATGTTTTCCAAAACCTCCCTTAAAACTTAGGGTGCACTTGGTTCATTGAAGGGAATGAGAATGATAATAGTGGGAATTATTGTAGAGGGAATCATTACAATTGTGTTGTTTGGTCTGTGATGGGGAATGACTATCATTACCATTGATGTTATTTGGTTTACTAAAAAGAAATCATTAAGGAAGGAAATTATTTTAACATTTTTTTAAAAAACTTTTAATATGTCATAAACTATGTGTTTAAATGTATTATAATGATAATTATTACTAATTATAATTTTAAAACACAAATATGTATTTAATAGAAAATTTTGGAAGGGAATGATTCTCATACCTTCCAAAATAGAGAGGAATGGAGAATTGCTAAAAGTTCGCAATGGTGGTGGGCCCCAAGATATCAAAACTTTCAACCAAACATCTATAACTCATTCCCATTCCCCACATTCATAACCCCAAAACAAGCACACCCTTAGTAACGAACATGCCATAAGACTCTCAAATATAGATTTAAACTTCTACTTCTAATATCCTCAGTGACGGATCTAGGGCTCTAAGGTCAGAATAGGCAAAATATATAAAGAAAATTATATTTTGATTTGTAATTTTTTGCTAAATTACGTGTCAGCCTATGAAGTTTAGCTAAAATCGAAATGTTACTTACAAGTGAGTTTTAGGGATCGAAATGTTACTTTTAAGTGAACTAGAGGAACTACATTTTCTCATAAACATTTATACTAAATTAAGAGTATTTTTGAAAAATAAGAAAATAATTGCATTTAAGAACTTATTGATTGGATTATTAAATTCATATATTGTTCTAACAAAGTTAGAAATCACTAAAAGTATTTGTATCACTAATAACATCGCAATTTTAATTAGTTAAATACTAATTTAATTTGTTTAGGGGTGGCAAAAAAATTCACTAACCCAAAAACCGTCCAAATCCATTGGGTATTAACCCAATAAAACCCACTTAAAATAATAATGGGTTGGGTGGGCTTGGGCTCAATATGTAATGGGTGGGCTACCCTAAAACCCGCCCATCATGGGTACCAAAAATACACATCCAAAATTACCCTTAAAAGTATAAACAAAAACCCAACAACTCACCTATTTTAGTGGGCCCATTTTATTTTTTTCTTATTTATTTTTCGTGTCCTACAATTACTTTACGTTTTTTCTCCCATTTATTATTTTATAATATTTTTAAATTACCCACTTATAAATACTAACTCAAAATTCGTTCGGGCTTAGGTTCGGGTTTAGGGCTGGGCCGGTTCAGTTCTGGCCCAGTTCTGGACCGATTTCTGGCCAAGCCCAGTTTCAGGGCTTGGGTCCAGTTTTGGGCCTCGGGTCCAGTTTCGGCCCGGGCCCAATTTTGGACCTCGAGTCCAGTTTCGGCCCCGGCCCAGTTTTGGGCCTCGGATCGGGGCTCGGCCAGGGCCCAATTTTGGGCCTCGGATCGGGGCATGCACGGGTTTATATAAATATAAAAAAATTAAAAATTGTGTTTGGAAAAAAATTTACATACGATTAAATATAAGAGTATACAAATTTTAAAATAGATTCAAAAAATTAAAATTCGCTTTAAAAAAAATTAAAATGAAATTTTAAAAAAATTTTAAAAAATTTATTAAAAAATTATTAAATAAACCTTACATTTTTGTATAATGGGTATTATGGGTACTCATAGGTACTCATAACTACCCATTATCTATTTGAGTTAAGACCATTAATTGAATGGGTAATGAGTACCTATTATCCATTAACTTAACACCCATTTAATACCCGCCCAACTCGCCCGTTTGACACCCCTAAATTTGTTTTCACATTTGTCTCAATTATTCATAATTTCTGGTAGGGCGAAATTAGTTAATTTTGTAAATTTATATACACTTGGGATAGTGTGGAACATCTTATGTGGGGCAATGGGTTGTAGCTCTGCCCCTGAGTATATACTCTAGTAAGTATTCTAAATCGGGAAAACTGCAAAAGTGGTCCACAATCTTTACCCCTGTTTCAAATGTAGTCCACAATCTTTAGTAAGTGGTAAATGTAGTCCACAATGTATCCATTTTGTTGCAATTTTAGTCCAAAAACGGAAAATGGACCTTGACTCACGGTCAACGGGTTTGACCGTCAGTCAAACCCGGGTTTGACCCTCCTAAAACCACCCCACCTCTTCCTTCCAAAACCATTTCTCCACATCACTTCTTCCTCCACGTCAGCACCAGAAAATGAAAGGAGATCATAAAAACTCAAAAATTTGCTCCATTGGGGTTTCGAACCTGTGACCTTCCGGATGCGCGCGCGAGAGACAACCACTAAGCTGCAGTCGTTTGTTTGTCTTTGGTTGCTGTTCCATTCACTCATATAGAATCACACTTTTCTTTCGTACTTTATACACAAGGCCGTATTAAGACTTTCAAATTCCTTTCCATGCCGTCAAATTAATTAACTTATTTAATTAAAATTACTATTCTAACCTTATTAAATAATGTCAAACATATAATTACCTCTAATACATATTTTTAACTCTTTCAAAAATCTCATACGAATTAATTCAACATCAACTATAATATATTTTAATTCGTATGAGATTTTTGAAAGAGTTAAAAATATGTATTAGAGGTAATTATATGTTTGACATTATTTAATAAGGTTAGAATAGTAATTTTAATTAAATAAGTTAATTAATTTGACGGCATGGAAAGGAATTTGAAAGTCTTAATACGGCCTTGTGTATAAAGTACGAAAGAAAAGTGTGATTCTATATGAGTGAATGGAACAGCAACCAAAGACAAACAAACGACTGCAGCTTAGTGGTTGTCTCTCGCGTACGCATCCGGAAGGTCACAGGTTCGAAACCCCAATGGAGCAAATTTTGGAGTTTTTATGATTTCCTTTCATTTTCTTGTGCTGACGTGGAGGAAGAAGTGATGTGGAGAAATGGTTTTGGAAGGAAGGGGTGGGGTGGTTTTAGGAGGGTCAAACCCGGGTTTGACTGACGGTCAAACCCGTTGACCGTTAGTCAAGGTCCATTTTCCGTTTTTGGACTAAAATTGCAACAAAATGGATACATTGTGGACTACATTTGCCACTTACTAAAGATTGTGGACTACATTTGAAACAGGGGTAAAGATTGTGGACCACTTTTGCAGTTTTCCCATTCTAAATCAGGACAAACAGTAGTCTCACTTTTAAAAATAATTACTAAGTGTAAATAGTGATTTGTAGAACTAAGTATTCAAGTGAGACTGCTACCTCTATTCCTCTCAGACAAGCATATGCTTCTGAATGAAACAAAAATTCTGTATTTTCTCATCCTGTAGTATAATATCACCTGCATTGTTTTGGAATATTTTCCAAGCAATGCTACTTGTGGTGAGTGAATTGTGCAATAATACACTATCAACTTGAAGAATGTCCATCAACTCCCGTAGTTGTGGTTGAGTGCTCGCCTTTTGTGATGATTGCAAGATAACATCAATTTATGAACACCCATACTCTTTGGTACTTTGATCAAATTATTTTGAAATTGTATTGAAATTTGATAGTGTTTAATAGCTCATTTAACATGTTTGATGTGCAACCTTGTCATAAGACCCTACTCCTGAATTTCCAAATTTATCATAAAAACATAAAAACGTGACCAGTGTTTAATTGTTTGGGATATCTATTAAACAGTTAAGAAACCACCAGGCAAAGTCGATTTTTTCTTCTCTTTCAAAGCTGATACTTGAAAACTAATGGTGATAATCTCCAAACTTGTAGTGAGAATGGACAATCTAAAAACAGAGGAGAAATCAGTGGCGGAACCAGAAAATTAAATCAATGGGGGCTTGTGTAAAATATAAAGTAAAATTCATGCGATGAAATAAATATTTTTAACGACTGAAGTTCTGAAACTCACAAATATAAACGCGATCAAAATGTAAAAATATATAAAACTAAACTATTTGGTTGACACTTGATGAAGCACAGGTCTTGGTCGTACTTGAATCACATAGAGGTGACAGTTGTATTCTACGTGTCTCAATTTGTTGAAAACGTTGCAAGATTGTCTCATTTTCAATGGTTGAGAAAACATCCTTCTCGATGTATACAACAAGACTGTCATTCATCCACTCGTCTGCCATTTTGTTACGTAATTCAGTCTTGACAATTTTCATGGCAGAAAATACTCTTTCCACAGATGCAGTCGCAACTGGTAAAACCAATGCCAACTCGATCAAACGATAAGCCAATGGGAAAACAGTATTTTTCTTAGTTTCAACCATTTTCTGAGCAAGACTTCCAAAATCTTCAAGTGCAGAAAATCTAGGATCACGCCGCACATTGAAAATGAAATTCTCAAGCTGCTTCTTCAGAAATAAAAAATCAGTACTGGAGAAATCTTCATGATATAAAGTAGCAAGACAGATGAGTTTATCAACATTGAAATGAGAGAAAGAATTTCTCAGATCAAGGCGTGCTATTCATTGAAGCAATTCTGTGCTAACTTCATAAAAACAACTACTCATCTCTTGAATGATTAAATCAACAACCTAACATTAAAACCAAGATAATATTAATAAAGAAATTAAATTAAACAAGCAAAAGAAAATAAGATATTTAGATATGATACCTGCCCAAAAATGTTCAAGCGATAATGATGCAAATTAGTGATGAGATTCCCTTTATGCCTTCTTTGACCACGAGTTCTCATATTGTCTTTCATATCAATCAGAGGAATCATATTCAACTCACAAAATCTATTGACTTCATCCAAAACC
This sequence comes from Leptodermis oblonga, assembly GCA_016801395.1. Taxonomy (NCBI): domain Eukaryota; kingdom Viridiplantae; phylum Streptophyta; class Magnoliopsida; order Gentianales; family Rubiaceae; genus Leptodermis; species Leptodermis oblonga. The sequence continues at coordinate 10,598,256 of CM028759.1, forward strand.
AATTGCCATCCATCCTCCCTAAAAGTTTGTAACTGGGATTTAACATTGTCTATGGATTTAACATTCTGTATTTAAAAAAAAAAAAAAAAGAAGAAGAAAAGAAACTTACTGTAAATCATGTTGTTTATTCTAGCCATGAAATAAGACAAAAATACAACTAGACTAGCAAAATGTAAACAGAACATGTAAAAGTACTATTTTTAAAATCCCTAATTTTTCTAATTTCATAGCTCAAATTCTTTAAATCCATATTATTGCTTCAAATCATGAATATAAAAATTCAAATTTCTCAACTCCACCATACGACACAAGCACAACTGCACAAGCACAGAAGCATTGACACACTGCATTACGCCATTACTCATTACTGCATACATTACATTTAATCATTTATATAGCATTAGCATTGTCATTTACATTTTACAATTGTACAACACTAACTAATAACTCTACAACTAAAAGTCTAATAACCATTCAAAAAAACAATTAATTGCTTAGAATGAAAATTCAGGAAACTGACCTGAGAGGCTGAGAGAAAAGTAAACCGCGGTCTGCACTATGGAATTGGAGCAAGAGCGCAACTCGATTGCCGATTGGAATTGGAGCAAGAGCTGCGAACAATCGAACAAATTATAGATAGAAGAAGAAGATCTGAAGATGGGTATTACCGTTTTGCCGATTGCGATTGCGATTGCGATTGCCCATTGGAATTCTTGATTCTTTAGCTGTGCGCCTATGCCGCCTGCGCTGATTGAAGGAATGAAGAGTCAAAAACTTCAAATTAGGGCTTTCCCGACTGATTGTAAATTAAAAAAAATTTATAATTTATAAAAATACAAAAATGATAAAACGCCAGCGCCTTTTTACTAACCAAAACAAGGGCCTGTGCCCATTAAAATATTAAATAAAAAGAAAAACAGCAAACACTGCAAACTGATTGCACTTGCAGGCTGCAGCAACGCTATAATCTGGAAAAACAGAGGAAGAAAAGAGAAGGCTGCAGCAGCGGAGTGGGGGCTGAGCCGCTTGGGTTGGTGGGGGCTGTTCTGTCACCGCCGACTCGCCGGCTACTATTTAAAGTAGCGGCTGGAGAGCTTGGTGAGGGCTTCAGCCTACACATGCCCACATGTGGTTCCGTCACTGGGAGAAATTGTTTCATTTTCAACTTGACACTCAACACAATTCATAGCTATATTACACCCTCTCTTGTTAAAGGATATTGATGTCGAGAGTGCACCAGTAATAGCTCTCCATGTTAAGACAATGATTTTGGTAGGGACTATAAACTTCCACAATTGTCGTCATGCCTTTTATAACCAGTTCTACCCACTTGGTCATGCTAAGATGGTATATAACTTGATCTACGCTCTCAAGCCACATTGTAACCGCTCTTCACTGTATATAGACAGGAATAATTTGTTGTCACAACAACACATCTCTATTGTCTAACATTGTGAGAGATAGATGGATTGCAAGAATGCGGGGAATAATATCATTTCGAAACAACCACCTTAACAAAGGCATTCTCCACTGTTGTTGAGATGAGAAAAGATCTTTAACGCACAATGTAGTTTGTTGTTCGATTATTGAATACACAACTATAGGATTTCGACTACCAGTAATCCAATCTTCATGAACTTGCACCTTGGATCCATCTCCTATACTTTAGAGGCTAAATTCAATATTTTAGTACCTAAAAACACGATACTTGAATACCTAAATTCAATTCACACGATATTTGTTGTTTTAACAACACGCGATATTTCGAAGGCTATTCTATCGGTACAGATGAAGTACTAGATATTTTTGTAGCCCGGAGTTTGATACAGTGACATCATTTTTATGCAAGTACCAACACATTTCCTTTAAAAAAAAAGTATTAGATATTATAGAAAATACTATCTAAAAAGTTTCGCGGGGCTCTGTTTGCTCTCATTCCTATTTAGGAAAAGATTCACTTGAAAAAAAAAAAAAAAAACAACTCTACAACCAAATACTTTTACTTTTTACTAAATTCAAAATTTTCCTTTGAAATCATACTCACACCATCAATTATTTCTCACATAATTTTTCAAAAACTAATTTTCTCCAAAAAAAAATATTTCATCCCTAACAAAAAATCACGTATTTGAATTACAATCCAATCATAGCCAGTCTTTCGAAGTAAAACCGAACGACTTCCGGTCCTCTCAAATTCAAAATCGTATCTTGTTCAAAAAAATAAAAAATAAAATTCTTAACCGGATCATGTCTGTTTATTTCCCTTTTTTTTTTGTGCGCTCTGCCTTTTAGGGTTTAATAAATTCTCCCCAATTTCCCTCCCTCAATTTGGGTTTCCAAAAGATGGAGGGCTCATCGTCTCAACCGTCCGACTCATCGGCCGCTGCCGCCGATGGACCGGCCAAATTCCTCTCTGCCCTCCCTTCTCGCGGCCTCTTCTCCTCCACTGTCATCTCTTCTAATCCGGTACTGTTCAAGTTTTTTATTTTTATTTTTTTACCCTTTATGATGCTGTTAATTTACGTAGTTCAATTTAATGGCTTAATGTGGTTGAATTGTCAATGATTAACTTTATTTAGCATCTTTTGTGGGAATTATGAGCAATTCTCAATATGAGAATCACGAAGATTCGAGCTTTTTTGTTTTCCCAAGTGTGATGGTGCATAAAGATTTGTTTCATCTGAACTCTTTAAATTACTGATATTATTTGAGTTTTGTTCTTAATTTGTAGTAGAAGAATGCTTATATTTTGTTGTTAATAGAATTTTGGTGAAGTCGAGTGTAATATGTATCTTTTTGTTATTTTATTATTCTTTTTTCTGGTAATTATATTTGAAGAAACTTATGCAGGGTGGGATGCGAGTCTACATATGCGATCATGATACATCACCGCCAGGTTCGTCATTGTGTGTTATGGGTTCTTTCTTTTCTTGGGTTTGAAAACTTAGGTTGTTATTTTTGTGAGCGTACATGGGTTCAAAAATTTCAAATTATTATGTGACTAAGAAGCCAGCCTTAAGCTTGACCAACTTTACATGTCTGGATTAAACCCTAGAGTGCGGAACTGCTCTAAAGCTTGAAGATGGTTTTGTGAAAGACCCCTCAAAACTGAATTACACTAAAGATGGTGACATTGATAATTTCATGAAGAGAATGATTTCAATCCATTCATAGGTCCCCTGAATCAACAATAATAAAATTTGGATTGCTTAAGATGCATCTTGAAGATCTCCAACCCTCCTTAGGAGCTTTAGATGCAAAATTTAACTCCAGAGCTATTGCCTTGTGGTCTTCGGCATGTGATATGCTTGTTGATTCAATGAACTGTGGAACAGAATGAACCCTTCCTCACCCTACGATTGGTTCGACAGTACACATTTACATTTCTGCCCCCCCTTGTTGGCCTTCTGCAAAATTTCCATCTTCTTGGTTTAAACATGAAACTACTATAGACATACAAATAAAATATTATATTTGATATTTAAGAGTTTTATAATATTTGAACGTTATCTAAAACTAGTTTAAACCTTCTTCAACTTTGCTTGTCAGTACAAGTCTAAAATCATGGTCTTTATAATCTGATTTGTGCATTTGGGTGACTGTATAATCTGATTCTATTATTACTTTTTATCCAGTGGATCAACTTATAAAGACAAACCAGACAAATATATTAATTAGGTCTCTAATGCTGAAGAAACAGAAGGGTGATTCTGCTTCCAAAGATGGAAAGGTCAATGCGGCTAATGACAGTTCCAGTTCCAAAAAAAGGTAGTCTTTTGAAGGAAGCATTTTTCGGCTGTTTCTCTACTACTATTAGAATTAAAATCTATAAGTTTTACTCCTGATAACTTATTGGAGTTGCCTGTATTACCTTTATGCCTGAGTTGCAATGTTTGTCACAGTAACCAAGACATCTATGATTTCAGGATTGCTGACAGAGCACTGGAGAGTAGAGCTAAAAGGGCTGTGACAAACTCTCAGGGTTCTCGGCAAGGTAAGTCCAAATTTGAGTTGGGTAGCATCATTGTTAGTGGAATCCTAGAAAACAAGATAAATTTAGAGAATGAATGCTGTAAGCATACAATGCTTGTATAGTTTGTTGCAGTGTTTATGTGGAGCTATTTTTGGGAGTAAATAAAGTTTTTCAAAAGAAATATTCTTGATTGTTGAGCTTTGTGGAATGCCTTTTTCCGTTTCTCTCTCTCCGCACACAAATTTGTACTCAGCCTGGGTGTTTGTTTACTCTCCCTACATTGTGTTGGGTTATTTGTACTAATTCATAGTTTGAATTCTAATAAACAACTTTAGGTTTGTAAGATGTTGTACAGATAATATATCCCATCTTTTAATTTTTGAATGTGTGCAGAAGGATCAAAATCACGCTTACCTGAGAAAGATCTGCAGAGTTTAACAGTAGAAAAAATTCGTGCTCTTTTAAAGGAGAAAGGTCTTTCCCCAAAAGGAAGGAAGGCAAGTATCAATGTAGTTATTGTTGACATAAATGCTGAGTTTCCTTCTCTTTACTACTGTGTCTTAGATAATTACTCTGAAACTTAAATTTTCAGGATGGGATTGTTGTCACATTAGTATTGAAATGATTAAGTTTCTTTCTGCCATGAAGAAATTGTTATTATGATGTTCATTTTCAAATGATAGAAGGCTCAAAGGAACATTTACATGTTGGCATTGGGATTGGTCTTTTTTACGTGGGTCCCTTCTGTGTCATGGCTTGAAAATGAATATGAATAATATTACCTATGCTGAGGAAAAACACATTATATATCATTTTTGGCCTTTTGTTTTTTCATAAACAAGTGGGAGAGGAAATTGCAGGCATTGCTTTCGTGATATGTCCCATTATGTGGAGTCAGTTACATTGCTCATATTTCATTATTGTGTTCTAGCAACAACATTTTCATTTAAATTGAGATTATAGTTCCTTTCCTAAGTTTTTAGATTTTCACTTTCCCCTCTTAACTCGAGTCATGATTGGTATTCATGTGAGAGGAAAACTTAAGGCTTTCTTTGCTGTTTCCGGTGTCAGAGCACTTGTAATGTTTCTCTGGGCATTTGAGTTACTAGCCACGTGCAAGTTATTAACCAAGTTTTTCTGAGATTGTTCTCTTACACAATTTAGTCATTTGTGGTTGGCGCAGGATGAGTTGATTGCCCGGTTAAAAGGTGCAAACTAGTAAAAATTATTCTGAGCTGGGGGAAGGTGACTTACCTGTACAACATTCGATACCAGAAACCTAGGGTTGTTGTAACTTTGCTAGATTGGGGGTTAATTTTGAAGAGCAGCGGCTGTTCCGGTGCAAGTTGTAACTGCCCTTTTGTCTGCCTGTAAATCTCTGTTGTGGTTTTCATTTTGATCTCGGAGTGGGATCTCTTTGCAGATACTTTACTAAACCCAGGCATGGTTACAATGCACTTTTGGTTTATTTATTGTATACATTTTTTTGCTAGTTCCAGTCTTTATCACCTTGAAATTGCATTTTCCCGTATGATTGTTAGGGCTGAGAAAGAACATGAACATTCACAAACAAGCTCGAGCTCGGCTTCATAAAAACGTTCACGATCATGATTTTTAGGCTCGATAATAAACGAACACGAACAAGGTGTTGAAAGCTCATTAATGTTCATGAATAAGATCGATTAAAATATTAATTATATAATATAAATAAAATAATATACAACATTAAAATTTTAAATAATACAAATAATTAAATCTTTATATATATATTTATATGTATATTTATATGCACATAGATATTAATGTACGAGTTTAAATTGAATTATACAAGTTAATACAGTATACTAAATTAACTAAATATTATGATTTGCTGTTAATTAATGCGAAATAGAACGCATATGAATGTTTACGAACAAGTTCGGCTCGGCTCGATTAATAAATAAACGAACACGAACAAATTTTAGGCTCGAACAATAAATGAACACATCAAAGTTCGGCTCGACTCGGCTTGTTATCACTCCTAATGGTTGTCTTTGCTTGTAGAAGGGTAAATGACACCTTCGCCCCCAAATTTTTTTTAAATCAATTATATTTTAGTCCCTTAATTTTGTTTTTAGTTTAAATTAGTCATTGATTCAAAATAAGACCAAATATTTGATAAGTTATTGCTGAAAATGAGACATTCACGGGAGTTTGAAATCTAGCAAGTAAACATTGAAAATGGTACTAAATTTTCTCCAAGACTGTTTAGGTTTAGGTTTAGGTTTATTAAAATCCGGATTGGTTTTGGATCGGGTTAGCTTCACTTCCGGTATATATTTCTCCTGGAGTGATTACATGACATCTAGGGCCTGTTCTCTTGGTTTTGGTTTTGAAAACGGTTTTAGTTTCAACAGTAAATTTAATATATTTTAATCATTTTTCATTATTTTCAATACAACTTTTTACTATTCAACATTTACTTTTTACATTTATAATACACTTTTTACATTATAAAACTATTTTCCAAAACATATTTTCAAAATCGTTCTCAAATCAATAAAAAAGAACAGGCCCTAGATGTGAGGTTAATTTGTATACTTCATTATATATATATATATATATATATATATATTCTTATCCCGGAAACCCTACATTCTACTAATTGGTGATTCAGGGGTCCATTCTCCCCCCAAAACCACCCATAAACCTCCGCCGCCACCACCACCCGCCACCGCCAGTGTTTGATTGGAGATCGGAAACTCTTGAGTGAGGAATTTGGGAGAAGCAAACCCAATGCCCGCTCTCACAACGGAGAACGATTCCGAAAGCAAGAAGATTCGCGTTATATAGGCACAAGCTGAATGTTGAATACCAAGGCATTAAAGGAACCAATACCCGGAAAAGTAATGCTCAACAGTCATCCGCATCAGATGTCCTTGCTCTTCTTCCAGGTCCAGAAAGCTCAAGAGACCAACAGAAGGGAGCAGGAGGTCAAAATGAATTAGTTATCGGGCAACCAAATAGCACAACTGAAGGGTTCTCAGGCAAAAGTACAGCAGTTGTTCCATCTGAAAGAAATCTTAATTTCTACTGCTGCTATTATGGAAAGGATCCCAAGCAAGTGGCCTCGTCCTGTTTGGAAGAATTACAGGGTCATCAGTGGTCACTTGGGATGGGTACGATCTGTTGCGGTTGATCCAAGTAATACGTGGTTTTGTACAGGTTCATCAGACCGGAAAATTAAGATTTGGGATTTGGCAAGTGGCCGGCTAAAGCTCACATTAACCGGGCACATCGAACAAGAAGTTAAGAGGGCTTGCTGTTAGCAACAAACATACTTAAAAGTTCTCTGCTGGTGATGACAAACAAGGAAAATGCTGGGACCTGGAACAAAATAAGGTCATTCGGTCCTATCACGGTCATCTGAGTGGTGTTTACTGTCTGGCGCTTCATCCAACTATTGACATCCTTCTGACTGGGGGTCGTGACTCTGTTTGTCGGGTTTGGCTTGGGACATTCGAAGTAAGATGCAAATTCATGCCTACTGTCTGCTCAGTTTTTACTCCACCAACGGATCCACAAGTTGTGACCGGATCGCATGACTCCACTATAAAGTTCTGGGACCTTAGATATGGTAAAACCATGGTAACTTTGACACTACACCACAAGAAATCTGTGCATGCAATGGCGCTTCATCCAAGCGACGAGTACTTTGCATCTGCATCAGCTGACAACATTAAAAAATTCAGTCTTCCCAGAGGACAATTTCAGCATAACGTGCTCGATCTCTCAACAGAAAAACCATCCTCAACGCTACTGCAGTCAATGAAGATGGAGTGTTGGCTACTGCATGTGACAATGGCCTAAATCTAGGGTCAGGTAAGAATAATTTATGACATGATACAAATATAACTACTTTATCTTTAAGAATACCTAATAATTTGTTTGGGTTATAGATATCTAAGTAAAATTACATTTTTAGATATTGTAATACTAAAAGTGTTACTCGCATATATGACCGATTAAAGCAATAATACAGATAATGAGATGAGAGGGTGAAATTGTAAAGTAAACGATATAATAAATATAAAAAGGATAAAATTATTATTCACAACTTATCATTACTCTAACAATAGGGCGCTCGTTGGGTAAACAATATGGGTCTCGTCGGGTTCCAGTAGAAAGAGAGGAGTTTAGAACTATTTAAAGTAAAACACTAGAGGTAGTTAGTGGACAAGTTTTTCGAACCACTTAATTATTATAATGTTCTATCAATCACATGTGGGACAGGGGCTTGGCTAGGGGGAAGAAAAAAGTCGAGACACCCCGCCTGCGTGAAAATATGATAGAGAAAATAATCGAATTCTCATCCTCTGACCCATCATGTGTCACAATTACTTGAGGACTGACTCGTTCATGTTAGTGTACGAGTTAAAGAAAAATTTTTTCTCTTCAAACATATGAGGTTGTAGGCTCCCGATATTCTATAACTTAAACGTGACATTTTTATGTAGATACCCCAAAGTGGGTGGAAAAACTATAAAGAAATCAATTGTAATTGGACGAATTACAGTACCTTTTAAAAAAGAAAAAAAAAGACATTTTTTTTGTCCCATAACAATAAAGAGTAAACTAATTTGTCACGAAGCTCAAATATTATTACTGACGTTACCAAATTAACAAAATGAATTTTTGTCATAGCTGAAGAAGGAAGTGTACTTATGTTAAAATTCACGAATTTATTTCCCTAGTTATTTGAAGCCACAGGAATCAAAATGTACTTTTGTCGAACCCTAAAAAACCAAAAATGTCATGTCTACAAGAATTTATATGTATTTTTGCTAAACCTTACAAACTGAAATAATTTGCCCGACAATTTACAAATTAAAATACAACTTCTTTGTGACGGAGACAAGCAAGTCATTCTCAAACTGACTTTGATGTAGGGAGTTCGAATTTTAGAAGAAAAATTATTTCATACAATCGTTGCAGTCATTTTTATAGTGCAACAAATTATTCATAATTAAAATAAATAAATATAACCTCTATTTTTTCCATCATTTTGACAATAAATTTGTGTTTGTACGCTTCAATAATAAAGGTTGTATAGTATCAATTTAAGCAGCAGGTGCATGGAATAATATCTCATTTTAGAGGGACTAACAATTTATAAAATAAATAACGCTATCAAAAAACATACTCCCTCCGTAAGAGTCCTGTTTGTAATACTGTTCAGTATTACAAACATGACTCTTTGAATGGGACGGAGGGAGTAATTTTTTTTCCAACTTACTATGATTTTAACCTATTTAACTAAAAGTTAGTAACTATCTTAAATACCTTAGTCATCATCTAACTGAGTACTAATTGAATTTGTTGATATATATAGATACTAGATGGGGCATGTCATGCTGTGCATGACATTTGCCCAATAATAGTAATAAGTTATAGTGATTATTTGAATTTAAGTGCAATATATATATATATATATATTTAACTGTTTGTTTAAGTTATAATCTAGGTCTGAAATTATTTATTTTAACTCTTTGACACTAAATACAAAGTTACGTGTGTTACCGATTTAGACTAAATATAATCCAAGTCTAAAATGATAAGATTGAAAAGTTTCATTTTAACTCTTTGGTGAATGTTCAATAATATTATTGTGTGATCATATAAAAATTTGTAAAAAAATTTAAAATTATAGATAATGTCAATTTATTATAAATACAGAGTTGAAAACAAGAACATATGTTAAATATCACATAAATACTTTAACTTTTTCCCAAATATGAAATTGGCACACCTACTCTATTCTCTTCCTTTGTCCCCCACCTCTTCACATCGGCTCTTAACTTCTTTAGTCTTCTTCTTCTTATGAAGATTAACCAAGTTGTTGAATGAATCCGATGCGTGTTGTATGTAGACGTCGATGGGCATGAGAAGCTCCATTGTCAGATGAGGTAAACCTGGAGGCAAATTTCGTGGCTTTGGATATGGACGTTGTTTTTAGTTGGCGTAGAACATATATAAACCTGCGAATTTGAAGAGATTGAAAAAGTTCATTAAAAAAATACATCTTGAAATTTCTCTAAACAAAAATATGTTCGAATTAGACATGCACTTATAAGGACTCTAAGCAAGAAGAAACTTGTGTGTGATTTTGGATTCAATGGATTGAACATATATATAGATTTTAAAGTGATAAATAAAGTGCCTCTTCATTTCTTTTGTGAGGATTATAAAGAGTTTTCAAATAATTCATCATTTACTAATAGTATGTTAATAGGGATGTTGATGTGAACAATATAAATATAATCATAATATAAACAATATCTTTTAATGATATTTAAAACTTTTAGTATAGGAAAAGTCACAAAATTAAAAAAAATTAAAATTATATAATAATTATATTTCACTCACCATTACATAAATATAAGCATGTCTTACCTAAAAAATTATTTAATTAATAATACTATATTTATTAAAAACAAAATAAACTTATTTTTCATTATAAAATGTTTAATATTTTACAAATATGCTTAACTTAAGCTCTATATAAGTTATATAAAATATAGAATATGGAAGATATATATATATATATATTTGAATAAGGAATATGAAAGATATTTTTATATATATCCGATACTTTTGTACTTATATAGAAATTTGAAAAAATAACTTAAGAAGTTAAAGGAGCAAGGAAAAAATGTTATCTTTTAAATGAGATAAATATTAATATTATGTGGCATTCATATGAATAGTTCAACTAAATTATATGTTGATGTGGCAGCCATGTGGCATTTGGAGGTAATAATGTGCTTATGTGGCAGCCTTAACATTATTAAAGTTAAGTACTGCTGGTAGCCACATGGCATTATCAAATTAAGTCTATGTTAGTTTATATTATATAGGGTAGATATATTATGTATTAATTAAATTAAACCTCCAAAATTCCTAGTAATAATAAATTACAATAATCAATAATTTCCTTGTGATTTAAACGGAGTTTTAGATTGTTTGAGAAACTATAAAACCTGTGTCTTGCAGTGAGATCACTAATATATAATCTTAAACCCTATAACTCTATCCTGCCACCATAATACCATATACTCCCTCCGATCCAAAATAAAAGTCGTTCAAAACTCTTTCAAACAAATAAAGAATTCATTCAAAATTCATTTAAATGACAAGAAAAACCCTTAATTAACTATTATAATTTAATAGTACAAAGAGTTTTAGAGTGAAATCCAATTAATATTCAGAATATATCATAAACATAATTAAACGTGATTATCTTCATTCTTGCTATGTACATATCAATCGTCTGAAGCTTCTCTCTCCTTGAGTTTATCTTCCGATAAGTATGTAAGATCGGAGGGGGTATTTGTCTTTTTTTTTTTTTTTTTAAGTGTTAAACAGCATGCAGCAGTATCTTCAACAGTGTGTGCTTTTTATTTCATTAAATAGTCACACATTTCACGTGCTTTTATACGTGATACTTGAAAGTCAGATGTTAGGCTACAAAATATCTTTCTAAAACTCTAATAATTCCCGACTTGAAAATCAATCGCTTTGGATAAGAGAGAAAGTAAACGAATATAACCGCCGGCCAATAGTTTAGGTGTCCATATGGCCAAAAAAAGTCATTAGCAACACTTTTTGTATAACACTTCTTATTTCTTTAATACTTTTAATAATTTAACATGTGTACAATTGATAATTGGATTACATAATGTGTTCGACGTGCTAGAATGATAATAGAAAATTAATGAAAATATAGAGGGAAGTGAATGATGTAACTTGTATCTTATTATAATCATTAATTAATGGATAATTTGGTCATCTAGCACATTTGATACACACATATATATATATATATATATATTCGCTTCATAATTTTACTCTCTGATGATAATTATTTTCTAATGCTTCTAAAACCAAACACGGGAATGAGAAATTGAGAGTCATTCTCATTATTTTACGACATTTTTTAGATGACTCAAACGAAATTTAAAATTTAAAATTAATGATTCAAACTCATGTATGGGATTATTTCAATTATCATTTTCACATACCAAATGTATCCTATTATAAATATACACATGTCATGTTTGATAGGGATTTTTGCCTTAATTTTTAAAAATTAGATAACTTATTAACTATACACCACGTGTTATATTTTTAGATAATACTAAATAAATGTTTCATAAGAGTGATATATATATGTAAACGATCAAAAAAGTCATCCTCAAATTAGTTAAAGTGTTTGAATTTCACTTCCATCCGATCTCCCCAGTCGTAAAGAAAATTAGAATAAACAAATAATGAATGCTATAAAGCGGTGGTTCTAGTAGCAAAATTGAAAAAGTTTTTTGGTTATACTGATTAAAGTTGAATTTTAATTTTTTTTTTTCTAAATGTAAAATAAAGTGGTAGTTCTAGTAGCAAACTCATGCCTTTTATAATTAATGATGATAAAGCTAATTTAAACAAGTCTTAGTGGTCACCTCAAGCTATATATATAGCTAGGGTTAGAAGTACTACTTATGGATAATTTCTCGTCTCAAATTAGGTCAGAAACCACATCTTAGATCTAATTAACGGTCCTCTAATTCAAAGCGTGCTCGTCGATTTTGACTAATGTTATTATCAGATTAATGTTACATTTTCACTCAAATGTAAAAGCCATGATTAATTTCTATAGATATAATCATAATTTTTTAAAATTAAATTATTCTATTAAACAGATCTCTGCTAAAGAGAATAAGTTCACTAGGGAGGCTAACAATTTAACCTACCTTGCCCCAAGAGAATTCCACTCTTAGAACCATTTAGTCCCATTAAAAGGAGTTTTTTTTTTTTTTTCCAAAATAACATACTTTATAATAATATTTGTTAAAATAACACAAACTCAAACTATATTCCCTAAATAACATATTCTTTGCCATGTCACCTTCTAAATGCCAACTTGGAAAAAAGAAACAAAAAAATGGTAACTTACCATCGTTATTATATGCACAGATACTCATCATCTTGCATTTGTGAACACCATTGATGAGATTTCTTCAGCATTTAACTGTTCTCTTCTCCTTCGTTAGTTACGACAGGCAGATCAGAAGAGAAAAAAAACATCATTTTAAATCTCTCTCTCGCACTTTCTCATCCTCATCCTCTGTCTCTCATCTTTTTTCTCTCTCTACAAAGAAAACCATTTCAGAGGCAACAAATATAGAAGAGAAGGAAAACATTAAAAACTCCATAAAAAACAAAGAAGAGTCCACACATTCTTTCACACCACCTCATTACTCACTTTGGTAATGGCCCAGCTAGACCAAAATTTATGTGTGTGTATGACTGTCTGTAGAAAGAAGAACCCCAAAACCAAAACCCAAAAGAAGGAAGAAATTTTGCAAAGAAAGACGTCTAGAAAGAAAGAAGGAGGAGCCAAACCACCTCATATCAATATGCAGACACCGTCACACACAACCTTCATTCCATTGCCACAAATGCCCTTCTGTAAGAGTTTCTGGGCTTCCTTTCTTGGTCCGAGTTCAGAGAAAACAGGGAACAAAGCCAGACCCAGAACCTTCTCATTTTTCTAAATCTTTTGAATTATCTAGATTATACTTAGTTTTTGCCAAAAAGCTCACTTACAGATATGCATACTAACTGTATGATAAAATGTCAAGTAAAAAATAAAATTAAAAATTTTATAGAAAATGTTTGAACGATCTATATCTTTACTGCAATTCCCACAATCAAAATGCATGATTTGGTTTATCCTTCTTTCACACAACCTAACAAGCATATGGTATACAAGTTCTCCTCGAGCTACTCCCTATTCCATAGAACTCTCAAGAACAAACCCATCATCTCAACAAACAATCCATTTTGTTCTAACAAGAAATACAGTATTTTTTGTCTCCCTTCCTCTAAGAGTATTGGTACATTATCTATCACATCTTCGATGTGCTTCGTATTCAAGTGCAGTAGAAAACGCAGACCACAAAACCCGTTGTTGAACTCCTTCGAAAACCTTTATTATGAGCTCACCCTTTTGAATTTAATCACATATAATGTATGAAAAACAAAAAAAAAAAAAAAAGAAAGAAGAGGAAGAAGGAGGAGCGTGCAACACGGGGATTTGAAGAAGAAGAAGCGTGCAGTACATGGATTCGAAGAAGATGCCTGATTTGAAGTGTCGTTTTTTGTTGTTGTTTTTTTTTTACGTCGGCATTTGGAGGGTGACGTGGCAAAAAAAATGTTATTTAGGCAATATAGTTTGAGTTTGTGTTATTTTGTCAAATATTATTTAGGAAAAAAAACTTAATTAAAAGAGGTGTATGAATTTAATTAATGCTTGATAATATATACTAAACAATCGACTTTAAGTGTTTATTGGACGTTCAATCTTTTTCATCCTGACCGTGCCTCATCATATATATGTATTTAGAAAAAAGTTGTCATTCCTCCCATCTCCTTTTCGAATAGTACTAATTGAGGCCTAGCTTCTTGAGCATATGCCTCAATGACCACATATTTTGATAAATTTGACAGTCCCATACTTCCCAATTGATTGCACCGATAAGACGAGATAAAATATGGTCAACGGGTGGAAGAAGGAGTATCGGACGAAGATGATGATAAATATGTGCAATCTTCCCAAACCAAACGGAACTTTGAGGCTTTTTATAATTATGCCCTAAGAAAACAAGCCCGAGCAGACGGCTCACTCATACGCACCCGTGATAATTACAAGCCACATGTTAGGCTTACTTTTTGTCTTTCTTTTCCTTTTCCTTTTCTGTTTTAATAAAATTGGTATTCAATCCCATTTTATTTTATTTTATAAAAATTTTTAAAAATTGTCATTCCTCAAAAGCAAACGTGTTTAAATTTACGAATAGTGTTGTTAGCTTTCAACTTTGGAGCTAATCGATCTTCTTACTAAATATAGGCCTAAATTGATAAGTGGAAGGCACGAAGGGCCCCACTTTTGGACCGCGGATGTTCCCAGCGCCGTCGCCGTCGCCGTCGGCTTAATAAACATTTGGCTTATGGTCATGTTGGCCATATTTTATGGCTTTCCACCGTAAAATGGTAAAATCCGTCCAACTTTTAAAGTATTTTATCCATTTAACGGCGCCGAAGTCTTTCAAGGTTCGGAAGCTTTCGTTTCCTTCTCAGGTAGCTCATGAAATTGATGACGACGAGGTACTGTTCCACTCTATGCTGTCTTTTTCAAAAGGTTAACATCACGTGCTACAATATCTATGTTTCTAATTTGGTTATTCTGAAACGGAGAAGTCAAGGGGTCGCTCGAATTGGAAGTTCAATCTGGGGGTCAAACTGAAGGACGTCATATATATATATATACTTATATATATAACATACTTTAATTTTATCATTTTTAACATTTAAAATATATTTTTTTCATAGCAATTATATATTTTTTTCAAATTTTACAACTAACTTAAACAATAAAATTTATTATTATAAAACCCAATAAGTAAATCAAATATAAAATATTGCTTATTTTCTATTAAAATATATATAAAATTATATTACTACATTTTTATTAGACAAAAAAGATAAAATTTGATGTAAAAAAAAAACGTATTTTAAGTTAATACATAAAAAAATTAAACAAATTTTAATTGAAAAGAAAACAACTAATAAAAATTATGATAGTATTAATTTTATAAATAGTAAGGAATGACAATAAAATTAACATTTGTTTGGATGATCCACTTAATAGATTATTAGAAAGTCCGTGATTCATATAAAATGAGTTAAAACAATAATTATACAAGAGTAAACAATGGTATAGTTGGTGGTAAGTACTCTTACTTTCTATGTGAGTGACCAAGGATCAACTTCCATTGACAACAAAATTTGACTTCTTTGAAAAAAAAAACCGGGTTCGGGCGGTTCACGCAGGTTCACGGCCCGACCCTGTTTTGACTGATTTTCTCTACTTTTGGTTTTTTCCAATTTTTGAACCGGCCCGGTCCGGACCGACCCAAACAACCATGGTTCTAATTTATTTATTATTTATTTATTTATTTCAAACGAGGAATCATCTTTAATTCTTTCAGGTTAATTTTTTATTATTTTTGCCAATATATATTGTTTATCTATTGTGAAGGAAAAACTAGGTTAAATTACTCTATTGATTTCATCTTAATTCGAGCCTTTCGGTCTTTTAATTTGAAAAAGTTATATTTTTGTCAATCAAAGGGAAAATTAGTTTTGAAATAGTTTTAACCTCCAATTTTGACGACAATATATGAGATATTTTTAACTAACGCGTGAAAATGTATCACACACAAGTAGGTGCACAAATGAAAAGGAAAATTTCAAATTATTTTATTGGTCCTTTAGCTTGACCTGAAATAGCTTACCTGCTATTCAAAAATAGTTTAAATTTATCATAATTTGAGTCGGAGCAATTTTAGTCGAATGGAGGAAGTAAGTGAAAGTCTTTTCCACATTGGGACTTGTTGACAATTAGGAAACCTTGCTTTTCTTCTAAATTTCTTCCTTTTTTCTCATTGTAATAATCTAATCGACTTTGAAAATTTCTTGCTTCAATATAGCAAAATAATAATAAATCAATGAGAGACCTCAGATTGATTCTCTCTTTTTTTTTTTTTTTGCTTAGGTGGATATATATCGTCACTGTAGGCTTCTTCGTTATCATGTTTAGTTTTTTAATAAAAATGTGTATTGCAAATATAAAAAATATATACTAAGTTAACAAAAAGAAATTATATTAAAAATTATGAAAAATAATTATAATATGTTAAATTTAAACCAAAATAAAGACGAATATGCATTGCAATTGACTCGTTCTTTAACTATCAATCATGGCGCTGAAAAAGACAGAAATTGAGACGTGTTTAAAAAAGAAAAAGCTCACGTGCTTAATTAGGTGGTGCCCGTTTATTCCGACAAGGAAAAGATAAAGAAGTTGGGGTTTAATCATTAGGACAAGTTTCTACAATATCTATAATTGTTTCATTAGCTTTATACTAGAAAATAAGAAAACAAATACTAAATAACAAAGATATTTGATTAATTCCACTCCGTCCATGCCCTTGTTTTCAACATGGATTTAATTTGGAAAATTATCATGGACCTACCTACGTACTCATATAATATTTTCATCACGATTTTAAACAAAATTAATTAATGGTCACAGCTAGGGATAAAATAATTATTTCAGAGAGAAAACTCAGGCGAAATTTTATAAAATTTAAAACTCAATAAAATGAAATAAAAGAAAGCAGAAATCTGTTTCCCTCAGCCCCTCCATGAGAGGATGAGAGAACAAGATAAGAAACTTTTTAGGGTGTGCGGAAGGGAATGAGAATGGGAATGAAAGGCATCTCATATTTGGGTATCGATGAATTCCTCATTAAAGGAATATGAGATTGCCTTTTAGATGATATACTAGTTGAAATTATCAGATTCCTATACGTATCAAACATAGGAATTTCAATCTTATGAATCAGATGTCCATTCCCTCGATTTAGAGTTATTGAAATTTGGAACGTGATTGAGTCGGGATTTGAGTCAGAATTTGCAGAAAGCAAAGAATCAAAGATAAATCAATATCAGTATCAATTGGCTCTATATTATTTAAGAACGAATGTTGGATTAGACGTATGCAGAAAATTCATGGATGCAAAGACAGCTAAGGAGCTTTGGAAAAAGTTGAAAGATTCTAATCGAGGAAACAGTGACGTCGTTCAAAGAGTCAAATTGCAGGAATATGCCGAGGAGGATGAAAACATTAAAAGTGTTGATTTGGTCAAACAAGAAGAAGAAATTGTTTGTGTCTCAGAATAAGAGCGAGAGATTGAAATTGATGATCACGTAGATAAAAGAGATCATGTGATTGTTGAAGAAGTTATTGAATCAAAGGAAAATAACTTCTCGAAAGCTAATGAAACAGAAAACAAAGTGATTATGTGATTAGTGAAAACTTTGTTGAGTCAGATAAAATTGTGACAGTGGAGTTTTGGGTTTGCAAGGACATTGTTATATATAAAGACATTGATGAGATTAGCAATGTCGATGAAAAGCTCTGTTCTAAAGATGAATGGGTAGATATCAGTGAGTTCCTTGACCAATCTGAGAAATTTGATAAGGTTTTCTCAGAATACAAGTTGGTGTCCACATCTTATTTAAAGGTGATGTCTCAAGTTTGCGAGGATGTTTTTGGCATTTGCAAGGTTGACTGCAAGGTTGATGAGGAGATGAACTCGGATGAAGAAGAATGGGTGGATATGAATAAATTCTTCGATAAAGATGAATTTCCACAGAAGATTCATGGAACATACAAAGGTGCTTCTACGAAGAGTTTGAAAACAGAGCTGAAAAACTACTGCAAGATGGTTTCGCATGTTGTCTACACTGCGAAAGAGATTTCAATGGAGATTCAAGCTCGTGATGGCATTGGAGCAGTTTTGATCCAAGTTTGGTTTAAGGGAGGCTATGTTGCAAAATATTATTTAAAGCAAACTTGTATTAATTAGGTAATTATATTTGTAGTAGGATTTATTATTTGTATGTTTCCTATTTGGTGTAGTGTTTGTTTTGGGTAACCTAGTTGTTTTAGGAAGTAGTTCTGAATCAGATTAATGGTAGGATTCAGGGATAGTTTAGCCTATAAATAGAGGCATTGGGTGATCATTGTAATTACAAAGAAAAACATAGATAGATACAAAGAGATACAGAGATAGATACAGGAGAAACTGAATAGCCTTCGGGTTGTTTCTCGATCAAGCTTTGGCTTAGGTGCGCCGCACAGATTGTGTGCGTGCGAGTTTTTTTATTGTTCGTTATTACAAAGAAATTTTATTCCGCTGTGCGTTAAGCTCTTTTATATTATTTTGGATATATATATTATTTTTATATTCTACATTCTCGCGTGCCAAGCGCACCCTTTGAGAGAATTCAGAAGAGAAACTTTAATTATCATCAAGTGAATGTGTTTTCTTTTTTAATCATATATTGAATCAGCGCATGAGATCGATGTTTTTAGTCTTTCAAGTTATTTACCAAATAATATTTATCATGAAATCTACATTTTTTTTTTGGTAGGCTAAACTATGATTTTAATTAATCTCTCAAATAATTTATCAGGGTTGTGACATTAATTTAGTACAAGTCCTTACACAAAAAAAAAAAAAAATTACATTTCTCTCACGATGAAGTGATGTCCTATTGAAACTTGAAAGTAGGCATTATTAATATTATAGAAAAATAAGAAAACAAAAAACAAAAATATATGATTCGACTCCGTCCATCCCGCTTTGCAAACGTTGTTTTCTGAAAACAGTTTCGACTCTGCCAGGTGCCCTTGCTTTGAACGTGGATTTTATTTGCAAACTTATCATGAACGGAATACCTTATTCTTAATTTACTGATATACTCCTTCCTTCCGTCCCATTTAAATAATTTATTCTGAAAAATATATAGTACTCTTTCTGTCTCACTTAAAGAGTCATGTTTGTAATACAAACATGACTCTTTGAATGGGACAGAGGGAGTATAAATCATTATGAGTTATGAGGTACAATAACTAAAATACAGGTAAGTAATTTAATTTATACCATATTATCCACTTATATTTTATTTTATAAATAATAATTAATTGTGGATCGTACGTTATTATATTAGTAGAGGTATGTAAATAAATTTAAAGTAAACTCTTTTAATGAGATAAAGAATTGTTTTTTCAAAAATGAACTCTTTAAGTGAGAGGGAAGGAGTAATATATTTCACCTAATTGCTCGCAATTTTAAATACATTAATCACTCACCTCCATAAATGAATTGTTTTTCTTTTTTTTTAAAGCATGCAAGTTAATCACACATGTAAAAGTCTTACCCATAATGATGTGTGAATAGACCAAGAATTATAAATCAATCTACACATTAACTTTACAATTCAAGTTCAAATATCACATATTGCGCTTTTGAACTTAAGAAGTAAAATCCAAGATAAAAAAGTTGGATTTTCTTTTTCTTTTTTAAAAAAATAAGAAGCATGAGAGATCTAAATTGAATGCTCATTCATACTTTTCAATAAAACTCTACAATTATTATACTCCCTCATTTCCTTTCACCAGAAGAGTCCACTTTGACAAATGTTCAATTTATTATGAATGTCAAAATATAACACTTAAAATAGATAAGTCGACACTATTTGTTCCATTCATATACTTACTTTTTAATTATAAGATAATTGTAAAGCACACATGATTATATTAGTAAGAATATGAGAAGTAAATAATTTGAAAGTGGCTAACTCTTCTAATAGAACAAAAATATTCTTTAAATTGAACTCTTTTATTTATTTATTTTTAAATGCCCTCTGGAGGCAAAAGTTAATTTGGATGGCTCGGCTTTGGGAAATCTAGGCCTCACGGGCTATGAAGTTATAGTTCGGGATTCAACAGGGCAAGTGCTTTATGCAACAGGTCGCTTCTTAGGGACGAAAATAAATTCATATGCTGAGTTTTTGGCTCTACTTGTAGGTCTCAATACCTGCGCACAGCTCGGCCTAAATTAGGTGGTGTTTGAGACAGACTCTGCTTATCTGGTAGGGGTTGTGAATGGAGTTTTTAGCGTGCAATGGGACCTTAGTAATCTCACAAGGAATATTCATAGATAGATGACAGGGGAATATCGTATTTAGTACACTTTTCAAGAAGGAAACTCTCCTGCAAACTGCATAGCTCGGTTGGCATCATCGACACGACATGATATTTACTACACCCATGGGTCTTTTCCGCCCAAACTCTCCAAGGCACTGCTCTCTGACCTTTCTCAGGTACCATACATTAGAGCATAGCCTAGGATACTAGTTTCAATCATTTTTGCGTCTGAAAATGTATTTTCCCAGAGCATCTCTCATTTGCATTTGCTGCATTATGTAATTAGGTAATTAAGGTTCATTACGTCCCCCTCGAATTTTTTGGACTGAATCTCTCTCCCCACTGGAAGAAAAATATACACATGTAAATGATGAAGTCTGGACTGGATCTCTCTCCCCACTGGAAGAAAAATATACACATGTAAATGAAGAAGTCTGGTTCGAGTGTAGCTTGGGCATGACCCTGTAAAAGAAGAAATCGTCGTATATATACTACCAAAATTGTTTTCCGAGAGTATCTTCGATGGTAAAGTCAGAAAAAGAAAGTCCGAGTAATTGAGAAAATAATTAAAAGTTTGTTAAGTGTTAGAGTAAAAAATGATAATGTATACCTCGAGTACTTTTTCTTCCCTTCATATTTTATTTTTTATGTCTATCTTATTAGTTCACGTAGAGTTGTCTATCAGATTCGTTATTTTTTATGGGATCGTGTATCGTGAGAGTGTGGTATACATATAAAACAAATGTAACAATTCATTGTATCACACACCACTAGTTTCTAAATCTATTAAAAAACTCTCCACTAATATATATATCTAAATAAATAAAAGTATTGTTTTTTTCTAATTTAAAAATGCAGTGTTGGATCCGATCTGACAGGTGACAATTGCATCATGCAATACGAATTTGAAGATTACAATCAGATTATTAAATTAAAATAAAGCATTAATTAAAGAAATATTTTGATTCTGGTAAACTTTGATGCCTATTTTGACTAAACAATACTACGAGTAATAAATATTTGATAGTCGACAAGATTAGAGAGAAGCTCTTAACCATTTAATTAATAAGATATATAAAGATTCTTCAACTTCAACAAGTGATTCACGTTGAGCCACGCCACTTATATGTACTCAATAAAATATAAAATCTTTATTTAACTCAATAAAATAATCACTTTATATTTTCTAATTATTTTTCATATATTCTTACTGACGTAGACACACATATTGTATTTTAAAAAGTTATAAAATAATAAATTAGATGTTATATTTTGATGTTCGTAATTTTTTTCACTTTTTACAAACAAGGCTGAATAATCGATTATTGAACTATATAAGGTAGCAAAATGAACAGGGAAGAAGTTTATTTAATATTTACACAGTATTGTTTTGTGAGAAGTCTCGTCCTCCCGTTTTGTGTGAGGCAATATCAATCTTAGTTAGACATGATGCAATAATGGGTACGAATATGTAATTAATTTATAGAAAATTAATCTATATAAATCTTTTTAGTTTATAGTATGTTTGAGCTGGTCAAACTCCCAAACTTTATAAGCATTACTTTGGCGTCATTTTTTGAGAGTTCCTACTTTCAGCTTTAATTATGTCTACTACTTCTGTATTTAAACTTCAACTCGCATAAGTGCCTTTGGCGCGAAAAAAATTAAAATGGGAAAATGGGAAACTATTTCTAACTTAAAATTCCTGACAAGATATAGTTAATATAGTTAATTCACGAGCTCTTTTGTTTCTCTTAACTCTTACCTCCCTAAAGTTTAAATCCACGATTTTAAGGTTGCAAGTCATTTTCATTAACCACCAATACTAACAGTTCCCTGTTTGTATAGTTAATTCTTATAATCGAATAAAATGTTAGTTGTCGTTAAATTGAATATTTAAGGGGAACGATTGAGAAGAGTGAAAATATTTAAGGGTAAATTATATTTACCTTTTTCAAAATTTGTGAAAATTACAAATGTACCATGAATTTTTTCCACATAGTAAAAGTGTCTGAGTTTTGAGTTAATTTTTTACGCATAACGGGTGATCGTAGTTTTACAAAACCTCAAAATTTACGTAACAGTTTCCACAATCTCGAGGGGTAAATGTAATTTACTCAATATTCAATGAAATATTCAGTGATTAATATGACTCAATAGTTTTCACTCGATATTTTTAATTTTAAATATCTAACTATTTATTTTCATGTGAATGTCATATCAGTCACTATATATGAATTGTTACTAAGTTTATTAATACTCGTGATTTAATCCAATAGTACATCATTTTTTCAAACTAACTTATGTTTTAGATTGAACATTTTTTTTCCCCTAGAAGAATGACATTTTCACATTTCAAGAAGAAAAATTATGTAATTTTATAAAATTCAAAATTTATCCCTATATATTTTCTTTTGAATTGAATATATATATATATCAGATGTTCAATATAATTACCGGTATTACTCACAATTCTGATTTCTTAAACATGTATATTCCTGATGTTTCATTAGAAGAGTCCACTTTGTAATACTGTTTTTAGTAATACAAAATGGATTCTTCGAATGGGACAAGGGAGTAATATTTACTAATATCTCTATTCTATTAGAAAAAGTCCAACAGTACAATTATTTATGAGTGATACAATACACTTGGATTGGGAAAAAAAAAATCCAAATACCCTAAATTTCATTTAAAATTTAAAATTATTTCTAAAATTACACTCAAATTATTGCACTTTTTATTCTCTTTCTTCCATAATTACTGAAAAAGATTTCATCTAAAAAAAATATTTTAAAAAAAATTTATTTGAGGAGTCTCTCAAGGAGTCAGCCTGGACGGTGGAATAGTATAATAAGTCAGTATCAGGCGTCCGCCCACAATTGGTTGGCGTTTCACCGTTTTTTTGTGAAGGATCGACATGCATGCAAATTAAAGAGCCAAATGTCATCTTCAAAAAAAAAAAAAAAGCCCAAATATCTCCGTCAAATCAAAAGTCAAAACCCTTTGCTTCTTTTTAATTTCTCTCTATATATATAATCTTTGTTGCCTAATAAAAAGAGCATCCACAGCACAGCAAATATTTTGCATTCTAAAACTTCATCAACAAAATGTTACAATTCTTCTACTATTTTCTCCTTTCCCTCACTTCACTCCTTCTTCTCCTCCCATTTTTCCAACCCAAAAAAAACGGCCCGTTTCGTACGGCCCTCCGTCTTACCCGATCCTCGGTTGCCTCATTTCCTTCTACAAAAACCGGTTCCGTTTGCTGGACTGGTACACCGAGATTCTCACCCACTCGCCCACCCCAACCATGGTCGTGAACCGGTTCGGCTCGCCCAGAACCATCATAACCGCGAACCCGCACAATGTCGAGCACATCCTCAAGTCCAACTTCCACAACTACCCGAAGGGGAAGCCGTTCACGGATTTGTTGGGTGATTTCCTCGGCCGTGGGATTTTCAACGTCGACGGCAAGGCATGGCAAGTCCAGCGCAAATTCGCGAGCCACGAGTTCAGCGCCAAGTCCCTGAGGGAATTCGTGGTCAAAGCGCTCGAGGAAGAAGTGACGACGAAGCTCCTGCCGCTGCTCGAGGCCGCGGCGAGAGACCGGGAGATTTTGGATTTACAAGACGTGTTGAGAAGGTTTGCGTTCGACACAATCTGTAAGGTGTCGTTAGGGACGGACCCGTGCTGTTTGGACCCGTCTTCTCTCTCATCGCCTCCGCCGCCCCTCGCGGTGGCCTTCGATAGGGCGTCGGAGTTCTCCGCGATGCGCGGGGTCGCCCCGATTCCAATAGTCTGGAAGATCAAGCGAGCGCTTAATGTAGGGTCGGAGAAGGAGCTGAAAAAAGCGGTTCTGCTCGTCCGCGGCTACGTCAAGGAAATCATCGATTCCAAGAAAGAGAAACTGATGATGAGCAGGAAGATTAGTGATGAACAAGAATGCGATGATCTCCTGTCCAGGCTGTTATTAGCCGGGCACGACGATGAAATGGTGAGAGATATGGTGATCAGTTTCCTCCTCGCGGGGAGGGATACCACCTCGTCAGCAATGACATGGTTTTTCTGGCTCTTGTCCAAGGACGCCGGAGCCGAAAAGAGAGTACTTTCCGAAATTCACGAATTAACCGAAAACAAGAAGCCCATGGATTACGAGGATTTGAAGGAAATGAAGTACATAAAGGCCTGTTTGTGCGAGTCCATGAGGCTGTACCCGCCGGTAGTTTGGGATTCGAAGCACGCCGAAAACGACGACATTTTGCCCGACGGAACCGCCGTGTACAAGGGAAACCGGGTGACTTATTTCCAGTACGGAATGGGGAGGATGGAGGAGCTGTGGGGGAAAGACTGGCCGGAGTACAAACCGGAAAGATGGTTCGAAGAAAACGGCGGCGGCGGGTTGACTTTAAAACCGGTGAGTCCTTATGAGTTTCCGGTGTTCCAGGCTGGACCGAGGATTTGCCTTGGGAAAGAAATGGCGTTTATCCAGATGAAGTATGTGGTGGCCTCCATTGTTGAGAGGTTTGAGATAAAGCCGGCGGGTTCTGAAGATCCCATTTTTGTACCTCTCTTGACTGCTTTCATGGCTGGTGGGCTCAAAGTTAGGGTTCACCACCGAGCTAGCTAATTAGTGCAAGTATGGTGGAACGTTTCAATCATACATGTCTTAATTAGTCAACTCTCTTCATGCTTGATATGATTAGGTGGGGAGTGGATATTTTATGGAGGGTATTAATTTCTTTGTGATATTAGTTAGGCATTTTCTCACGAAATTGTTATTTGCAGTAACCATTTTACTATTTACAGTAACATTTTCATATGAAAAGTCTATTTTACCCTTTAGCTAAAAAAAAAATACCGCACAACATTTGATTTTATAGTCACGAGTACGATCTATATTACACGGTATGTAAATAACCTACACATTTTTTCGAATAAAGTCGATTTTTTGGCCTATGAACAAGGTGAAATTTTGCGAAAATACCGCCCACTCAGAAATACCGCCCACAAAGTATGATATTTTGCCAATGTTCCTGTAAATAGTGTGAAATTTTATGAAATTTTTTTTTTAATACTTACGGGTAAAATAGACTTTTCACAGGGGAATGTTACTGCGTTTAATAAAACGGTTACTGCATTTAATATGCCTTTCTCTCTTGGGTTTTGAGCTCACTCCCTCATAAATGCCTATTTGACGATGTTATCGCTAAATTGAACACCCGAACTCGTATTTATTGCTTAGTTTATTTTTCCCCCAGTTGCAACCATATTTGTACTATTTCATTGTGTACTTTGAGGACTTGACTTGTTTACTAGATAGTTTTGAATCATATTATAGATCTTATAATAATATTTTTTTGTGGGTAAAACTATAGTTTGATGATGGAATAATTTAGTCATTAAATGATTACTTTGACAATAATATTTTAATAATACATCTGAAATAATTATCTACTAACTCATGATCTCTTAAAAGAGTCGTGGTATTATAAATATATAAATTTTAAGTTATAGCTGAAAAATAAAAAATTATATTAAAAATAAAAAAATAATTATAATATATTAAATTTATTGTTAAAATTAAAAATAAAACCAAAGCCAGAACAAAAAGAACATAGCCATATATATATGTGTGTGTGGATAATATATTTGAGGTGTGTGGAATTGATATAAAGCTTTGAAAAGTCAATTTGAATAGAATGGACCACTCTTTGATGCCAAATCAGTTATCTAGCAGCATCGTTGATTTTGTCTTCTTCGGCAACAGCCATAAAGAAGTGTTATTTCCTGCATTTGGTAAATATGACATTTCTGAGTCCAAAGTGAATCTTTCCAGTTTGGTCTTTGCTCAATTCTCAAAGCTGACATTTTCTATAAGGTTGTGTTTGTTTTCTATGGAATTGGGTTGTAGAATTGGAATTGGGGCTCTAATTTCAATTTCATTGTTTGTTTGTGTAATAATTTTAAGAATTAGAATTCCAAATACCTCTAATTTCACAATTTCAATTCTTTAGTTAGATCTAAAAATTTTAATTCTAATTATATATTATGAATTGTGGTTGCTTGTGTATGTGTATGTATATTTGTTTTTTCTAAATACTCATGTGTGTGTGTGTGTGTGTGAGAGAGAGAGAGAGATGTTTGGCGTGTGTGAGTTATATATATATTCTTTTATTTGATTTTTTTCATCCCAAATTATGTATATATTTATTAGTAATATTTTTTTTTTGGAATAATATTTTTTTCATCATTAAGTTTGAACTAGTATTTTTAAAAAAATATTTAAAAAGTATTTTGACTAGTATCTCATAAAAATATTTTTTTATTTTTTTATAATACATGTAATTATCTAAAATTATATTTTAATATATGCAATATAATGATAATTTATATTTTTTCAAATAAAATAATGAAAAAAATTGTATTTCTAATTTTGAAACTAGAAAATTAAAGTTGTAGAAAAAAATTTCAGAGTTAAGAAATTTTTTTCTTCTATGGCTGAAACGAGGTGGGGGGGGGGGGGGGGGGGGTTCAGGTCGTGCCTTGAACTCGATCGAACTTTTCGATTCTGTTGGATGTCGGTTTGGACATGCCTATTATTAATAAAATAAAAAAAGAAGAGAGACTATTTTACAATTATAAATGAATTCTAATTCTATATAAAATTTTAAGTATCCAAAAAAAAAAAATTAGAATTGCAATTCAATTTCTACGCAATTCTATCATTTTACCAAACAAAGGAATTTAAATAGATTTGTAATTCTAATTCTACTTTCCAATTCTATAGAATTTCAATTCCAAATCAATTCTAGTTCCATTCAACCAAGCGGACCCTAACAGTTGATATAATGGTTTGAGTTTTATTTTAATTTTATAATAGTTTTTCATCATTCTTAATAATTTTTTAAATATTTTTAGTAAACTTTTTTACATTCCCAATGTATTTTTAATGTTATAAAATTAAAATGAAACTCAAATCACGGTTTGAGTTATGATACCAAACAGGGCCATAGTCGGAAAAAAAAAAAAAAACTTAAATCTCGTTTTGAATTTCTTACACTTCACCTCTTACATTTATAAAATAATGATGGTTATAAGTTAAAATAAATTTTAAAAATTATTACACTCGTTTTTTACTGATCATATTATAACATCAAACTTAATATATGAGATTCGTATGATATCAACAAAAACAAATAATAAGAGTAAGATTAAACTCCATATTTGATCTTGATGTGCATAAAATTGAAATTACCATTGGGCCTAGCCCAATGTATTAAAGCAAAGAAACAGTAAAGGATAAAGAGATTAAAATAAAGCCCAGAGCCATGCTCAGATCGGAAATATCTTACAAATGTTACAACTTTAGATCAGGTATGAAGGCTTAGACCGGTAATGAAGACTTAAAAGACTCGTGAAGGCTTAGGTCGGAAAGTGTTCTAAATCAACTTGTGAATCTTAGATCGGTAAACTTTATAACCCAGCTCGGTAAGATTGGTTTAGGAAAAGTATAATTCTACTCAAGAAGCCCAGGTCGGTAAAAACTTAGAGAAGTTAGATCAGTCGACAGTGTTAAAGCTCAGGTCGGTAAGTAACTAAAACACAGAAAAGCTCAGGTCGGTAAAGAGTAAACCGGTCTGAGATAAAGATAATATTGTCAAAACAGTTAGACATCACGGTAGGACCACAAATTTAATATATATGCAGGAACAATGATGACAAAGGAGCCATGTTAAAGCCATTATTCCGGGAACGGCAAAAACCATCATTGCAAGAATAATAAATGGGAGCGTATGTCTTCATGACCCAACGGAACCATCAAGAGTAAGCTTATAAATACTCAGGCACAAGCCTCATTCAAGTAAGTTCCAATAAGCAATTTCTGGCAAATCTCACAAGCACTTCTTAAGCTATTCTCTCTCATTTACAATTTCTCTGAAAGCTCTTGTTCATTATTATTCTTCTCTTACATATTACTGACTTGATCGTCGGAGCCTATACAGGGGGGAAAGCCCCGCTCCTTCTCTTGATTAATCTTCATTTGATCAGTGGAATAGCGCAAAATCATCAAGCTTCCTCATCACTATAGAATCAAGATCACCCAGATCGGTCACCAAGTGATTTATTCTCCTACACAGTAAAAAGCCTCATCATAAAGTTGAGCCTTTCTTGCTCCTCATTTCCTGTGAGGTTTCATTCGGATTGGGCTATTACTGTTTTCAAGAATCTATTGGGCCGCGAAGAAGCATCACTTCAACAGTGTAATTTTTGCTTCACATCAACTGGCGCCGACTGTGGGGAACGTTTGATCAAATTATTTCATCAAATTTTCCTCCGTTAAATAAATTTGTTGAAACCATGACGCAAACTCGCTCAGGAAAGGGTGCTTCTTCTTCTGATGACACCACCAACGGACTCATCGTTACAACCGCCTTGGTTCCTACCGTTACAACCACCAGTTCTATTCCTTCCTCTGATTCACCAACTACTACCACCCTTGTTGAAACTCTCACCCCTGAGCAAGAACAGGAACAGGCAGAAAAAGATAAGTTTTTCCGTTTATTCCCACAACTGTTTCACTTAATAAACCATGTTGCTCCAATCATCTCTACTCTTAATATGGGACTTCCCATTACAACCACCACCTCAGATGTAGCTAACATAGAACACCCCTATGGCATACAGTGGTCTCCCACTATTCCCCCACCCAGGGCTGTATTCAACCCCGTGTCCGACCCCTCTGCTGTTTTAATATCTAGTCTTCCCCCACAATCCACCACTGTATGTCCTCCACAACCCGGGGGATTTAATTTTTCTTCTGGATTCGGACATATAGCTGGTCCACCCAACCTTTCTGTGGCACCTCCTGTTTACACCACCGTGGCCCATACCCAGGCTAATCCTACTTTTCCGGGCCCCTTTCTGGTTCCCAACTCTCAGCTTAACAATTGTTCTTTTATGTCGGGCCTACCATTTCCCACTTTAGGGCAACAAATGGGTCAATTGAATCAGCCTGACCATGGCCTACAAATCAGTCAACTGAGTCAACTCGGTTATTACCCTGGATACCCAACTACATCCAACCTTGCACTATTTCAACATTATGGTTTAGGCAATAACCGAGCCATGCAGCCGCCCTTAGGAAACCCTCCCTTACTTAACCCAAATTATTATCCTGGGCCTGGTTTAGGGAACTATTATCCCGGAATAGGAGGACACCCCTTAGGTCAGTCTGGATATCCCCAGCTCGGCCAAACCGTCCTCTCCGGATCCGGATATGCTCAGCTCGGACGAACTGCCCCCATATCTCGCGTGTCTCATCCTTTTGGATGGGAGATTCAAATGGCACAATTTCCCCCGGGATATAGAGGCCTAGGTAAGGTTGACAAATATGACGGTACCACCGACCCCACGGCTCACTGGATGCAGTGCATGAGCGTCATGGATGCTGCTAACCTGTCCGACGATAACCGATGCATGACATTCCATCTGACTCTTAAAGGCCAGGCCATAAATTGGTATTGTACTCTGCCCCGAAATTCCATTCATTCATTAGATCAGTTTGGTGACCTGTTTTTAGCAAATTTTATGGGTAATAAGATATTGTCTAAACCAATTTCACATTTAATGAACATAACACAAAGAATGGGGGAGGGATTACAGGCTTACATAGATCGGTTTAACGTAGAATCTAGGCAATGCCATGAAAAAGATGATAGGATAATGATGGGATCATTTATTAATGGGTTACGGTCAGGACCTTTAGCTACCGAGTTGGCCATCCGACCCCCACATTCTTATTTTGAAATGATGGTTACTGCCGTTAATTTTGCTGTTGTTGAAGATGCTACAGCTATAAAACAGGAAAGGGAAAGAAGTTTTTCTGATTCATACGGTAAGAGAAAAGCTTCTTCCCCAATTCTTGCATCAGGAGGAAGTAAGAAATTAAACTTTGCAAATACTACTAATCCTATCCCAAAGATCGGGGTAAGTATAAACGCTGTGCAGGTAGCCGAACCATTCTCAGTCCCCCGAACCGACATATATGCTGCCATTCAGAATCAAGGGCTGCTGCCCCAGCTCGACCCATGACAGGTCCCACAGATCGGCTCAATCCGGGCAGGTATTGTAATTACCATAAAAACATTGGTCACAATACTAATGACTGTCGTGATTTAGCTGCAGAAATAGCTAAATTAATTCAAGCTGGGAAACTACCTCAATACACACAAGTGGCGCCTCTGCCTAAACCGGTGGCTTCGGCAACCCGTGAACGACCTAACGGATGTTACCGATGTGGGGAGACCGGTCACTTTGCCCGCGAATGTCCCAAGCCCGACCCCCGAACACTGGGGGTGGCACCGACCTGAATATAGCAGGGATTGTAAGCACCATAGCAGGAGGACCGACCCAAGGCGACTCTAATTGCCAAAGGAAACATGTATACCGACAAAGGAACACTGTTCTAGGTAAGCGTAAATCAGAAACCATAACACCAGGAATTACTTTTGATGACACAGATATATTTTTGCCTTACAATTGTGACGATCCACTAGTGATCGATTGTTACATTTCAAATTAACAAGTACGTAGGACATTGCTAGACACGGGTAGTTCTAGCAATATAATTACAACCAAGGCACTGGCTGGTTGTCAATTACATAAGGCACAGTTAAGTCCAGTTCGGACACCACTGATTGGCTTCGGCAATCACCATGTCATACCTGTGGGACATTTGAGCATTCCGGTCACGTTACTTGCGGGGCAGCTAAAACGTACGGAAACCATAGATTTTGTGGTCATCGATGAGCCATCACCATACAATGTATACCTGGGTCGGCCTGGTTTAAATCAATTTCAGGCCATAGCTTCTACTATACACATGCTTTTAAAATTCCCCACCATAAGTGGGGTAGCTACCATTCGTTGTGATGTTTTGCAGGCTAAGCAGTGTTACATGGCTTCCTTGAAGGAACCAATTCTAGTAGACCAGAAATCAAAGGTTCCACCTATAGTTATTCCTACCTCCGTTAACATTACCGATCTAACAGGTGGCTCGGACCTGTCCATTGAAGCAGGGGCCGAGGTAAGAATTATTCCCCTCGCGGCCGATCCAAACAAGGTAATAAAAATTGGGGCTGATTTGCCCCCTCAATTACAATATGATTTGCTTAACCTTTTGCGTGAGTTTGCGGAAGTTTTTGCTTGGGGACCGGAGGATATGCCTGGCATTTCTTGAAATATCATTGAACACAGGTTATCCATTGATCCCAATCATAGGCTGATCCGACAACGAAAGCGTAACCTCGGGGGAGAACGTAGTAGATACGTGGAAATCGAAGTAAACGCCCTATTGGAAGTACGTATCATCCGAGAAGTAGATTATCCGAAATGGTTGGCTAACCCAGTGTTAGTTCCCAAGCCGGATGGTTCATGGCGCATGTGCATAGACTTCACCGACTTAAATAAAGCATGCCCCAAATACTGGTTCCCCTTGCCTTTGATCGACGTGTTGGTTGACGCCATAGCCGGATTCCGTTTCCTTAACTTCTTGGATGCATATAAGGGTTATCATCAGATCTTCTTGGCCAAGGAAGATGAGGAAAAAACATCTTTTATCACAGACAAAGGTACTTATTGCTTCCTAACCATGCCTTTCGGTTTAAAGAATGCTGGAGCTACTTTTCAACGTTTGGTAAATAAAATTTTCAAAAAGCAGTTAGGTCGAAACATGGAAGCATATATTGATGATTTACTTGTAAAAAGTAAAAATGAATCTGCTTATTTATCTGACTTACGTGAAACCCTTGAA
The DNA here is from genome assembly GCA_016801395.1 of Leptodermis oblonga. Taxonomy (NCBI): domain Eukaryota; kingdom Viridiplantae; phylum Streptophyta; class Magnoliopsida; order Gentianales; family Rubiaceae; genus Leptodermis; species Leptodermis oblonga. The sequence goes on from CM028759.1 coordinate 10,630,698, forward strand.
ACACTAGCCCAATATAAATTAAGGTTAAATCCAAAAAAATGTGTCTTTGGGGCCACTTCGGGGAAGTTCTTAGGATACATGGTTTCTGAGGGGGGTATCTCGGTTAATCCTAAGAAAGTAGAAGCTGTTCTGCAAATGCACCCACCTAGGACAATTCGGGAAGTACAACAATTAACGGGTAGACTAGCAGCTTTAAATAGGTTTTTAGCCCGGTCGGCAGAACGAGCATTACCATTTTTTAACATTTTAAAGAAAACAGATAAGTTCTTGTGGACTTCGGAATGTCAAAATGCTTTTGACCAATTAAAAACATACTTAGCCTCTTTGCCATCTTTGACCATGCCTATTCATGGAGAACAATTGTACATGTATATAGCTACAACCAAATCTGTAATTAGCTCGGTTTTACTTAGAGAAGATAACCGGGTCCAGAGACCCATCTATTTTGTTAGCAAATTTTTGCAGGCAGCAGAGAAAAATTATTCCAGCCTAGAAAAGCTAGTCCTGGCTCTAGTTCACTCCACACGGCGTCTTCGGCCTTACTTCAACTCGCATGGAGTCACCGTTTATACCGACGCACCCCTCAAAGCCATCTTACAAAAGGCAGGAGTTTCAGGTCGACTCACCAAATGGGCCATCGAATTAGGGGAGTATGACATCACCTTTGCCCCACGCACAGCAGTCAAAGGACAGGTGTTGGCAGATTTCATAGCTGAAGGAGTACCAGACAACCAAGAGAGCATTTCTAGCCCGTCAGAAAAAACCGATCTGCTTTTAGCTATAGCAGAAGGTGACGATGCGTGGATCCTCTACGTGGATGGTGCCTCAAGCCAGTCCGGATCGGGTGCGGGGATCATCCTCACCAGCCCAGGAGGAGAAATTCACACTTACGCTCTACGATTCTGCTTCACAGCCACAAATAATGAAGCTGAATACGAAGCCATGATAGCCGGCCTGAAGTTAGCTCGGAAATTAGGGGTCGAAAATCTAAAAATTTGTTCAGACTCCCAGCTCGTGGATAAACAAATTTTGGGGGAGTATAAGGCTAAGGATCGACAAATGGAGGAGTATTTAACATTGGTGCAACATCAACTAAAATTTTTTCAAAAATGGGCTATAGAGCGGGTCCCACGAAGCAAAAATACAAATGCCGATGCCTTGTCCAAATTGGCTTCTTCGGTTTTTTCACACCTGACTAAAACCGTTCTAGTAGAATAAGTACATACCAGGAGTACAGCCGAACCAGCAATCTTGTTTATAAGTGAAAGTCAGGATTGGAGGTTTCCTATATGGCAATACCTACAAAATGGCACTTTACCAGATTCACGAAAGGAAGCACAACGAATACAAAAGAAGTCTGAACATTATCAGATTATTGGAGAGGACCTGTATAAAAAGGTTTCTTAATGCCTTTACTAAAGTGTTTGGGATCGGGAGAAGCGGAGGCCATGCTGAAGGAAGTGCATGAAGGAGATTGCGGGTCTCACATTGGGGCTCGGAATTTGGCCAAAAAAATAATTGGGGCTGGGTTTTATTGGCCCCGATTATTCCAAGAAGCAGTGGAGTATGTTCAACGGTGTTCCAGTTGCCAACACAATGCGACAATTCACAAGTTACCGGCCTCCAGCTTTACTGGGATAATTGCCCCATGGCCTTTCGCGGAATGGGGGATAGATCTCATGGGTCCGTTTCCTAAGATCGGTTCATGCCACTATCTTGTTGTGGCCATAGATTATTTCACAAAGTGGGTAGAAGCCGAGGCACTGACAAATATTACTGGGTGAACCGTAGCTCGGTTTCTTTGGAGGCAAGTCATCTGTCGTTTCGGTGTGCCCAGATCGGTTATTTCGGACAATGGAACTCAGTTCGAATCTAAGGAGTTCACAGCCTTGTGTTCAAAACTTGGTATCACCCAACGTTTCGCATCGGTAGCTCATCCTCCAGTAAATGGACAAGTAGAACTCACAAACCGAACTTTGTTACACGGGCTGAAATCCAGACTAGAAGATAAAGGTAAAAATTGGGTAGAACAGCTGCCCCATGTGCTTTGGTGCCACCGGACTACGCCCAAATCGGCCACAGGGAAGGCCCCCTTCGAGTTGGCCTTCGGGGTCAACGCTGTCATCCCCCCAGAAATACAAAGTGGAGACCCGCGAGTTATGCACTTCGAAAGGGATCAAAACCAGAAGAACTTGGAGCTCAGCTTGGATTTGATAGAAGAAGTTCGGGACTTAGCCTATGTACATCAACTAAATTACAAAAATTTAGTTCGGCAACACTATGATGCTCGGGTCAAACATCGAGCCTTTGCACCAGGAGACTTAGTATTACGAAACCGATCTATCAACAAACCACAAGAACAAGGCAAGTTATTTTCTAATTGGGAAGGACCTTATCTGGTAATCGAGGCCCGACCTACAGGAAGTTATATTTTGGAAGACTTGCAAGGACGATTGATTCCGCGAACTTGGAATGCAGCACACTTGAGAAAATATTATCAGTAAAGCAAAGATGGAAAAAGCAAAATCTGAAGCAACCAAAGTATTTTCTCTATTCAATAATCAAGCTCGGTTACAAAGAAGGTCGGAATAATACAGAAATTCTTCGAAAGGGACCATAATCAGAAAAATTCTACAAAGTATAAAGCCAAGTACATCACTGCAACTGCATCTAGGCATGCTACCTATATTCCTCACACAGCTGGAAGGACAAGCCCGATCTAAGGGAAGGCCGATCTCAGGAAAGAGGAGCTTGAGAAGAGGCTTCATCTGCTATCTCCTCGGGGTCGACCACAGGATCCTCTTCGACATTTTCTGGAATTGGAACACCGATGTCTCGGCATTCTTGCTTGGTTTCCTCTACTAAGTCAAAAGGATCGCGTCCCTCCGGAAGCAAAGAAGTCCGGGCTATGGAGTCTGCAGTAGCACCCTCTGCCGACCTGGAGCCTTTTAGCTCGTCCCAGCACAGAGTATACCCGCACTGGATTAGCTCAAAAAACGCCGGTTCATCAACCCCAGCAGGGCCCCTTCCTTAAAAGTTTTCAGCTCGGCCTGGCGGGCTGCCTCAACCTCATTCGGGCTAACCATCTCAGCAGCCTTCTTTGTAGCCTCTTCTGCAGCTTTCTTAGCTTCTTCGGCAGCTTTCTCCAGGTCAGCTTTTTCCTTCACCCAGTTGGATTTTTCTTTAAGCAGGGAGGCCTCGCTTTTCTTCAGGATATCCACGTCGGTTTCCAGACCCTGGACCTTGGTCTCCAGCTGGCTCGACTTCGAAAGCAGACCCTGGTTTTGCTTCATTAGCCCGTTCTTTTCAACCTCAAGCTCTGAATACTTGCTGCGTTCGACCCCCAGCTTAAGCTCTAAATCCTCAACAGCCTCGGACGGTTTCTTCGACCTCTCCAGCTCGTAGCTTTGGGCTAAGATATCCAAAGCTGTAGTTCTCCTGTTTGTGGCCGCATAATTAAATAAGACCTGCAAAAATCCGAGACAAGGGTATTATGAAAATGATGTCCCAGGTAACCATTTATTTCAGAAAAATTTCTAGCTATGTTTGGAAATTCACCTTTTTTATGTGCGAGGCTATAAGGGCCTCCTGCTCCACCACTTCATTCAAATGGTCCCGGAGCTTCTCGCTCGCTCGGATAATCTCCCCGAAAGATTGAGAAGACTCGGCCGCACTTCCTGAAATGGCATACGGTCCTCTGGTGGCGGCTCCGTCAAATCAACCTGGTGAATAGGCCGAGCTAGGGAGATCGGTCTCTCCCTTTGATCTCTTAGTAAAATGACCCTTTCTTTGGTCAATAGATCTACGGGTCCCAATAGATCATCAGGACTTGGCAGCTTGGCTCCAGAAGTGGGGCCCATTATTATTTGAGGAGCTTTGGCAGCCTTGGCTGCCTGGATTTCTTCCGGGGTCGGCCTGCTCTTTTTTGCGACCCGGGTCATCAATGCCGAGCTAGGAGGATCGGCAACCTCGACCTCTTCAGTAAGGTCGATCTCAGCTGATTTTTTGGAAGATCCCGAAGCTGTAGCAGGCTTGTTGGCTTTTCTCTTCCTTCCGAACCCACCGAGACCACCTGAAAACAAGTAACATGCAAAAATCAAAATCACCAGGCTATAAAGGATGAGGATGCAACAAATAAAAAGTCAAGAGGCAGGTATTTACTTTCTCTTTCTACATCGGGGGATTGGCTCAGCCCGGCCGAAACAAGAAGATCCTCTGAAGGAAATTTAGTCGAATATTTAACCGAGCTGGAATAAGTTTTTAGCACCTTATAGTCCGATTGAACTCTGGGGTCGGACTTGTCTCGGGTTTGTTCGACTGGTAAAATAAATTGTGACCAACGGCAGGGTAGGTTTGCTTCCTCAACCTACACCATAAAAAACCTAGCCCTCCATTGTTTATTGGTGTCGGGGGAGTCGGTAATAATTATAGGGCTATTCCTACGTTTCTGGAAGGTCACCCACCATTTACCATAAGGGTATTTACGGACCGTATAAAATTGAAAGAACAGGTCTACCGTAGGTCGAACCCCAGCCCCAAAACACACGTACATGAACCCTATCAGAAACCTAAGGGCATTAGGTACTAGTTGGCTCAGCCCAATATGAAGAAAGTCACACATCTCGTTCAACAAGTCTCGGGTCGGAAACCTCAGCCCAAAATTTATATGATGCTCATAAACCCCGACCCAACCTTCGGAAATATTATTTATCCTTTCCTCAGGCTCGGGTAAACGAATCGGGACAGTGGGATCTATATAATGGGCTAACCTAAGTTTTGTTAAATCTGCCCTAATCATTTTTGAGGCTATTTCTTCGGGTTTAAATTCGTGAGTGGCGACCGAATCTACAGGAATCAATACAGATATCACTACAATCATAACCAATCCTACAAAGTACTCAATCATGACATAGATCTGAAAAGTAAATAAATTAGCAGATAAGAAAGGGAGAAGAAGAACACTAACCTGCAGCCGGAACTTGACGTGATGCTCCGGTACCTGAGCTTCTCTCGGAGGCCATGGCGGATGGATGAACGGGGAGAAAGATACTACGACGGAACGGCGGCAACAACGAAGCTACAACACTGACGAGATCGACGGATCGGAGAGTTAACACCTTCGGATTCCGGCGAAGTACGAAGATTCCGGCAGTAGGCAGGGAAGTAAAAAATCATTTTCTTTCTTTCTCTCTTGTTCTTTCAGGAAAGCAAATAGCAAATGGTGTCAAATGCTTGTTGTTCTCATGGTTTTATAGCGGAGCCTCGAGGAGATCGAAAAGACGTGGGCAGACCAAAAGCTATAGCCATTAATGATGCCTAGAAAACCTAAATGGCCTTGGAAGTTGTATCGGTTGCTATAATAAACGTGAAGGCGTGTCCAGATAAGTCCGCCTCTTCGAAATCCCGACCTAGGGTAACGCAAAGGTACGCCTTTATGGTTGCATTTATTTGTCCAAAAACTGTTCAAATTCTTTAGGTCGGTACTACAATTATTATCTATACATCGGATGACACTATTATTCATAGGTCGGTTTTCATTGTCATATTCCTTGTTTTTTCAGGTCATTAATCTATGAATTATAGGTCGGATAAACACTGGAAAAACAGTCACAAATTCGGCTTAGTAAAATACGGTATATTGCTTAGCTCGGAAAATTGGCTCGGATTAATATCTAAAAATTCATGATATCCTTTACGCTAGGTCTTAGCTCGGAAAACCCAAAGAGTATTAAGTTTTAGATCAGTAAAACCTAATACTGGGGGGGCTTGTTGATGTGCATAAAATTGAAATCACCATTGGGCCTAGCCCAATGTATTAAAGCAAAGAAACAGTAAAGGATAAAGAGATTAAAATAAAGCCCAGAGCCATGCTCAGATCGGAAATATCTTACAAATGTTACAACTTTAGATCAGGTATGAAGGCTTAGACCGGTAATGAAGACTTAAAAGACTCGTGAAGGCTTAGGTCGGAAAGTGTTCTAAATCAACTTGTGAATCTTAGATCGGTAAACTTTATAACCCAGCTCGGTAAGATTGGTTTAGGAAAAGTATAATTCTACTCAAGAAGCCCAGGTCGGTAAAAACTTAGAGAAGTTAGATCAGTCGACAGTGTTAAAGCTCAGGTCGGTAAGTAACTAAAACACAGGAAAGCTCAGGTCGGTAAAGAGTAAACCGGTCTGAGATAAAGATAATATTGTCAAAACAGTTAGACATCATGGTAGGACCACAAATTTAATATATATGCAGGAGCAATGATGACAAATGAGCCATGTTAAAGCCATTATTCCGGGAACGGCAAAAACCATCATTGCAAGAATAATAAGTGGGAGCGTATGTCTTCATGACCCAACGGAACCATCAAGAGTAAGCTTATAAATACTCAGGCACAAGCCTCATTCAAGTAAGTTCCAATAAGCAATTTCTGGCAAATCTCACAAGCACTTCTTAAGCTATTCTCTCTCATTTACAATTTCTCTGAAAGCTCTTGTTCATTATTATTCTTCTCTTACATATTACTGACTTGATCGTCGGAGCCTATACAGGGGGGAAAGCCCCGCTCCTTCTCTTGATTAATCTTCATTTGATCAGTGGAATAGCGCAAAATCATCAAGCTTCCTCATCACTATAGAATCAAGATCACCCAGATCGGTCACCAAGTGATTTATTCTCCTACACAGTAAAAAGCCTCATCATAAAGTTGAGCCTTTCTTGCTCCTCATTTCCTGTGAGGTTTCATTCGGATTGGGCTATATTACTGTTTTCAAGAATCTATTGGGCCGCGAAGAAGCATCACTTCAACAGTGTAATTTTTGCGTCACATCAGATCCCTTACATATGACTTAATAATCTTTTTAGTCCCTTACATTTCAAAACTATCTTTTTGGTCATTTACTTTTATTTCTTGAACTATTTTGTCCACTATATTTTAAAACGATCTTTTTGGTAACTCACTTTTATGTTTTGAATTATTTGGTCTATTGGCTGTTTAACCTAGCGGAAAACGTTAATATTACTCGCACTTGGCCCCATGTCAATCCGAATGAAGAAAATTATTGGGATGCTAAAAATGATGTTAGGACTAGTTTACCCTTCATTAACAGAGTCGTGTGAGCGAAAGTGCGAGTGATATTAACGTTTTTCATTGCCAATGAACCAAATAATTCAAGAAATAAATGTAAGGGACCAAAAGGATAATTCTAAAAAGTAAAGGACCAAATAGTTTGAAAAATAAAATTAATAGATCAAAAAGATCATTTTAAAATATAAGAAACAAAAAAATTATTATGCCATATATAAGGGACCAAATGTGGAGTTTACTCTAAGAGTAATTTGACTTTCAAAAAACATTATCTTTATCTGCAATTTCAAGAAAGTTATGTCTGTTTTGTTTGAAGATACATGAGGACAAAATGTAAAATGTTTAAAGTTATTAAGGCTTTGTTCTCTTGGGAACGAGTCATTGCTCTAACAGTTGTGACGCATAGTGAGCCATTCAGATATCGAGGTTTGATTCTTACCTCTGTTAGTTCAGCATATTTAAAGCACAGACTGACAGGACTTTGTAGCGGTTCCCCAATTTCGTACAATGAAATAGTGCTGAATTCAAAAAAAGTTAAAAATGTATTTGAAAATAATAGATACGTGTTACATGTAAAAACTTGTAAATTTCAATATTGAATATACAGGAAATTTTCAATTATACATTTTCGATCCAGATGGAAGGAGCGAGTTTTGCTTTTAAACCATTTTATATGTTTGGCAGAATTTGAAATATTTAATTTTCGCTCTCCTAGAATAAAGTGGGGTCTACTTTTATGTTTTGTAAGCGCCCATTAGAGCTCAAAAAGATAAGATTTTTGCAAAGTTAACGTCAAATCTTAGCGCTTTTTGTGTGTGCGTCCGTTATAATTAAAAGTGATAAAATATTTGCTTGATATGAATGAAGCAGAACTTTATTTTTAATTTTATAAGTCTGGCACTGTTTGAAATATAAATCTATCGCTCATTCAGAGCAAAGTGAGGTCCCATTATAACTCAAAGAGATCAGATTTTCACAAAAAGCTACATTTAACGTGGAATTTCATAATTTTTGCACTTTTCAAGCATATGTTGTAATTAATAACGATAAAATATTTGCTCAATGTGAACGAAGTGAAGTTTTTCTTTTCATACGCTTGCCACTATTTAAAAGTGAGATCTATTTTTACATTTTTGTATAAGCCTGTTACAATTCAAGGATATACTATTGTCACAAGAAGCTAAATTTACCGTAGACTCTCATAAATTTCGAACATTCTATGCATCAGTTATAATTAATGATGATAAAATATTCTCTCAATGTGAACGACGTTGAGCTTTGCTTTTTCATACGCTTGGCACCGTTTTAAATACAAAACTCTAGCTCTTTCTGAACAAAATGAGGTCTATTTTTAAATTACGCCTGTTACAATTCAAAGTGAGAAAATTTTCGCAAGAAGCTAAATTAACGTGGAATCTCATAATTAACTTTCACACTTTCTATGCATCTGTTGCAAAAATAGTCCCTTACGTTTGGATGTTGTTACAGTTTTGGTCTACGTGATTGCTATAGTCAATTTTAAGCAGTCAAGGGAGGTCGATGGTTTTTGGGGGTCTTTTGAAATGCAAAAAAAAAAAAAAAAATTAGAACTTTCTCGTGATTTCTATATTCTTCAGTGGCCCGTGTAATATTTTTTACCCATATTTACCCATGCCAAACTGCATATCAGTTGACTCGTTCTCAACAATTTCTGTTCATATCTGCGATTTATCTAAATGGGTAAAACATATTACACGGGCAACCTAAGAATATGGAGATCATGAAAAAGTCCCAACTTTTTCCTTTTTTTTTTTTCCATTTCAAAAGTCCCTTGGAAATCATTGACCTCTCTTTTGACTGATTAAAACTGGCCCTAACATGTCACATGGACCAAAATTACAAAAAAATGTAAACATAAGGGACCGATAGTGCAACAGGTTCAAAAAAGAAGGCCAAACTTCACGGGAGAAAATGTAATTCGCCCTTTTTTATTATATAAGTTTACAGATATTTATATGTTTACTCCACCATAAATTAAAGTAATAATGAACAAATGTTAGAACTAATAATAATGAGTAAGATTTTAGTATATTATAATTTTAGTTATAATTTTATAATATTTTAAAACAATTTAGCATTAAGTTTTTAAATAAAGTATCAGGACATGTTGGCTTTTGGGACGTTCTGGCTACGCCTTGTTGTATAATCACCACCTCATTTCCTCTGTTTCTTAACCACTCTCAAGGTTTCATGGCCTCAAAATGCCCTCTGACATTAGTGTATGTGGAGATTTTATATAATTTTTTAAATTTTTAACTGAAAATAGTTGACCGGATTAATTTGGAAAAATAAAATTTAAGATAGCGAAGATGAATAATATAATGGGAGTTCAAAACTTTTTGCATTGAATGAGTTGAGATGACATGGATTAATTTGCTAAACCAAAGTATAGTTTCATCTGCTAATGAAGGAAATGGAAATTGAAAAGAGTTTGAAGATGAAGATGATGGACATTTCACCTTGTAGACCATAGATAAATGCTACTACTAAATTTATACTACCTACATCACAAAGAAAGAAACAGGGATTAGATTTCTACTACTAAATAAAGGGAAAATTGTAGTTTCGCTCCCTCAATTATATCCTCGTTACACTTTCAGTCACTTAATTATTGAAACTCGCACTTTCAGTCACCTAACTATCTCTCTTTCGCAGGTTTGGTCCCTCTTACCTGCAAGCTAACATGTTACCGGTTTTGTTGGGGTCAAAATGAAATATTTAAAAATTCTGACACTTTTTTGTAAAATGTAAAAAAAATATAGTATATATATGACTGAAAGCTAGCACCCTCTTGTTTTTTAGCTACGAGAACTCTTCTTCTGGGAACAGATATGGCCGAATCTAACAGCACAACGGTAGATCCGACAATGCAATGAATCATATGAGTCCAAATTGCTATTGTGGTCAGATTGCGATGCTGAAAACTAGTTGGAAGGGTAAAAATGGTGGCAGGAGGTTTTTGGGATGCCCTAAATGGCCAGTAAGTTTACTTAATTGTTATTTTCGTAAATCATCTTTCGGTGAAATTCGATTCTTCATTAAAGCTTTTCTTTTTCTCTTAGCGGTCGGATGCTTATAATTTTTTTTTTGTGGTATGACCCTGAAATGTGTGAAAGGGCACAAGTCATAATTCCGGGACTGTTGCGAAGGATGAACAAGAAATATGAAGAGATTAAGAAGGTGAAAGAGAAGTTGGGGCGCCGATCAAGATGGATTCTTATTCTAATTACTCTTATTTTTCTCCAAACTTGGTTCAATCGCAAAGGATAAGGAATGCGGATGTTTGAATTTTGTGTGTTGTTGGATTCAGTATGCTTTGTTTCGGTTTAGGGTGTTTTAGCCGTTTCTTGTAGTATAAAAGTAGGAGGAAGTGTTTAGCAATCTTTGAATGTTGTTGTTCGGCAATTTGCCCCTTATTTAGGCAATTTTTTCTTGAGTTGTACCATGTTTTGCTAGTCTGCTGCGATGTTATATAAGTTTAGGATTTGGTTCAGTTCCAAATTTTTGTCAAATACTTGATGGGCAAGTTTGAATGGTATGATAATTTGCTTAAAACTTATAGGAAATGTGTACTCACTTCTGTTTTTGCAGAAGTTGATGTTGCATTTTGTCAACAAATTTCCAAATAATGCAATATGACAGCCAGCCATGAAACTTATTTTTCATCAACTAGTTTAAAATAAAAATTGGTTAGCATTTAATTCAAGATGTGCATAAAAAAGAGAATCAACACACACCCGAATTAGTCTAAAATGCTACATTATAACATCTGTAAATTCCATAAAGATTCTGCCAAACAAGCTTCATCTATATAATGCAAATGTCATTCAATCCTGAAATAGCAATTCTAAGCAAAATAAGGCATTGTAACATCATGCAAATGCCATCCAAAATACCAATTAAGACAGATCTACCACAATACAAAGTTATCCAGAAATTCAGTTTAAAGAAAACGACATCCAAAATAACAACTACCAAATATCTACTTCCAATAAACCAGTAACAAACTACTCTTCAATCCGATCCTTTCTTTTGCCTTTCTTGTCAGAAGATTGTTCTTTGCTTAAAAAAGCAGGTACTGGGATGCCAAACATCTCATATACACTCTTCCCATGCAATGGTTCATCAGAATCAACCGGCAATGTTACACCACATAACTTATATAACTCTCTCAAACCCATCATTGTATTGGGGCTAATAGACTTCTGTATGACACCTAATTGAAACGGATCAGCTGGATTTTTTTGGATATATTTCTCCACCTGTTCCTTGGCCAAATCTTTCTCCACTTTGAGAGATTCTGTTAACTCATCTACATTAATATGCTCTTGACTTGAACCTTCCAGCAGTTCTTGAATTTTTTCAAGAACTGGCTCTGAAGCAAATGGCTGAGATATAAATGGTTGCACATTAAAAATCACATCTTCTGGAATGAAATCATAGCTCGAAGGAGGTGCGAAGGATATAACCTGATCGCTGTTTTTCTTCTTCTTAGAAGCTTTAGCTACAAATCTCTTTTTTTGCATTACCTGTAAAACATAATATTATGTCGGTCAAAACACATTGTCATAATAACATAATCAAAGTTCACTAAACAGCACACAACCATTCACACTTCACATTACCTCAGCATTAGAAATATCAACAGAACATTTCTTCTTATTCTCCAAGACATGCTTAGAACCAACCTCAAATGGAGGTGCAGGCATTCTAAACATTTCCCACTTTGAAATTCTTTCAAAATCACCCAATGGTAAGTCTTGGCTTACCTATAAATTGCAAAATGAATGATAGCATGGTTCACAAAATTTACTCCAATACACACAAAAATTTACTCTCATACACAAAATTTTACACACAAAAATTCAAATCAAATCAGTAATTACCTCATTCTTCATACCCCCTTTGCTTGTTAATCCTTTCTGCTTAGCATTTTTTCTAACAACTTTGCATTTTTCTTTCGATTTGTTAACAGATTTCTATAGCCACATATAAATTTTAGTAAGTGAATGTAAAGCAAAATTAAAGTGATAACATTCTAATGTCCAACTAATACTAATACATTGTTCCCGATTGAAAGGTCTGTTTCAAGTTTAACAATTCTACCTTGGTTTTGCAAATTCAATCCCATTTGAAATTCATCCTGAACACTCGTGTCCTGAAAATTCAATCCCTTTTCAGCTTGATTATGTAAACACACAAAAAGTTACTAAATCTTATATAAAAAAGAATAGCAAACACAAAGCTAAGAATGACAAACTATAATAAAAACTTACACTGGCTTGGCCCATTTCTGGTTGTGTCCAGTTCATGTAGAGATTCTCGTTCTCAATCATTTGACCTTCAGCTTTGGGCTCATGCATTTGATTTTCAGCTTCGGCCTCATACAATTGATTTTCAGCTTCAACCTCAAGCATTTGATTTTCATGTTGGGAGTTAACTTGAGGCGCACTTTTATTATGCTTTCTGCAAATCCTTATATTGTGCCCCTGTTCTCCACAGCATTTACAGCGTATAACTAGGCCCTTTCTACCCATTTTCTTAGACTTCTTAGAAGGCTCATCAATCTCATGACGAGAGGCTTTTCTCTTTTTCTTTGGTCTTCCCGCTTGCCTAATATACAATTGAGGCAATGGACCCTTCTCTGTTTATTTTTCCCACTCATGCATCCCATTTAGTGGCAGAATTCCAAACTCATATGCAGCCAAATATCTATCCATACTATAACAATTGTCAACCATATCTTGAGGTTATATCCCTGAAGCCCAATATGCAAAAATTGCATGAATGCAAGGAACTTCACTCAATTCCCATTTTCTACATCCACATGACTTCTTTTGCAAATTGACAACATACTGCTCACCGTAAACGCACGAAACCTCATACAGTCCTTCAGTCGACTTGTGAGTCACACACAAAGTTGTCAATTCTACACTCTTCTCAATTTTCTTAAAGATTCTCGGGCATATTTCTGTTCCAGCCCACTTCTTTTCTGCTCTTTCTCTATTTTCACTGATTCTATCCATCATGTAATGCCGCAAGCTTTCAAGCATGGAAAAAATTGGTTGCTCCCTCGCTTCAAGAATCTTTGAATCAAAAGATTTATGCATGTTATTTAGCAAAATGTCACACTTTGAATGTGTGCTGAAACCCGACCTACTCCACTTATTCAGAGGCTTGTGCTCCAACCACTTGGCATCATCCTCATTAATATCAACAATCTTGTCGAAGTTAGTGATAAATTGTAGAGGTGTTGTGACCTTGGCAGTTGCCCACAATGCTTTTCTAAGTTTCCACCCTCTAAAACCTACACTCACTAAATTTTCATGCAAATGTTTGACACAAAATCTCTTCTTGGCATCTAGGAAAACACTATCGCAAACTTGGATTAACCCTTTCTGTTTCTCTGACATTATAGTCCAATTTTTGGAATTTGAAAAGCCTAGATCAGCCTTCAATATGGTCAAGAACCAACTTCATGAGTCATTGTTTTCTCCCTCTGTGACAGCATATGCAATTGGATAGATCTCATTGCTAGGATCTGCATGAACTGCAGTAAGCAAGACCCCCTCCCCCCCCCCCCCCACCCCACCACCTCGGCCCTTCAGAAATGTCCCATCTAAGCCAAACCAAGGCCTATAACCCCTCAAAAAATCCCTTTTTAACACCATAAAAGCAGACATACATTCTCTGAAATCTTTGCTGCCCTGTTCTTGGATCACATATCTCATCGGTCATTTTCAATACAACAGTGCTACTTAGGTTACTTCTCTTGATCTCCATAGTATAATCATGCAATTGGCCATATTGAGAGATTTCTGAGCCCCTCACAAGCTGCAAAACTTTGCTTCTTACCCTATACCCCCTTGATGTTTAGAGATAAAACACATATTTTCAACCTGTACTTTGTGCTTGAAATCCTTTTGCACCCATTTTTGGATGCCTTCTAATTTCTTCAACATATTTTTTGGCTATCCAACCCGACTTTTTTGATAGATTCCTAACTTCAAACTCATAGGTATGCTTCTCCTTGAATTGTCTGATCTGAACATAACCTTGCAGTCCACCAATTCTAGCTGCTCTAATAAACCACAGACATTGTATTTTCTAATCAAACAGTTTTGGACAAAACCCAACAACCCTTCTCTTGTCATTTTTCTTGAACTTATATGGCCGACCCCTCTTAAAGCACCAGACCTTCAAAGCTTCTTTAAATTCTGAAAAAGAACTAAAAATCATCTTCAATTGGAGTGGAGGATTTTCAGAGTGGATTCTCGAATAATAAAGTGGTGCATCTCCCACATTAGCCTCTTCAAAATCTGATTCATCGTCTCCATCACCATCATCAGAATTAGACAAAACATCTTCTCGGACCTCATTATCTTCATCATTCTCAAATCCTTTAATCTATTCCTTTCCCTTGCTGCTTTCACCAACTTCGTGCACTGACTCATCTTCCTCACCATAATAATCTGAATCAACTTCAGACCAATCACTGTCAAAGCTTTCTTCACCTCCATCACTGCTCTCATCCCCATCTGGTTGGTAACTTTGATCACTGCCCTCATTGTGTTCATCCTTCAATAAGCCATCTACATTAAGCACTTCAATATAAATCAGCAACGACACCCCTAAACCTGCAGCATCCTTACATAAGTACCTAAGTTCTGCATCACTAGTAATTGATGAGAAGCCATGTTCCTCTGCCAAATGATGAAATCTCTTCTCACGAAATACCCCCACAGTTTCAACAATAAATCCCAACTCAGAAAGAGAAAGTTCATCTATTCCTAAGCTTTCGAATAGAGATGTACGCCCCCCTTTATAGTGTGGAGTAGGTTCGGGCTCTAGTTTTCCCCAATAATGGAACTCAATATTCACCAAAGTAGGACCTTCATAATCATACAAGGCAAAGTTGAATTTTGATGACACAATTGAACTGAACCAGCCAAGAAACAAATAAACAACACTACTTTCGAATTTGTTTCAGTAAAATAATAACAAAGTAGAACCAAAGTAGGACCAAAGTAGTACCAAAGTAGATAGTTAGCTAGACCAAATTTTTTTTCCTTCTATTTTTACTTAATTAAATGTAGTATGTCAGTTAAGCTAAATTAAAAATGTAATCTCATAAAACTGTAATTTAAAAAACTAAGGGACCACATCACTGAGAGAAATTGTCTCAGTCAACGACATGTAAAAGCAGTCTTACATACTCACACAGTCCATTAAAATACACCAAACCCCACAACAAGACCATAAAGAGCTAAACGACAAACAAATTCAACCCTTAAAGGGGAGCAACATGACAAAGTAGTTGTCCCAAAGCTTTTTAAATTGACAAACAACAAGTACATGAGCAAATAATTATTCTTCGTCACAACACTCATATTACTTAAACTATAATGGCATTGAAGAATAAACAATAATGAGACAAATGAATGACTTCCCGACAAAGAAATAGCACTATGCTCGGGCAACATTAAAACATCGTATTTTAAAATCAACCAACACACTATCAACCCATTAAACATCATCAACACTGAACAAAAAAACTTGCCTTTCACATTTTTTTGCCTCGTTCTTCCCTCGTTCTTCCCAATTTTTGATTTCTCGAAACCTACATTTGAAATTAAAACTTCAATTTTTATTTTCCCCTTCTTCAATGAGGACAAAAAATTGTAAGGAGACAAGAAAAAAGCTAACATTTCACCAATTTAGTCACCGGATTCTTCGATTTTACGGAGCCTTTGTCGTACGAGCTTCTCGCTGGAGCTTTCACGATTAGCTTTTTTTTCCCTAAGGTTTTGTCTCTTTGATTTTTACATTGCCCGTAAGAGGAAATTTAGTGAAAACAAATTTCCCCTTTTTTTTTCTTTTTTATTTTAAACTTTAGAATTATTATGTTTTGGCGCAAATAGTTTTTAAATTTTTCAAAAAGGTCCAAATTACCATTGACTCTTTCAGTGAAATGGTAACTATTCGGTAAAAGGGACCAAACCCACGAAAGAAAGATAGTTAGGGGACTGAAAGTGCAAATTTTAATAATTAAGGGACTGAAAGTGTAACGAGGTTATAATTGAGGGACCGAAACTGCAATTTTTCCACTAAAAAAAACTTATAACTCCTGTAAATTGGGAATTGCTTGGTCATGTTTGAATTTATGATTCCTCACAGCTGAGTCTGATTGTGATTGTCACTGTCATATCTATTCATCCCAGCCTCAGATTCATCGAACAATTCATATATGTAAATTGCAAACACCCCATCTTTCCTGAGAGGTGTACCTCGCCCAGATTTCAGTTGTGAAATCAATACTTCTAAATACATCTGGGCATAAATTGGACTAATTATCTCGGAAACACCCTCGCCAATGACGCAGTTGGGCCATCCAGTTTCCGTCACTATCATCAGCAAGTTTCGGTGTCCAAAACTGGCTAACGCAGTGAACACCGAGTCCACTATGATGTCAAACAAGTTTGTGTAACGTGCTCCAGTGTTGAAGTCATCCCGAAAGTAGAATGGGCTTTCCTGGAACAGAGCAAACCCAACTGGGATCCCGGCCAATTTGAACAAGTTGTAAGGAACCACATCGACGAGGAAAAAGGAGTTAAACTAATCTAGGAACTTCAGGACTGGCCTGATGCAATCTTAGTCATCGTCGTCTCATGGTCGAGCCCTGTGAATTCGGTTATGGATGGAGGAAATGCGGTGTTGATGACGGTCGCGTAGGAGAAAGTGGTAGAGACGGGTCTGCTCCTGATGCCTAAGTCATGGAGTAACCGTTGAAGATTCGTCATGGCGCGTATGTAAGTATCTGATATACTTTATGTGCCAGGATATATTGAATAAATATTGTACAGAATTATACCTTTATAATTCAAAGTCCAGTAATCTCATCTAGTTTCGAATCTAGTGATCTGCATTGATCCGATGGAGTGTTTGTCGATCGAAGAGCCGCACAAGTATCCGGCCTCTAAAATATCCACACAAACAATTTTCGAGAACCTCACAGGATGGACTGCAGCAGGTTAACATGCTAGCTCTGTCAATAATCAGAACAACCAGAGAAAACTATTTCCTCTGGAGTTTGTCGTACGCAGGAAGCGTATGCCTTGCGAAAGCAAATTTAGTCGTTTTTTATTAATGACCATGTTACTTATTTAAGATTAATGATACATAACTCAACTAATCTTTTCAACTTTCTCATAGCAAGTGAGGTGTTATATATTCATTGTCAATAATGTAATGTTAATAGTTATTTTATAAATAGTAATGATACACTAATCTCCTAAACTATCTCATAGCAAGTGAGGTGTCATGCAATCATTGGCTATAATTTAGTCCCATTTAACCCAGAAATTCTTTGTGTGTGACCTTTTAGGTTTCTAAATTGGTGGCAATAAAAATAAATTCAATCTTTTATTTGGCTTTAGTACAAAAATCCAACAAAACTCCCACTTGGACTAAAGACAATTTTAGTTGAGAGAATTTTAAGATTAAATAAATTAAACATTTTAATTTATCACTAATTTATTATTATAGATCAAGATCGGTCCCTAGTCATGCATCATGACCACTCAAGAATTAAGAAAGTCAAGTGATCGACTTCACCTATATATGAACCAGATTACGTGCAATTAACATCCTTTCACAATCCTATATCCCTAATTAACACAAAGAGTAAGGTATGAGTGCCAACTCTTATTGTGCTAATATTTTCTTGTTTCCAAAATTCAACTTCTTAAAGTAATTTAGAGCACTTCTAAATTCGTTTGTAAACTTTTAAGTTGATATTTCAATAAGTGGCCAAAATTGGGACATACTCTCCAATAACTAGGAGTTGTGAATCCTATATTGATCACAAACTATCAAATCATGCTTCCTATTATACCAACATCTACTGTACATATACTAGTTATGGATATAGACAAATAGAGTAAAAGTATAATCATTCACACTAATATAATACTCTTACAATCTCAAGTCCAATGATCATTTACACTACTGTCACATAGTGATTATGCCATTGGCACTTAAGTATTTAACCTTTATGAAAATTTCTAAGTGGGACATCCCAATGAATATGTTCTCTAACAATTTATTCATATATCACCATATATGATCATCTATCCGCATTAACAATGTCCTTTATATTGTTAACATGCTGACTAGAAAATTTTTAAGAATAAGAAATATGTTATTCTATGGACTCTGTCATTACTTATATGAGTAAACATATAATTCGAAATGATAAATTTTCATATCTCAAAATTGCATAAATTCAACATTGTAAAGAAAGTGATAAAACTACAATTCTATAGTTTTTGTCTATAAATTATCTTCACAGATTACAAAAACTCCCACTCGAACAATAACCAATGGTTCAGTACAATTAATAAACTACTTCTTTTTTTTTATTATAAAAAAAAATAGTCGAAGCTGGCCGCCAGAGCATATTCCATTGATTCGAAAAAGCAGTGTTACAAATAGGGGGACATGCTAGCCTAACCCTGCGTCAAAGATGTAACTATACTCTAAGATACGGAAAGCTCCTAGCATTAAGCAGCACTAACCCTTTCACCCACCTGGGCAGAGTTCTTATCAAGTAGAGAGATGTCAAACCGGTTGTACTTGCGCCGGTGTCCAGCGCATCCGCCACCTCATTCCCTTATCTGTAGATGTGCCGCAGAGAACAATTGCCCAGAAATTCTCCAATCCTGAATAAGGTAGCCGCTGAGTTCCAGGGCCCCTTTCCTGATTTGACCGCATGTTCCAGCACTTGTGAGTCCGTTTTTATTTCAACCGCCGAAACTCTGAGATGTCGGTACGTCATGATATCATATAATAATGCTAATGCCTCAGCCTGGAAAGCCATCCTATGCCCTAGGAATACACTAGCCGCAAAAACTACCTCTCAAGTTATAGAACGTAGAACTGCTCCTGCTCCCAATTTGATAAACTACTTTATTATTAGTGAGCATTTCTAATCAATTATAAATCAAATGATAGTGATTCATACATACTTTAGACCATCAATGTTTAGTTTTAATCATTGTCATGAAAACATCATGAATAGTTTCATAAACCATGTTTGATCAAAATAATTTCATAAACAATTTAGAAATTCTAATGTATGTGACATATGTTGTAAAATTGATTTAAAGTCGATTTTGGAACTCTTCCAATAATTTTAAAAGTAACACAAATCTAGTTTATTCTCATAAAATTAAAGATTTGAACTTATTATCTTCGAGTAGTTGAATGATTAAAATTAAGATAGCATTTCTAATACTTCGTGAGTAAGAAATATTTCAACCTAATTCGACGAAATAACTTTCATTTGAATTCAGTTAACTAACTTATAGCTTTTATAACATCACCTTCTTTTTTTTTTTTTCTTAGTACATGTTAATATACAAGTTAAATTCAATATTCACAACATATGAAAATAACTATATATTACTGCACACATGCCAAACAAATTTAGCATTATGTATGTAAAACAACATATCTATTATCTATCTCTATAGATATTGACATATGAAGTTTTAATTAGCTTTCCTATCTATTAAAAAATAATTTTATTTTCTGAATAGTCATACCTTAAAGATTAAAGGCTTTTAATTTATATGTATACTCTTATACATAGAACAATGGAAAACATTTATGCTCCAACTTTCTAAATTGAATACACAAGATTTACAAGCATTTTTACAAAACAAATGGTTTGTATTTCTAATCAAAGTATTAGAATTTAAAATGAAATTATATATCTTGTATATATTATGATAATCAATCGATATAAAATTTTGAATTATGTCATACATAAAACATTGTGCATAACACAATTTTATACCATTGTTTATAATATGCAACAATTGCAAGTACACGTCTTTATGTGATTGATAAGTAAAAATTTATCACATCATCATGTGATTGAGTATTTCGTTTCATTGGTTGACCTTCTATTTTAATGGTTATCAATTTTTAAATATTATCATTCCTCCGACTATCTTTTCTAATACTCACTCCGTTTTCAAATAAGTGGCTATTATAGAAAATTGTTTTGTTTCCAAATAAGTGTCCTTTTACATATTTCAAGAAAAAAAATTTTAAATAGTTCCAATATTACCACTTAATTAATTGATTTCATTTAATGATATTGTTTTAAACACACATACATCGCACACATTCTCATTTGAAATGTAGTAAAACAAGAAAACATGAATAGGGGTAAAAAAAGGAATTCAGTCATCTCCTTGATTTTTGTATTTTTTTTATAATCGCCACTTATTTGGAAACGGAGGGAGTATAAAATATTTATTTTAGAAAGATAATATATTGTTGAAAAATATTTGTTCAATGATATAGTAATATTAGGAACCAAATTTTCATTTGGATAAACCAAAAAATAATTAATTAATTAGATGTAGTTCAAAACTAGTCTAACTTAATCCCCATCATATAAGTGGAAAAAACTAAAATTTTCATAAAATTTTGTTATTAGTTAATCCATATCTTATAGGGTTAATTACGCAAAACCCCCATGTGGTTTGCGAAAGTTATGGATGACCCCCCTATGGTTTAAAAAGCTACAAAAGACCACCATGTGCTTTCAAAAATGCTGTAATTCCGTTATAACTAACGGTCAGAGGGGTAAGTTTGTCATTTTACTATTTTTCTTTTTAATTTAAAAAAAAAACTAATTATTTAAATTTTACCCTAAGAAAGTTCCCCTCTCTCTCTCTCTCTCTCTCTCTCCCCGTCTCCTCCCCTCACCACTTCCATAAATTCTCACCGCCCTCCATCGGCTCTGCTGCCATTGCCTCCATAATCTCATTCTCCATGCTGACTTCGACTTTGGACTTCAATGATGAAGCCATTGAAACTGAGAACGGCATATCTAAGACGCCGTCTTCATCAACTCTCTCTCGTTGTCGCCGCCTCCATCAACTATCTCGTTGCGCCGCCTCCATCAAGTCTCTCGCAGCGCCGCCTTAACCGCCAACGCGATGGTTTGGGTTTCATATTTTGTTCGATACTTTTGAGGGCGGTGGTATAGCTTTCATTGGTGCTACCGATAATCGCAGATCTGGGTTTCAGATATGGATTTCCGCCATTGAAGGGAACGACGAGGAGTCTTGGTTATGGCTGTGATCTGGGTCTGAGTCACAACCATTGGTGGCGACTCAAGAAATCCCATTCAAGCCTTCCACTTCTTCTTTTTTCATATATTTTTTGTTCTTCTCTTCTGAATTTTGTATGAACCCGATAATTATTTTGTGAGATGGATTTGATTGAAACTTTTGTGTTTTGTTAAAAATTTTACCTGGCTTGGGATGTTGGCTTTTGATGGCTGTTTTGGTTGAAATATATTGTACATGTGACTGGTGATGTTCTTTCGGTGGTGATGTTTTAAGTCGATTTTGTGATTCGGTGGCTGTTTTTAGTTGATTTAGTTTTTTTTTTTTCCGTTATTCTCTTCTGAATGTTGGCTGATTTAATTGATTATATTTTTGCAATTTAAGAATTGGATTGGCTTAATTCGAATTGTGGGATTAGGATTAATTGGAATTGGAATTTGATTGGATTAAAAAGGAAGAGAGAAATTAAGAAAAATGGGAAAAAGTAAAACTGTTTATATTTTTATATTAATTTTTATTAAGGGTAAATATGTCATGAATAGTAATGATAAATATGGATTTTGTTTGTAAGGGTAAAATCATCATTTTAAAGAAAATGTTAAGAAAAACAGTCAAAATTTTAATTTTACCGTTAAATATAACGAATTTTCTAACTTTACAACATTTTTGAAGGGGGGGGTTTCTGTAGCTTTTTAAACCATAGGGGGTCATCCATAACTTTTCAAATCACATGGGGTTTTGCGTAATTAATCCTATCTTATGTGATAGCTAATCAACTGTTAAATGAAACATAACTTTGACATAAATTGAGAATAATAGAAGACCGCATTAGTTAATCTATATAACTAATCCAATATATCTCATATATTTAATTTCTATTATACAACACTATACACTATAATGTGTGTATAGATCATAATAATCGCAATCTTAGTTTAGATAACATAGTATTTAAGATATTTACTATCATGATCTTATGGAGACATTAGATTTCTTTTACAAATTTTCAAATTTTATTTTATCATTTGAACAATTTAAAACTCTAACTTATTATACTTCAATAGGTATAAACTAATCGCATTAAACGATTAAATTTGATATTTAATAAAATAGAAAATTTCCCTCTACCACAAATTAATATGACACAACATTGTCAACATACATCACATTCATAAGTCATAATAATTAATTAAATATCACATATTTAATCATAGAATATCATTTGGCCATTACAAATAATTAAAAATTTGCATATTACAATTGATTCAAAATCAATTTATTCGAACCATCATCATAATGTAATTTGAATGTGTATATGCAAATATTCATTTATAAGAAAGACCAAATTTTGATGCCAAAAGTATACTATCTAAATTAAATATTTTGGGCTAACACAAGGTCATAAATTATGACATATAGTCGAATACTATACTCCAAAATTACAACTTTTGTTGTTTTGTATGAAAACCATATCCTAAAATGTCAAACATTAAATAGGATTATTTTAAATTTATGATCCTTAATAAGTCCAATTAATAAAGAATATAATTACTATGACAACAATTGTCAAGTATAGGACTATTCCTATTACTCATACTCTTAAACTTAGATCTTGCAAACATATTTGCTTTCATAATATTGAATATCATAAGTCCAAATTTAAAGAAGAAATATATTCAAATATACTTGGAAGAAAATTGTAACATTTACATTTATTTTCTTTCAAATTAATGCGCAGTTTCTACCTCTCAATCTCATTTGATTTAACCAAAATAGATGTCTATACAAGTTTTTTTTCTTTAACTGAATTTCAGAAATTCAATTGTGGATCATATCCTCTCTAAAATTAACTCTGACATCTCATCTATAATAGTGAAAAGTTCAAACTATTTCATATTCAAAAACAAACTTTTGAATAATTAACTAAGATAATATTGTGAGATTCACATTTGATCATGCATCAACCAACGATTGAGATGTGCTATCGTGATGTGGATATCAAAGCTTCTTATCATAACAATTTCGAATTAATAGTTCACATGATATAACTGTTACATCATGTTAAATGTTTACAATAAGTATTTCTAAATTGTTTATCTATTATCTCAGATATGTTTGAAGTTTATAACAATCAAAGTCACTTTGGTTTACAAGTATCTTCAAATCTATGCCAAAGTAATCTTTTAAAAATAAGCCAAAATAAATGGTAGATAAATGTTTACTCATGTTCTACAACATATATTAACAACGATAAATTAAATTTATGCAATGAACAAAACCAAAATATAAATTATATGGATAACAATTTTGATTTTGCTCCCACTATTTTATCCAAATCAATAACCCTCAATATCGATTCGAAAATTTTCAAAAAAATTCTTAGCAGGCTAGGATTCGATTTTAATTATTTTTTACTTTGAGGTAGCTCAACAAATCAAAATAATTTCAACCAGTAGGTTTCAAATACCAATTACAACTATTGTAACTCCTAAATTGTTAGGTAATCAACTTTTGATACACATATCACATGTCTCCTGACTCTTTACCTCTAAAAGTAACATTGAGATAGTTCAACAAATTACGCGTCTTAGTTAAATCTAACCCATTATTCGAAAACATATCTTCAGTTGAAACACATTCTAAGTAAAACAACCTTGAGGTAGTTCAACAAACTGCCCAACTAGAATTGTTCTCACTATAATTTGAAATTTGTCTCAATAGTTAAAACAATTCACCTTGGTAAAATAACCTTGAGGTAGCTCAACAAGTTGTTCGAACAAGGATTGTTTAAACTACAATAATGGAAGACAACTAAACTGATTTAATATTTATATTGAGGGATTTGTCATTAAATACTAATCCATAAATTATATGCAAATTAATATAATCAAATATTTGACTAAATATGACATAAAATATGTAATCAAATAATCAAATTAAATGAGCATTTTCATCAAATATAAATTAATTAATGCATAAAAATATGTAATTAAATAATCAAATTAATAATTACAATAATGGAACTGTGTGTATTAGTATTCTAATCATATTAGAAATATTATTTTGAATCATCTTGAAAGGTCAGTGAAATTAGTATTCAACTAAGTCAAAATAAGTCCAATAATTTAAGGGTAGCATTTAAAATTATAAAATCCAAATCAAAGCCATAAAATTATAATTCCTTTACTTTTCAATTTGATTTATCCTATTTTGGATTTAATTTAGAGCCTATTTCATAATTTAAATCAAATTAAATTATGAAAAATATCTAAATCTTAACTCTTCATAAAGTTTAAATCAAATTTAAAATTTATAAAACTCCAAAATAATCAATCTCAATCCAATTGAAATTAACAAACATTTAATTGTGGAACTTTCAATCGAATTTAAAATTTCAATAAATGTGATGAACTCATAACTAAATATTAAATCTCATTTAAAATTTAGTAGTTCCAAAATAAATTATTATTTCAATAATTTACCAATGACCTAGTAATCATATAATCACTTAATCATATTAAATGAATATTAATGATTTTAGCCATGAATCTATGTGCATAACATTTCTAATCATATTAGAAATTATTTAATTAAATAATTCGAAAAGTTTTGATACTTTAAAGTAATTAATTAAAATTACATAGGGCAATTTACAAGAAGACATACAATTTAGGTCATCCTGTAAATAAAGAAACTTATTTCTTAAAAGTAATAAAATTATTGAGGCCATTCTTTAACTATACAAACATTTTGAGACATTGCACAAATAAGAAAACTTATTTCTTAAAGTAATTTCATTAAAGCTAATTGGGCAGATAGTGAAATAGAAAAAGAGTAGGTCAGTTTTGCAATTTTCAAAAATAGAAAACAGTAGTCATAAGCTTTCTGGAGCTAATTTATAATAAAGCAACAATAGAGGGGCTTTGTTGCAATTTTAAAATTTTGGAAAAAGTACTGTTCCTTTCTGTCGCCACTGTTCATCTTCTCAAAAAAAAAAATTCTTTTCTTTTCTTTTCGCCGGAAAACAACTGCGGTGGGTGCGGGCATGGGTTCCCCGGTCAGAACGATTTTGGCCGGTTAGCTTCCGAAGGCGACAAGAAAGTCTGGTTGCTGTGGGCTTCTGCTGCGGCTGACGACCAGACTTTCTGGTGGCAGCGGTGTCGGGGCTCGCCGTCAGAAGTGCTCTGGTCGCAGCGAGCCCCGGCAGCTGCACGTCGTTCCGGCTACCGCCAGAACAAGTTCTTGCCGGAAATTCAGGAACGAAAATGCAGCGCTTACTTTTCTTTTCTGCCGGAACAATTTCCGGCGAAGCCAAAACAGAGACCCAGCACAGTACAGCGAAACAAAAAAAACTGAAGCATCCGAAACCAAAGAAAACTCAAGCATCCGAAACAATTTCAGAGTTGAAAGCATGTTTAAAACCCATTCATCTTTTCTGTTCGAGGAAGCAACAAATGAAACTTCTGAAGCCATAATCCGTCGAGGACAAAAGATTCAAGGTTAGGCATCCAAAAACATTTCAGAACAATTCTTAGATTGAAAGCGATGTTCAGAACCATTCTCAGATTTAGTTTGAAAAGCAGGCAAAATTTTGAAACTTCCAAATTTCAGGCGACTTTCTAAAATCAGAGAACAACCCAACCATTTAAAACAGATTTTAAGCAAGCAAAACAGATTTTGTTTCGACTTCTGATTCCAGAAAGCCAAGAACATGCTTTCATCTAGATTCTCAGTTTTCAGAACCGATTTCCAGAAAGCAAGAAACAGATGAAAGCATCTTCAGTTCGGAAATTTGAGGCGACCAAGTTTCTGTTTTCCTTTCTTTCTTTGTTTTTTTTTTTTTTTCTTTTTTTCTCTTCAGCAGGAAGTCTTTTCCCGGTGAACTCAAAACAGGAACACAGCAACAACCACATCAATATTCAAACACAGCTCCAACGAAAATTTCACATAAATATTTTCTGGGTTCAATGGTGTATGGGTCGCTGTAGGGGCCTATAAGAGGGTAAGGAGTCGGCGTCGGAGCCAAGAGAGATAAGGCAAATGCGAGCCCCGGGTGGAAAGGGACTTCGACCGCCAATGCCACCACCGTCAGCCTCACCTGCAATCCCTCCCATACGGCCAACAACCGCCACCCATTGGTTAACTAACAACTACGTTATCAGCAACGTGTTCGGGTGGCGGGAGGTTGTTGGCGGTGTGGGAGGCATTGTAGGTGAGGCCGACGGTGGGACTGTTCTTTTTGTTTCGTTTTGAAAATGGTTTTGGTTTCAACAGTAAATTTAATATATTTTAATTATATTTCATCATTTTCAATACAACTTTTTATTATTTAGCATCTACTTTTTACATTATAAAACTATTTTTCAAAACTTGTTTTCAAAATCATTTTCAAAACGTTCAAAAAGAACAGGCCCAACCTGCAAGAATTATTTTGAGGGAGAGAGCTTCATTGTGTGCGTGAGATTGTAAAAGAAGCAGATTTTTGGAGTAGGTTTGGTTAAACAATAGTGTTATGTTATACCCAGAAAATCACAATTTTTGGGCTCTCTGCCTACCTACTCAATTGTGTGTAAAGCACACTTTTTTTTGTTTGGGATGGTATTTTTTCCTGAAAAAATCATTTATAAACTTAAATATTATTAACCCCTGTGTTTATATGAAAGTTTGACATATTACCCCCATGACCATAAGTCAAAGCTTTATACATAATGCAATAACTTTTATAACTATTTCTATTAATCATTATATTTTTGGACAAAAATATACTCAACTAATTAAACATCAACAATAAAAATATAAATTAACTATTAAAATTTAAAAGAATTTTGGTGAGTGACGTGAGATTATCAATAAAACTACAAAACAAACTATTTAAGGGGAAATGACCTCATGATGTTGCTAAAATAAAAACATGCATATATAATGAACTCTTATAACCTATAAATTTTTCATAAACACTACCAAAAAATAATGAGAAAGAGAAGGTAAATAAATGTATTTGTCTTGCTTTGATTCAGAACATAGGGATGAGTTTAACCATTGAAGTTCAACCAGAATGAAAAATTATATGATTGATATTCAACTAGAGTAAACAAAAAACGAAAAAGGAGAAATATTTGTCATAGCTCCACAAAGTGCATATGCTAAACAAGCAAATCATCCAGCAACCTAAAGATGATGTTATTTTCAACCTATCAGTCAAATAAATTGTAATTTAATCTTGAATAACCAAACCAGTTGTGATCTTCACTTTCTTCACCACCATCACGTGTAAAATTAATTATGATGGGTTCTTGTTGATGGGATAGCAAAAAAATATCATACATAGATAGACGTGTTTCAACCTACATATTTTCATAAAAATATCATGGATTACTGTAATAAAACAAAAATAATGAAACATTATAAATCAATAAAAATTCACATAACTCTGTGGGTGCTGAATTCGATGTTGGTTGACTTAACGAAGTGGTAATTCCACTCTGTTGTAAATTGTCAAATTCTGTGAAGAATAAGGTAAAGGGATTTGGAATACTTCTTCAATGATGAACAAATTTCTAAACTAAAGTTTTCTGGAGAAATTAGGGATTTTAGCCTAGAGAACACGTTTTGACGGGTTTGGGTTTAACTATTTTTTTAAAAAATTAATATTAATTTATCTTTTTATTGTTAATGTTTAATTAGTTAATGATATTTTTGTCCAATTTATAATAATTAATAGAGGAAGATTATAAAAGTCATTGTATTATATATAAAGCTTTGACTTATAGTCATGGGAGCAAAAATCGTATTAAAAGAACACAAGGAGACAAAAATCAAACTCTCCTATAAACACAGAAGGACTAATAATATTTAAGTTTTTAATATATTATAAACATTTTTATCATTTTCAATACAACTTTTTACTATTCAACTTTACATTTTTACATTATAAAACTATTTTTCAAAAACATGTTTTCAAAACGATGAAAAAGACTAGGCCCTATAAGTTATATACAGAAAAAGTTTAATCAGATTGCCCTCAAAATTTTAGGCCATAAAACTCAAATGGCTAACAGATTCCAACTGAAGAAAAGACATCAAATTAATTTCACCATTTCAGAGAGTTTACAGTTCTAGTGTGATAAATCAATTAATCCCATATTCTCATCCAAGAATTACAGACACGTACTGATGCACAATAACAGCCCGGATGGTAAGAGGCAAAGACCGCGCCTTCGATTAATACAAGTTCAAGACTAAGGAGGACATGTACTGAACAACTTTAACTTCGGATGAATTAGAGAAAATATGTTACAGCTTACAATGGTGAGACCGTGAGATGCAACATGAAACGAAGCGCCCCACTGAGGTAGTCTCCGCCTCAGGGTTGTGCAGCTTCTAAGAGTTTCTCATATACCTGCCTAGCACTCATGTCCTCCACCTGGTCAATACATACCGACACAGAAATATCAGCAAGACTTTTCATTATGAACACACGCGGCCAACTTTTTTCTAGCAAGACACAACTCATAATTCAAAGCCAAACCAAGTAAGATTAATGCAACTATGCATGAGGTGCCTGCCATTCACAGCTCCCAAGTATCGTAACAATCAATCTGGTAGTGAGCATGTGTGATGAAGAGTTTGTTGTATTGTTTCATGCATTTCTGTGTCTTTCTTCAACAGTGTCATGATGGCCTAGAACAGTAATGAAACACCTTTTCCGCCAATTTTTTGTTTAAAGAACAGTCTGGGCAATTCTTACTGATAAAACAGCTTTTGTATTGTGTTTAAAGACGTTTTATACTGTTGCAAATGATGGTACAGGGCGCAAAGGCAAGACATTTTCACCGATAAATCACAAGCAAGAAAATGCATTGTGCCAGGCACTTCTTTATTCAAGGAAGCAGCAACAAAATCCTATGGTTATATATATGTAAGACCATGATACGCATTAACTGTCAGCTTACCACAAGAAGTTTTGATTTGCTATTCCAACCTCTTTGAAGAGTCATTTGGCTTAATTTTAACCCCAACACCTATTGCAGATCAAAGTTGGTAGAATCAGCATAGAAAGCAGAGCAGCAAATCAAATTTCTGAAACAAAAAGTGTGCTATACCTTTCCCATATGTTCTAGAAGCTCATTATTTGCTTCTCCTCTTGCCGCAGGAGCAGCTACGGTCACCCGAACATCATCAGCATTAACTCCTATGAAATTGGGGGTAACAATTTGTTTTATAAGCAAAAGCAACATGCAAGAATTATAATTGAATTTCTGAAAGTGAAGTAATGGTAGACATTAAACCAAAAACAACATCAAATTCTTCAAAGGAAACACTAGCTCCATATGCGCCTTAATAACCATTTTGGGTGCGCATTTGTGGTGGGGTGTGTTCTTTATTTGAATTACTCTTAGAAATGAACTTCATGAAACTAGTGATTGCTAGAGAGAGTGCAAATTTTTATAATTATTTATGAAAATAACTTATTAATTTTAGATTAAAAACTAGAGGTCTTGGTTTTTGATAGTGGCATTTCAGTTTCACAATGAGACATTGATTTTCCATTTATGAGATCCACAATGAATTCTTACATCAACTGATGTGGCAATCACACGATAGAAGATTGCGGTATACCATGTAGATGCCACATTAGTCACTTTGAGAACTCATAAATAGTTTTTCCCATTGTGAATCATTACTCTACACAATTGTCATGACAAAAGGGTTTCCAATATATAGAAACACGCAGGCAAGTATTTCCCGTTGAAATAACTGTGTTGATTATATTTCAATATTTACATAACTGTCATGATTAAGGAATTCTACTACATTGAAGGGGTTTCCTGCTTTCACGGCATTGTGTATCCATATCAAATGCACTTATTTAATAACATAATATTTTTAATCCTCAAGAAGTCACAATAAGCAGAAAGGGCTTTTGGATTAAACAAATGGTATATTTTTGAGCTTTCATCTATTCCTAAAGGCTAAGTATATTAATCCTAACAAGGACCATTAGGTTTCTACTTCTTTCCAGGTCCTCCTAGTGGGACAAGCTGACTTAAGAATTATAGGTTTAGCAGTCAACTGAGGTGCGCCCAAAATGACCATTAAAAGGGGGAAGCCCCTATTGTATGGTAGGACTTTGACATTGACACCAAAAAAAAGCAAATGAACTTTCAACATGCCAATGTTCTCAAGTAATGCAATTCATGACAAACCCTTAAACACATTCTATTCGTAAGTGGCAACCAATTACTCCCCATCAGGGAATTCAACTGCACCCAAAAATGCACAGAAGAACTAACATACTAAACATATATATAACATTCCATAGAATACATAATTTTACTTGTTATTGCTGAGCGCTGTGCCCGGTCTTCTACTTCGATGGCAACTTGAACAAGGCCTCCTTCCAACTGTGATATGCATGGTGGCACCGGAGCATCCTAAGAGTGAACATGGGGGAAAAGAAAAGAAAAAAATCAAGCCATGGGACAAGCATTTCAAATGTACATGTTCATTACCCAGTGAGTGATTCATAAATCATTGAAGGTGCAGATAACTATATATTTACCAATATGAATACCATACTCTTCTAAACAAAAATAATGATAAGGGATCAGAATAAATAGCGTTAGAGCTTTCTATGCATCACCTGTGGATTTGTCTCGGCAGCAATTGAACTGAGGGCACCATCAATGACATAAATGAAAGAGGCAGATTCAAGATCTTCTTCTGCTCGATAGCAAACAAAGAGCCCACAAGAAATACAATTCATACGATACTGCTTTTCCATTTTCCCCTCTCCACTGAAAACCAATAGTCAAGGAAAAAATTAGGTAAAAACATGCAATACCGCATTGGTCACATAGCCAAAAACTTGAAAGAAAAAATAATCAGTTCTACATAGCACTTAAAGAAGCCATGACACAGAAAAACAGAGAGAGAGTGATGAGTTATATGCTCATTTTACTGAATTAACAAAGAAAGACTTACTGACCTGCATATATTTGTCCAAACGGAGAAATAGAGACAATAGAATAGAGTAGACACTCAATTTGCCTATATGATATACCTAATCAAGAATCTGTGTGGCCACTGTTGCAGTCCATGCCATGTAACATAAGAACCTCATAAGTAATCATACAGAATCATCCATTTCTGTAGTTACATGTATAATCCACCCTTTATGCAACAAAACGTTCCATAAATTTGAAACGCCAAACAGGACTAGTTGCAGTTCGGCAAACAAGATAATGTAAAGAAAATTGAGGAACAACATATTGTGCTATTATGAAGCCGATATATTACATGCGATAGCTCTCATAAGACATTCATAAAATATCGAGGACACCAAAAAAATACTGTCTTCTTCTTCTAGGAGGCATTAGACGTACAAAAGCACTATTGACTACTAAACTTGTTAGATTCCAACTTAACTTCAATTTCTACATTATTGTTTATTCAGGGCACTACAGAAACATTAGTATGGACAATCTTGATCTCTACATGGTAATCAAAGTTGGACAAGAGAAGAATAGGTGCAGTTAAATCTTTCTTCCTAGAACCGACCCTCCAAAACAACTAAAATTCCAGTAGACATAATGGAAACTAGAAACATTTACCGTTTTAAGAGAACTTTCCCTGCCTCTTGTATGTTCAGCCTTGCAAGATGGTTCTTCTTGTCCAGTACATATGCCTTGTCAGTCTTCCTTTTTGGCAGCTTCTGCAATTGAGTATCTATGGACATTAATTAGGTTGCAGATTAATTAAATTTCTTACACAGGAAATAAAAGAGATAAAAATTAGAAAATGATTTTTCCTCGGGGGAAATAAATAAATAGAATAGAAGAATCAAATAGCATGTCAATCAATCAGCTTCTAGAGAACAGAAACCTTAAATAAATAAATAAATTTTAAAAAAAGAAAGAAAAAGAAGAGTAAAGCTAATTTATTGCTGCTTTCTCAAACCCTGTCATCAACATGAGCAATACCGTATTAAACTGGCCAAATAAATGCTTCTTAAAACTCCATGATGAAGACAAATACAATCAGAAAACTATTACTCCTCTATATTATTTCCCCTAATTGAAATTATCTCTATTAACTCTAATTCAATGAATTCCACACGTCAATTACCAGTAAAAATCCCAACTTTTCAAGCAAAATTGATAAGATGCATACAACAACATCACTATTCTAGCCAAATACACGGAGCTTCTATCAATTCTATTCTACACAAAAACAAAGTTTAAACAGCAGAAACACTGCCAAATTTTCACTAACCACCCAAAAAAAAGTAAAACCCACAAAATTTAAACAACAATTACACAGATATAATTTACAGGATTCATTGTAAGTAAGTGGTGCCAAAAAAAAAAAAAAATCAAAGGGAGAAATGAGAATGTCTCTTTTCCCCTAATTGCTTAAAACCAATTAACAAGGAAACAACAAAGGGGAACCTGTGATGAGGACATGAGAGCTACAGTGCTTGCAATAGTAGACGAAGAGGTCAGTGTCCGGGCCGTCGGGCGCGGCGTCCTCGCTAGAGTAGGTGTGAGTTGTTCTCTTCGGCATCTTCTTCACTTCCCGGTTGTATTTGTCGTCAATGGAGGAGCTGCAGCAGTGTAAGAGCAAAGGAAGAATCCGCAGAAAATTTTCGTGATTTTTAGGTTAAATACAACAAAATTAGTTCATTTTCCTTAGGCTTAATTATCTTTCGTCCCCCCTGTATTTTGAGTATATTTGACTTTTGCCCCTCAATTTATAAAATATAATCTTGGCATTCTTTGACCAATGGTCAAAGGGGTTAAAAGTGTCTAATGACATTCACTTTAATAAACTCTTTAATAGTTCTAAAAAAAGATAAATATAACTAATGAATTTCATATAAATTTTCTAATTTCATTCAAAAGTATCAGTATCAAACTCTCGAACTGCAGCACTTGGGGTGTTGTCTATTATTCTATCCGTTCCATTTAAAAAGTTTATTTTGAGAAATATTTTTTGTTTCATTCGAAAAGTCCACTTTCAATTTTATTTATTTTTAATTCTTTAACCCTTATTAATATAATCATGTGTGATCTACAATTAATTCATACTTAAAATGTGAGGATATAAAAATTGTGTCAAATTAACTATTTAAAGTGTTGTACTTGTACCTCTATATTCATAATATGTTGTACATTTGTCGAAATGGATTCTTTAATAATGGAAAGGGTGGAGTATATTCATTTGATGCTTTGTGCATTTGATCAGGGTGGGCTTTTGGACACTCTTTATTTGAGAACTCATTGTGTGATATTACTTTTTAAAAATTAAAAAAAAATGTTTCTATGTCATGAGTATAGTAGTTTAACTCATCCTCATGTTTTTAATTTTAGTGTAAATAAACTTATATACATTGAATATCTAATTTTATATTAATTTTAATACACTAAATCAATAGATATAACTAACTAGTATGTATTTTCCATTAAAAAAAATCTTGTATGTATTTGATTTATCTAAATATGTGTTTATAGAAATCAAAAACACTCTTTAAATCAATTAAATAAAATTTGATGGTTCTAACATTCTTAAGTTATAAAGGTTTTACTGCATTCCTAAACTATGTAATGCAGGAAATAAAAAGTTACAAAAAATTGTTCCCTCCCTCCCTTTCTCTCTTCCCCTCAAACTCTAACCTCTAGGGCCTGTTCTTTTTTATCGTTTTGAAAACGATTTTGAAAATAAGTTTTGGAAAATAGTTTTATAATGTAAAAAATGTATTGAAAATGTAAAAAGTAGATGCTGAAGAGTAAAAACTTGTATTGAAAATGATGAAATATGATTAAAATATATTAAATTTACTGTTGAAACCAAAACCGTTTTTAAAACAGAACAAAAAGAACAGGCCTATATTATTTACTTTTTTTCTAGGTCTCCCATGCGAGATGGGGGAAATAGTTTTCTTTTCTATAATTAATCACAATATGATTAAATAGTTAATTAATAACGATAAACATTGATTTCTATACAAAAAAAATAAAGATAAAATACATTGATTTCTATATATACTAGGAATTAAGCAATACAATGTATCATCACTTAGTTATATGTTATGAAACCAATTAAGTGATGATCAATCCTTATTTGAATAATTTATAAGTTTGCACTCCAGAAGTTCAGTTAATTACTGTGAATATAATTGGACAATATATTTTATTAATTATAAACTAAATGATTTGTTACTCAATGCATTTGTACCACTGTGCACTCCTACCGTTCTTATTAGAAGAGTTCGATCTTTTGTATTTTTGTTTGTTTCAATAGAACAATCATGTTATTATATTTTCACTTTTCATACAATGATTAATACATTTTTGTTAACATATTTCCAAAAACTTGTTTTTGAAAATTTGCATGTTATATTAATATATCGTTGTTCATAATACATATTTTTATACTTCAAATACATTTTTCACAATAAAAATA
This sequence comes from Leptodermis oblonga, assembly GCA_016801395.1. Lineage (NCBI taxonomy): Eukaryota > Viridiplantae > Streptophyta > Magnoliopsida > Gentianales > Rubiaceae > Leptodermis > Leptodermis oblonga. Next base: position 10,665,426 of record CM028759.1, read on the forward strand.
TTATTTTTCAAAAATATGCTTTCAAAACTATAATTTAAAACATGATAGTGATTAACTCATATGTGAAGTAATGACACAAGTGAAAAAAAAATAGTGACAAATTTCTTAATTATCTTTTATGTTATAATATTTTACAACCCGTAACAAATTATAATTTTTGAAACTTGACTCTTTAAATGGAATAGAATGAATAAGTAATTATAGGTGGTTTCTTGGTTTTTGTAAGTGTTCCAACAATCATTGGTTCTCAACTAATTGGTGTTTGTTTTCTTACAAATTTCAATACAAAGATCTATAAAATTCTAACATTATCTTTCACTCAACCTTTTTTCTTATATAACGCATTTACGGTGCTTCTTCACATTTTCTCAAAAGCGTCAACGTAATTTAGGTCCTGTTTGGACAAGTATTTCAAAAATATTTTTAGTGTTTTAAAAGTATCAAAACAACTTTTAAATGATGTTTGGATTAAAAAAAACTATAAAATATTTGAAATATATATTTCAAGTACAGTTTTTGAAAGAGTGAACTGCCAAAAATGTTACCTTACTTTTCAAGAATCTTACGTTTGGTTACTAAATTTTGTATTCCCCATAAATGTGACCGCACTTTCAGAAAGGGGCCAGAAATATCACTCCATTAGTTTTTTCTGTTAGAGCTAACAAAATAGTCAACATATGCCTCTCACATGCTTTTCTTCAGGAGCATTTTTTTTTTTTTAACTTGTCAATCTATTCATTTTGCCTTTGACGGGACTAAAGGTTGAAGAGAAAGGATTACCAGTTGTGATGTGGTGTTTTGATTGGGCAAAAATTTTTGGATTGAAAGGAGTGGTGGGGTAATTAAGCATTCACTTGTTGTGGGAGGGGAGGCGGACAAAAGCGGAGAAGGGAAAGGGAGGAGGGTGGAGGGATTTGGGGAAGAAGATGAATAGTAAAAATGGGGAAGAAAGGAAAAAATTAAAATAAAAAGACAAAAATAACCTTAAAAAATGCATGTGGGATGCACACGTTGCCTATTCCGTTAGGCTAATGGAAATAAACGGCAAAATGACATTTCTTGCTCTTTTTCAAAAGTATGGTGACATTTCTGAGAAAAAAAAAGTTTAGTAACCAAACGGGAGATTCTGAAAAAGTATAGTGACATTTTTGACAGTTCACTCTTTTTTAAAATACAAATGAAACATGTTTTATAAAGTTTTTAAAATTATTATCAATTTAAAAGAATTTGTCCCATAATGTTTTTCCCCACTTTTCCCAAAGCATGGCTACCATATATCACTCCCAACTTTCAACCCGACCCGACCTCAGGCCCCCCCTGACCCGTCCTCGCTCTCGGCACCAAATCCGTCCCAAAATAAAAAATCTAACTCCCACAAGGAGCCTATTAGAGGAAACCCTAACTCACCTAGGGTTGAAATTTCCGGCCCAAGCCCGTGCACAAACATGGTAGATAGTGTTCTATAACGTAAGGTCTAGGTGAGGTCTCATCGAACTCTACCTTCCTTACAAACAAATTTGGTATAATCCTCATAGGATTCCCATACCTTGCCAAGCAAGTAAATCAGCTATATCTACACAACGACACTTTTGTATTTAGGTACAAAACTCTACAGGTCTACTACTATTACTCCCGAACATAAGCATCAGAGCATCCAAGAGGAGTTAGTTCCCGCCTTTTGCGGGTATATTGATCGAGTCCCGAGTAGGGGTGTTCAATCGGTTGGTTAAGTGGTTCCGGTTAATGTAGGTTCTGATAATTTTAGTCAAAATCAATTAAGTGACTGAAAAGGCCACTAGTTGACTGGTTTGGCGGTTGGTCTACTGGTTTAACACATTTTTCCCTTTATTTTTTTACTTTCTTTTTATTTTTGAACAAAATTTTTATATGTAATTACTACAAATGTATTAGAAAACATACATGAATATGGAATAAAAAATCAATGAATTAAAATATTATTATGATTTATCGTTACAAATAGTTATAATATTTTTAAAAAAAATTTCCAACACAAATTTATTCATGTATTTCTTTTTAACACTTTTATGTATATGAAAAATTTGCGACTCATAATAGAAAGGAATAAAATAAAATTGTAAAATCATAACTTAATAAGACATGTTAATTATAATTCAGAGGTAAATAAACTCTAACATAAAAGAATAAAAAAAGATAAATAGTATATATATATATATAACCGACAAGAAAAAATTTAAAATCGGAACCGAACTGATAAACCGTTTGTTATCTATTAACCGGTTAATCAAACTGTTTATCGGTTCGGTTTTCAGTTTTTTTTAAAAAACCCTATTGCCGAGGACAACAAAAGACCTCAGCCCTCCATTGGGCCAACGAAATCAGTATCCATTAAGACCAAACTCAATATTTGAAGACCTAAAAACTGTACGTGACACATCCCTTTTTCGCACCGCGGAATTCACCCTAAATGCTATACTTTAACATCTAAATTCAATGTATAATATGTACGCAATAGTTCAACGCACCAATTAAATAGGGCAAAAAGGAAAAAAAAAAAATATATATATTTTCAACGTTAATAAATAAACTACCAAAATAAGGAAGTGCATACATATCACCAAATCCACTTGACTCTCACTATAAAACCCCCAGAGCTGGGCCAAAACTAAAATCACCCACACCCACACCCACACCCACACCCACACCCACACCCACACCCACACACCCACACCACACCCCCAAAACACAAAGATTTGTTTCATACAGAAAAGGAGAAGAAAAAAAACCAATCATTTTTGTCAAAATGATACTCACATTTTTGTGCTCTTTGCAATTTGCACTTCTTTCACATTCATTTCTTTTATTTTAGTTATATATTATTTATTATATACTCCATCTTTGTTTTTTCTTTTCCTCTTTTCCCTTCTCTGTCTCCGCAAGTCTCTGTCTCTCTCGCTCTATCATAGAACTCTAAGCCAGCCATGGTTTCTACGAGACGGAGTGGATCTCTGCCGGTCAACAACAACAACAAGAGATCATCTTCCTCATGTGACAGTAAACCTCCATCACCGAAGCGGCCCAAGGCACTTTTTGTTCTTCTCACATTTATTGTTATTTTTTTTAAATTTTATTATTTTCTTGGGTTTTCTGTTCTGTGTCTTTATTTAATTGCACGAAGAGAGATGCAGGGGATTGAGGGGGAGAGTCAAGACTGTCTTTTGTGGTCAAGAATGAATTTTGAAGTATTTGGGGATGGGGTGATTTTTTTGTTTTTATTTGTGTTTTTTGATGGGTTTTATAAATTGTTATTTGTGTTGGGCTGTAATTTTTTGGATTGAATTTTCAGGGAGAGGGCAACAATGCACCGACTGCGGAGAATTCTAAGGAATTGTGCTCTACTGATGCGCCTGAGTTGGACAGCGGTGCCACTCCGTCTGCTGCATGTCCGGTCAGCCGGAACAATAAGGCTAACCGCGCCGCCAGTGCTCCAATTGTCGCAGATGTTACTCCAGTCACTCCAGGTACTCTCATTTTTCATTTATTTCTCGTGTCATTTCTGTATGATTTTTGTGTGATTGAACCATTAAATATCTTGACTTTCTTGTTATAGCAATTACACCGGCCATTCCAGACAAGCCGAGAAGTTCATTTACATCTTCAAAGCTCCCTAAGGGGTCTGAAAGGACTCTGCCTTGGTGTAAATTACTGCCACAGCATTCACAGGTCAATTTTCACTCACATGAGTGATTCAAAGTTTTAAATTATTTAACTTTCAATGCTTTTTGGTAGCGACGAATATTTTTGTTTGTTGTTTTTTGTGTGATATTGGATTTTTCAATCAGGAGTTAACTTTGATCATGTTGAATTTTTGTAATCCAAGGGTGATATAAATTTATTTATTTTTCTGCAGAAATCAACTGTGGCTATTTATACAAGGAACTTTATTGTTGGAACTGGCAGCAAAGCCCATCTCATAATCAAGGATCAAAGCTATACTGGGATTCTGTGCTTTATAAAGCTTGAGGAGGTATTGTTATTTCTTTTGAAGAATGTATATGGGTTAGTTTCATAAACTCTTGTGGTTTGACAAATTGCAAAATACATATTTGACTGTTTTTGTAAGATGAGACAAACTTGAGATGCAGAAATATTGGTTGATGCCTGATGAATTAGATTTCTTGATCCTGATGATGTGTTGTTGTGTCTTAGACACCTTTGCTTCATAAAGAGAGGATTCTTTGTCTCCTTTTGGGATCAATGTATCTTAATATCTTAATATCACTAGATATTATGGATGCATTATGTGTTGCACTTATGGTCTCAAGAGGAGATTTCTAATGGAGGGAGATTTTACTTTATTTTACTAGGATACTTCTTGGATTTTTGCTTTAGTTCACTAGGATACTTCTTGGATTTTGTTTTCCTGTTTTATGGATGCACATCATATTCCTTTTGCCTATTAACAGTTTCTTCATTCTGTTGTGAGCAGCGTAAAGATGGTCCTGTAGCTGTGCTTGAGAGCAAGGCAACCAAAGGATCTGTGCAAGTCAATGGAAAGTCGATAAAGAAAAATGAGAGTCATGTTCTCCGTTCCGGGGATGAGGTGGTCTTTGGCTTGCTGGGAAGCTTTGCCTATGTATCCTTTGTGTTTTGTTGACGGAATGTGACCTTCATTCCTTACTTTTAGTACCGTTTAGTTCTCAGTTTCCAACTCTTTTTTGCCTTTGTAGAAATTCCTTAATGTTTATCCCTGTAGATTTTTCAACAACTTACGGCTGATCTTAAGACAACATCAGATCGTCAAACTACTCTGAAAAAACAACCCCATGGGGAAAGAAGGGTCGGAGATTCTTCAATTGTTGATGGTGCTTCTATTTTGGCTTCACTTTCAAGCCTCCAGCAAGATCTATTGAAGCCTACTTCTCAGGCTAGTGGTAAAACCTACCTAGGAAATGAGCTATCTTCTTCTCCAAATGCAAATGAAGATGATTTTGATGGTCCAGAAGTCAATTCAGCTGCAAATGCAGGAGGTGATAATACTCCTGATGGTGTTTCCAATAAGATTCTCACTCTTGATGCCAACCTGGATACAAGCATAGAGGCAGTCAATGTAAGATTCTTATTATTTTCTTTTTTGTTATTTAATTTTTTATGATTCTGCATTGAGTAATCTGTATAAGATATTGACCAAGGAAATATTAAAGCAGATATCTGATGAAAGAGAGTGGACTAGAGATTCAATGCCTGCATCCACATCAGGGATGCCCATAAAATGTGCTATGTTCAAGGAAGATATTCATGCTAATGTTATTGATGGCAAGGACATTGAAGTTTCATTTGACGACTTCCCATATTATCTCAGGTAAGCTTGATTAATTGTCATCAATTTTCAGCATATCGTGGTATACCGGAAAGACGGGGGACGGACCCAGCATTAGGGGTCATGGGACTTGATATTTAAGAATGCTGTCCAATTTCTGTTTCTTTGTAATGAGTATTATTTTAATTTGTGTCTGAACTCATTTTCTTAGATTCTAGTTAGAATTTGTCAATTCTATTGCAAATTAACATTTTGCAATTGTTTACCTTTTCATTCATAGTAGGGTGGAGAAGGAAGGTTTTTAAATGATATGGTGTTCATGGTTTGGGACACTTAATTATTTGGTCAAAAGTGAGTAGTCTGTATTATGGTTTTTATTTTGGAGGGTTTGCATGGGGTCTATAATGGGCAGTTAAAAAGCAACATGTTTTACCATGCTGGAAGGCTGTCAGAACTGTTGTAAGGGTTTGTGAATATGCAAATAGTCAATGGTCTGACAATAATACAAATTCTTTTATCCTCCTCTCAATTTCCATTGCCCTTGGCTTATTGTTGGCCTGGTAGTCTTTAGGATTAAGTTTGAAAGGAATTTATGAAGATTATAGTTCGCTTAAATGAGTTCATGAATTTTCTTTCTATTAAATTATTAGTGTTACTTTCTTTTGCGGGCATTATGCTTAGAGTTTTGAAGGGGAGATAAAATGAGGCTTCCTTACTTTTATTTGAAAAAAGTGCATGAATGCTGGGAATTCTTTGTTTCTTTATGATTTAACCTGTGTTTAGCCTATGCGAGCCTCTGTGTCGGAGTGCCTATTGAAGTGGAGTGTTTCTTTTAAAGCGTGACTTGTGACAACAATAACAACAACTAATCTGTTATCCTACAATGTGTCAGCTGTATGAGTCATATTTCACCTTCATGTTCGGCTAAAGCACATTTCCTTCAAAGCATAACATATTTTCTATTGAAATGCATTTTCCAGGGATTTAGTTAGGTCAGATATATCCTGCCTTGAGACAAGATTCTTGCAAAGTGAAGGTTCTGGGTGAATCCAGAGCCCCTTGGTTAAACTTCGAAAGTATATGACTGTTCCTAGAGAAAAGACTTAGTGCGATATAAGAACGCTTGGAAGCAAGTCATTATACTTAGTATTGGTAGGAGGTTTCTGGATTTTTCATGCTTCAAAACTTAGGAGGCAAGTTTTCTGAAAAGGTCCACCCAAGTTTTGCCTTGAACTAGTTAATCTTGTAAAGGTGACGGTAGGTGAAGCAGGTGGTTTTGTTATGCTTAATTATTTTATCTTGGTGCCCATGGTTTCGTAAAAGAACAGAAATGAATTTGTGGTTCTTGAATATCTGAATTTAGTTGTTCATAAATGATGATGCACTCTTTCGGTCAATTTTCGCCATTAGGTGCATATGCATGTATCTGTAAAGATGAATATTTTGGCTGTTGGTTCATCCTTTCATTTCTGTTTGGCAATTTTCTAAGCTGTAAACATTTGTAATTTTCTCAACCTGTAGTGAGAGCACAAAGAATATGCTGATTGCATCTACCTACATACACCTGAAGCACAGAGAACGGGTTAAGTACACCTCTGAGCTTCCAACTATCAATCCACGAATTTTGCTTTCTGGTCCTGCAGGTTTGTCATGAATTCTTTCAATTACATTTGTTGCCATTATGTCATCTCTGTCATGCTGCAAAATACATTTTTCATCCTTGGAACTTGTATTTTATTTGTTTTTATTTTGCCTTTTCAGGGTCTGAAATATATCAAGAGATGTTGGCAAAGGCACTTGCTCGGTATTTTGGAGCTAAATTGCTTATATTTGATAGCCACTCGTTTTTGGGGGTACGGTAAATGGACATGGAAAATGTTTTCATTTCTCTGCTTCTTCAATGATTAACTTAGGATATATTTGGTTTATATGCTGAATCAGAATTGGTTGGATTGATCAGATATAGGAATGAAACTCGTGTCCCGTACAAAATAAGTTTATGACTCCAAGCCAACTCCAATTCCACAAGGAACCCACAAATGCATTCTGAAGGGAATTGTTTTAATAACTTTTAGGTCATCGGAAACCAAATTTAGTATAAATTAAATTATTCTTGCCAACTTTTATGCTACTAGCTTGACTTTGGCTTCAGTGATAGTTTATTCTAGTAGTTCTTTCCATAATTTTTTTTTTTTGCATAAAAGATGTTTTAAAAAGGTTATTCATTAATTGTCTTATGATCTCTAGGGGCTGTCTCACAAACAAGCTGAACTACTGAAAGAGGGTAGTTGTACTGCAGATAAAATCTGCAGAACTTACAGTGTGAAACAACTTTCTGGATCCCCTGACTTGGCTAAGGAGGTGGAAGCAGACAATCAACTTGGCTTGGAGTCCCAATTGAAGTCTGATACAAGCACATCACTGTCTTTAGCTGGGACATCTAAGAATCCCTCATTTAAAACTGGTATGCTACCTTTAACTTTTAATGCTCAACTGTGCTATAATGCTCTTTGACATTTCTATCTAAGTCATATTTATTTCTGTTGGTCTGTGCATTTTTGACTATATCCAACTGAACTTTACATTCTTAGGTGATAGAGTGAGATTTGTTGGTTCTCCTTCTGGTTATATATCTAGTGCAAGCATCGCAAGGTAATTGCTTTATGCCCTTCTTTTACATTCTGTATCTGAACGAAAATCCATTTTGAAGAACAACATAGGCTGGCCTTTATTTCTAAAAGACCCACATACAAAAGGGAATTACTGAACTTGAATTCCATTTGGCATTGGAGCTCATTAAGTCAAAAGTAGAGGCCTCTAATAGTGTTGCCTCTAGAACTTAGATCGCTGGCAATGAGTTTTCAGCTTTCTCTAATGTTCTGCAGGGATTTGATGAGTTCAAGTTTGAGTAAATGCCTCCATAGCTTTTTTCTGCCTCCTCTTTTTTCAAGGTTTCCTATTTTGACAAATTCTTGATGAGGCATGGATACTGGAATATAACTTTGGTTGAGTTTGAGCAGATACTGAGCTCTGAATTTTGATAGAATTTCCTAGGCTGTTTAACAATCGTACATACTAAGCTTAATGTATGCAATTAGGCTAACCCATAACTGTATTTATGTTTGAGAAGGTTAGATAAATAAGTTTCTGAAACTCTGAGAGTGGTCTAGCTGTTCTAAAATGGTTAAAATTGCTTACTATAGGTTGGTGTTGCATGGAGGACGTATTTTATAATGCTTGTTGTAATATGCAGTCTTGCTTTGTTTAGAAATGGGAGTAAGAACCCTAAAATAAAGAGGAAGAAGCTGTCCCCAAAAGGAATGTGGCAGTTACAAAGATTTAAGTTCTTGGATCTAATCCGCTGGTAATTCCACCAGTGTAACTTCCAACCATTAACAATTGTTTCTTGGCATATCTGAAGCCCAAGGATGTTCATTTTTTCCCAGCAAGCAACATGAACAGTTAAAATTAAAATATCAGAATAGGGTGATAACTGGGAACCAAATGAAATTGGAGATCTTTTACTGTGGAATGTCTCAATGGATGTTAATGGCCCATTATTTTCTTTTCCTGCTTTCTGTTTTTAATCCTTCACAATCAATTTACAATTCTTTCATAATTTACTTGGTGGTATAATAGCAGAAGTCTGTGATTATGTTCTGGATGTATTTGTCAACTTACGTTATTTACTAATTTTGTTTGTAAGCTTTTGTCTTATCAAGCCAATATTCAGTTTTGTTAACATTTCAAATATGGCCTAATTTGCAGGGGACCAAGTTTTGGCAGCCGTGGGAAGGTTGTGCTACCTTTTGAAAATAACCCCTCTTCAAAAATTGGTGTAAGATTTGACAAAATTGTAGCTGATGGTGTTGACTTTGATGGACTGTGTGAAATGGGTCATGGATTCTTTTGCAATGGTATGCTCTACCAGACAGCCATTTGTAGATAAAATACAGTCTGTTCTCTTGTTCCCCTTCCCTTCTTTTTAAACAATATTCACCTCTCTCTCTCTCTCTCTCTCTCCCTCTCTAGCTAACGGACTTCGCCTGGAAGCCGCTGGTGCAGATGATCTGGACAACTTACTGATTACCACATTGTTTGAGGTGGGATTTAATGTGTTAAGTGAATGAAATTCTAGTATTTTCACTTATCGTTGTTCTCATCATATACTGTACATGTAGGCTGTCTCCCAGGAGAGCAAAAATTCCCCTTTCATTTTATTTATGAAAGATGCCGAGAAGTCTATGGTGGGGAATCCTGAGTCATTTTCATCTTTCAAAATAAGGCTTGAGAAGCTTCCGAATAATGTTGTTGTCATTGGTTCAAACACACATATTGATAATCGCAAGGAAAAGGTAATTCTAAAAAGAATTGAAGCTTCTTTAGTTCAGCTGTGTTGTAGTTTGCAACTTTGCAATTAAATATCCCTTCCTAAGTTAAGGTTAAGAGGCTAATTCATACTTTTGTGACATCTGTTCTGTGACAATTGATAGCATAATGTTTAGGTGTATGGGAAGAGGCTAACGCACATTTCATGTCATAATGGATAAGTGTATGTGAATTATTATCATGTCTTATTGGTCCAAAAGGGTTTCAATGGAAATGATCTTCAATTCTTCTATCTTTTTTGGTGCATTTTTATTCTTCTTTCCATTCTTTTTCCTATTATGGATCTCTCATTTGTTTATCATTTTCTTCTTTTTTTGATTTCCTCGCAAGTTCATTAAAGGTAAATAGTTAGCATGTTAAGTGGAGATATATAGATGTAGGGTCACATTGCTCTATAACTTTGAATCCTGTTAAAAACTGAAGAAATGATTTTATTATTATTATTTTTTTAGGGGGGGGGGGGGGGGGGGGTGGGGTTTGGGTGGGTGTTAGAGAATTGGATTTTTAGTTACCTCAGTATCAGTGCTGACATTGGAATATTTATCAGGAAACTTAGTTGTAGTTTTCTTTCTTTTAGGGAGTACATTTCCTGTCACCAAGAATGTGTATCAATGTTTCGTATTTTAAATGAATAATGAAGGGATGACTACCTATGATCAGAATTAGTAGTGTGACTCGCTAAGATTTCTTGAAAAATTATTACCTTCTACTGTTAAATTTGAAGAGAATTGAAGAAACGAAGCAAAATTTGTGAGTTAGCCCATCTGATATATAAGATTATCTATATACCCTCATAGCAATACACTTTTGCAACTTTCCCCTTTTCCAATTGTGGCCCCCAGATTGCTATGGACATCCTGAGTACGTGTAAATCCGGAAGCATAGTTCTCTAGGTCCCTTTCAGTTAATTTGAGTGAGGGAAACAACTAAATGAAGCAGAATTTCGGCCATTGGTATTCAACTATTGCAGTGAAGTTTTCTCATTTATGCTCTAAGAGAAGAGATGAAAAAAATGCTGCATGTTCTCTCTTCATTGACTTAGATAGTGTGTCACAAATGGCTTATTTCTGTAAGCTGAAAAGTTGGATTCCAAACTTCAATCTGGATTTTTTATTTATCTCGTCACAATTAGTAAAAGACCATGCCTTTCTTGACTTGAATGGCATATAGAGGCATGAAAGCATATATTTTTCAATCTGTAAGGGTGTAAGGCTGAGTTTTTTACTGGACAATTATTTTCTTCCAGCTGTGTTTTGGCTTGTTTCAGCTGGGACCACAGAAAAGCTTTTATGTGTTTATTTGGTGGTTGTAAAGTCTATGTTTTTGTAGTTGCTTTTGGCTTAGGATACTAACGTTGTCCTTATTGCAGTCGCATGCTGGCGGGTTTCTTTTTACAAAATTTGGAGGCACTCAAACTGCTTTCTTTGACCTGGCTTTACAGGTAAGAACATTTTGGGGTCATATTAATATACTTTATCTTTTTTGTTACTAGAATTATATGTTTAAGACATTACTAATGTTTTTCAAAATTGTCTTACTATGCTGTTTGGCATTTGGTGGGAATGTGTCTACGCATTTAAGTATAGTTAGTTTCAGTTGGGTTAATAAGCATTTGAGCCTTACTCATGTTTATTCATAGATCATGATTGAACAGCTTGGTCTTCTATTTGAGTTATGATGTGATATCACTTGGTGTACAACTTTGGCAAATAGCCATTGTTTAATGGTTCCTTGATATCACTTCTGTTGGGCTTGTAACATGTCTGTTTAAAGTGAATATAAATACTTATACAAAGCAGACAATCATTTTTTTTGTTATCAAATTATGAAAAACTCTTGATTATTTATGTATTATTTGCAAATTAACTGCATTTCTTTGTTGAGACTCTACATCAGTATGCATGAATGATCCTTTGAGCGTAGAGCATTGCTTCGTCCTGGCTTAGTGAAGCTGTTGACGTGTTTGTCAGTTTGAGTTCTTTATTACATTGCTAGTGTCTTATAGTGTTCCTGAATCAGCCTAGCTGGTTATTGTGTCGGCCATGATCGTTAGTTCTATTTATCTCCTGCGGCTTATGTATACTTTCCTTTGCATCTTTTGCTTGCTTGTAATAGTGAATATGGTGGGTGATGAACATTTATGTTCCTACTCTATTTGTTGCTAATTGATACGATCAAAATTTGACAACCACAGGATAGTATTGGAAGGCTGCATGACAGAGGGAAGGATGTCCCCAAGGCAACCAAGCTTCTTGCAAAACTTTTCCCCAACAAAGTGACTATTCATGTCCCTCAGGTTTTGCCCTAGACTTTTGAGAACTTGTTTGCTTTTCACTCTGTATTCAATATCTGATTGATTCTCAACAATTGTAGGATGAAGTTCTCCAAACTAGTTGGAAGAATCAATTGGATCGAGATGCTGAAACCCTCAGAATGAAAGCAAATTTGAACAATTTACGAAATGTGAGAAATTTTCTTTCATGATTACATGAATTTTTACTCACCACTCCTGTAGCTTGTGATGGCAGAGAACTATTTAAACTTACTTTCCCAACCGATTGATCATATATAAATCTTCAATCAACAAATAGTTTTATGGAAGGCCCCCTACTTGCTCAATCCATTTTAGTCCATTAGAAATTTGTGACCATAAATGAGAACATGTGTTTTGACAGAAAACAACAGCAAAATATGATTTTGATAGCCAATCTCACATGGTGGGATAACGGCTTAGTTGTTGTAAAAGTCTCTGAGCATTACTGCATATCTTTCCGTCCTTAATATATATGTTTTTCCTGTACTTTTTTGGACAGAGGATTTGATGCTTAATTCTTATGCTTAATTCTTAGGCCTCCAATATATATCAACTGGGTGCATAATGATAAAAATTTACTTAATGTGATTAGATGTTATATTGATGCTTATCAGGTATATTGGTATAGCTGCAAAGTTGTGAAATTAGGGAATAGTGGAATTTAGTAGTTGCTTTGAGACATTCAATCTAACCTCATTTTACATGCACAAATATGACAGGTTCATGGATAGGTAGAACCAAATATCCATACTAGTATTTAAAGCAAATGAATGAACCCATCTTCCCTACAAGCCTAATATTCTTACAAGTTGTATGTTTTAGTCATAATTTTGGGGGAGAATTAATGTCTTGATGGAGGCCATTGAAAATGATCCAATTCTTGTTCAATAAGCTTTTGCAAGGACAAGAAATTGAGAATAGGCCACAAGGAATAATATGACATAATGAATGAGCTTTCTTTGTGGATGGGTTCTTTAAGTTAATTTGAAGGACTTAATCTAAAATTGATTCAGTACCATGCTATTTCTATGATAAAATATCATAATGGAAGTAAGACAACTAGAATAAAGTTCCATTTTTTTATTTGTCAGTTTACATTGGTGCTTGAAACATGCCACATATTCTTTCTTCTTTCTTTAACCCATTGATATCTATTCCTCTATCCTGATGACTAACTTCTGTAATATGTAGCCTAGAATAAAGTCCCTCTTTTCATACTCTTTCTGTGTATATGATGAATTTCTTTCAGAAATCATTTTCATATGGTTCACTTATTTGGAGTTAGAAGATAGGTATTTTGAATTTTTCGCATATTGGAGAAGTAAGCTGAGGGTTGCCATTGTGGCATGCTTGTAAATTGCTGGTAAATAAGATTGGTTTTTTACTATTTGATATGTATTGTAGAACACTTTATCATGGGTGATCATTCAGAATATAGCAGACCATCTGCCGACCTTGGTTTTATTTCTGCTCTGCAAGGAAGGTTAACAACTAGTGGTTGTTGGCAGATTTTTCTGCCCCTATATATTGGAACCTAGTACAATTTGTTGACATTTTTCCATTGATGGTAGGATGAAGTTTTTTTTTTTTTTTTTTTTTTACACGTGTAGGTGCTGAACCGGAATGGATTGGATTCTGATGGTCTAGAGGCATTGTGCGTCAAGGATCAAACCCTTACGGTGGAGAGTATGTCAATTTTTGGCAGTTAACATATATGAATACATTACTTGAACCCTTTTAGATTTGTGGTTTTATGAGTGAGCAATCAGTTGATGAGTGTAACATTTGATTTGTGCTGAAGGTGCGGAGAAGGTAATTGGGTGGGCTTTGAGCCATTATCTAATGCAGAATACTCAAGTTAGTTCAGATACCAGGCTTGTTTTGTCCAAGGAGAGGTGACATAAATCATTACTTGTCTTTTTTAATCTCTGGTAATGCTAAATTCTATATGGCTAACACCTTTTCTTGCCAAATTGGCAGTATTGAATATGGAATTGGAATTTTACAAGCTGTCCAGAATGAGTCAAAAAGCTCGAAGAAGTCACTCAAGGTAATTTTTTTCCCAAGTAGTAAGCCACTTGCCTCAGGGATTGGTGCTTCTTGTTTGTACTGCACAAATAGCAACTATGTATTTTCAGGGAAGTTACTAACATGCAAATTTCCACGTTAAATATGTGGCTGTTATAGGATGTTGTTACTGAGAATGAATTTGAGAAAAGGCTTCTAGGGGATGTTATACCTCCCAGTGACATTGGGGTGACATTTGATGATATTGGAGCACTAGAAAATGTCAAGGATACATTGAAGGAGCTAGTGATGCTTCCTCTGCAGAGGCCTGAACTCTTTGGCAAGGGTCAATTGACAAAGGTTTTGTCTTTATCCATCTACTCATGGTGGTTTAGAGGAGAATTTAAGTGCTTTGCATTTTAAATGTTTTGGGTTGCAAAATTTTCTAGTTCTAATGTTATGTGCTATACTTGTCACTCTGTTGATTTAGTCTATGCATGCTTTCCTGATATTCTTTGCTACTCTATATAGGAGCATTCAATTTCAATTGAGGCATATTAGTCAGGGGCCTTAAGAATGGACATTTGTTATCTCTCTACCTTTGTATATTCGTTTCTTACTCTTGGAGTTTAAGCATGCATGTGATTAATGACATATGCCTCTTTCACGTGGTTTGAAGATTAGAGATGTTTAATACAATATTCATAGGATTTTAACTCATAGGACACTGTATTTGTTTACTCTCTGTAAGTTGCTTCTTATATACTTTGATATTGTTTTTTGTTTCTGCCTCCTGTTTTTTATTGTTTTTCCATAGATTTTGTGACTTCTTTGTTTATTGAGTTATGTTTTATTGTTTCGCACAAAGAATTCAAGTATATTTGGGCAAATAGAGAACTGCATCTTTAATGCATTTTGATTGTAAGTACTTCTGAAAGTGAAAAGACTTCTGAAAGTGAAAAGAAATTTTTGTAAAACAGTCATAAGGACAGTGCTTATGGACCAGAGTGCTGGGGAATTAACTATGAACAGAAACAAAAAGTGAGGATAGAGATAAGAATGCTGAGATGGATGCATCAGAAACATTAGACTAGATAGAATATGTCTTGAGTGCATTAGAAATAAAATGGGGTCAGGATGAAAAAACAAAAGAAACATGCTTAAGGCAATTTGAACATGCGTGTAACAGGAATTTAGGGCCTCCCCCCCTCCTCTCTCCGGTACGTTGTGTGAGGAATAGAGTATCAACGTGAATTAGAAGGGAGAGAGAAAGACCTAAAAACACTTAAATGGAAATATGGGTTTTGATCAAACACGCCAACCCCAATGGGATAGAGGCTTGTGCTATTGGTTTCATTTTAAAGTTCTTTTTTTTATCCTTCTTGGATTTCTTCAATTGTTTTCTCAATGCTAGTATCTAATTCTTCAGCTGACCTATGTACTCATTCTTTTACTCAATCTTCTTGCATTTTTTTTTACAGCCCTGCAAGGGTATACTTCTATTTGGGCCACCTGGTACAGGGAAAACCATGCTTGCAAAGGCCGTTGCCACTGAAGCGGGTGCAAATTTCATCAATATTTCTATGTCAAGCATTACGTCAAAGGTAATTCCTGGAATTCCTGTTTTGATGATTCTGCAATGAATATTTTATCTTACTTTATGATAAGTTTTCACTCTCTTTCATTCCCAGGACTAAAGCTTTTATTTACAAAGACTGCAAAATAAGATTCTGAATAATTGTTTCTTTGTGCAGTGGTTTGGTGAGGGGGAAAAATATGTCAAGGCTGTCTTCTCGTTGGCTAGTAAAATTGCCCCAAGTGTCGTTTTTGTCGATGAAGTAGGCTTCCCTAATTCTTTGCAGTATCCATTAGTTCAAGATTTGAGAAATCAATACTGAACATTATCCTTTTCCTTTATTATTCTTTGAAAAGGTTGATAGCATGCTGGGACGAAGGGAAAACCCTGGAGAGCATGAAGCTATGCGTAAGATGAAAAATGAATTTATGGTGAATTGGGATGGCCTGCGAACAAAAGATACTGAAAGAGTTCTAGTACTTGCTGCTACTAACAGGCCCTATGACCTAGATGAGGCTGTCATAAGACGCCTGCCTCGTAGGTAAGACACTACTAATACAATAGCAGATTGTTTCACCAGACTAGGATGGATGTGCCCTTAATCTTTTTCTTCTGTTCCTGGTAGGTTGATGGTTAATTTGCCTGATGCTCCTAATAGAGCAAAGATTATTAAGGTGATATTAGCTAAGGAAGATTTGTCTCCAGATGTCAATCTGGATGCAGTTGCAAGTATGAGTGAAGGTTACTCTGGAAGTGACCTTAAGGTTGTCTTTCTACTGAATGTAACAATATCAGCGTGTTATTGCCTTAAATGATGGCTGAAAAGACTCTGATTTCTGAATTTGCTTGTGTTGCAGAATTTATGTGTGACAGCAGCTCATAGACCAATCCGAGAGATTTTGGAAAAGGAGAAAAAGGTGATCCCTTATTTGTATGCAAGCTAATATCTATGTAATCTGCAAAGAAAATCAATGTTCTGTGGAGTAATTTTTTGTAATTTACTTGCTATTTGTTCTGATGGAGAATGTGGTTTGTTGTTCTCACATTCCTCTCATTCAGTTAGCTTTGGAACTTGAAGCAGCTCTCTTTAAATTCTTTAAACAGAACCCACTTCTTGACCTTGAAGTTTAAAATGTTAGCTGTCGTTGTTGTGCTTTTGTTACTTGCCCTCAAGAATGAATATGTTATTAGGTTTGCTCTAGTTTTATGGATAGAAAACGTAATTGTCTTAGTACCTTTAACATCTTGTGTATAGTTTCTTGGTTGTTCTGTGCGATTTTATTAGCTACTAATCTATGTATCTGATTGCAGGAGCGTGCTGCTGCCTTGGCGGAAGGTAAACCGGCTCCAGCTTTGAGCAGCAGTTGTGATATCCGGCCTTTGAACATGGAGGACTTCAAGATTGCTCACGAGCAGGTGAGAATTGTGATATATCTCTTAAAATGTTTGGTGGTTTTGTGATGTAACTTTTACCTTGTCCTTTTTGGTTGTAGGTTTGCGCTAGTGTTTCATCAGAGTCCATAAACATGACCGAACTACTCCAATGGAATGAACTCTATGGGGAAGGAGGTTCTAGAAGGAAGAAGTCCCTCAGCTACTTTATGTGAATGCTGTTCATCTGTGAAAAGGCGGTTCTGTCGTTCCCAGAATGCTGTGGTACCATACTGAATCTCAGGCAAGTTGCTGCTCTCATGGAAAAAAAGAGAGAAGCTGTGAAGGGGCTCTTGTTTGTACAATGAAAAAGTATAGGTTTTTAAATTAAAAGTAGCCGTACACCTCCCTAGTTTAGTAGTAAGATAAGATTATTCAGTGGCGTAGATTAGTTTTCTTGTTGTAGATGATGTGGCTGCAATCTCTGCTGCATTCGTTTTTGTTTTGGAATATTTTTTATTTTTTTTTAAAATTATTTTTTCCATCTTCTCTGTTGTCAATTAGAAGTGGACTCTCTTGAGTTTTGAGTTATGAAATTGATAGAAATTGTGAAAGAAATTTTCTCAAAATGTGAATAGTATTCATTCTAATTCTTGATATAATATTGGAATCCCAATACAATAATATATCAAAATTTGTGGTTTGAATTTGTATTCTTGCACTTTGATTTACATATGTTTGCCCTTTGGCGGTTTAGGTTGAACTACTATAACTTAAAAGTAGTGTGGATTCCCATTTGCCTAAACATTATGAGCATCACAGATGTAGATGTTTTCAGATGGTCATATTTGATTTGGTTACTATAATTCAGTTCCTATTACTCCCTCTATTTCACTAAAAGAGTCGATTCTTGATCTATTCTCTCTTTTAGTGGGGAAAAAGAAAATAGTTGGTATTGTTCATCCCTTTATTTTGCTAACATTATTTCTTTTAATGGGATGGAAAAAATATACTCTTTATGGTATTGTTTGATGTTGTTTTGTGTGTGTTACATTAAATAAATGTTACTACTCGAGTATGGTAACTTGGCACTCTGTCTTGGGTTGTGGCACACTTTTAGGCTACGAGGGAGGGGATTCTCTCAGTCTGTTTTCTAGATTTGGCAAATCTGGTAGACAAAGAAAACGAACTCTTGATATCATGGTGGCACTCTACGCATCACAATTGCATTGGACATGTTGTCAACTGCCTACTAAAAGGGTATAAATTAAGTGACATGGAATTTGATCCTAGATCTTCTTGGTGCGTCATACTTGATGGAACACGGTTTGTCGGACGAGACCTAGGAGTCGATTAGCTAGGGAAATGATTGTTGGTGATGGATAAACCGTTGTGTATCAAAGCTTAAGTACTTCCAATGGGCGAGGAAGGTTTCTCTCATGAGCATTTCAAAATTTAAGTTAGTTCGAATTTGAGTATGAGAGATAGAGAGAGATTGCCTAAGCCAAATCTTGTGTATCTTGTACCATTGAGGTAGGGGGTATTTATAAGGTAGTGGTTCCTTCCCCGTTGGCGAGCGCAGAGTTTTCGGAACCGCTCAAGAAAACTCGAGATTCGCCAGATGTCGTTGAGGGGCGAGATCGTGGGTATCCTCAGGTAGGAGTGCCCGAGTCTTCTGGATTCGCACACCCATGTCCTCCAAGTTGCGGGTGATGTGTCTCGACTTCCCGTAGGATTTGCTAAGGAGCGCTGGGGCTCAACCCTTTGAACCGTCAGGGCTAAGTCTGTGGCCTTAGCGTTTGGACCTAGGCCAAATAAAGTCCACCAATATCGTGCATTTGGTGCACGGAATTGAGAATGAGGGGAATGTATAAGGGATTTCTGAGATCAAAATTATTATGTTTAGTTTTGTATAATAATATGATTATAAACTATTATATTCTTTAAAAGGCAGTATACATTTTATTTAATGAAGGATTCTTCCACTTCGGATAGAGATGTATCACATTGTCATTCTTGCATGCTAAACACACTCTTATTTAGGCTTACATTGTGAAAATTATTTTATTTTTGTTTAGCCTTTGTATGACTCTTAGGCCTGTTCATTTTTATTTGCATTATAATACTTTTTTATTATTTTTAATATAATTTTTTACTATTCAACTATATATTTTTAATTTTCAATACAATTTTTGTATAAATTTCTTTTTTCTAAAATTATATTTTCAAAATCAACCCATAACGAACAAGATCTTAATTCTAGTGTTGCCTTTGATCATTCCAGAAAGGACACAAATTTTTAACTGTGAATTTTCCTGCTGTTGAGTTTGAATGTGGTGCCATCTTCTGTGTTTGACAAAGCTTCCATTAGCCACCATCAAACAAAGCTTCCATTCAATTCATTACCACAAAAGGCATAGAAACATTTGGAGCACTTTGGTTTCATCAGCAATGACCAAAAAAGTTATAGGAATTTTTTTTTTTTTTTTTGTGCAGGGAATATTGTTATTGGATTCATTGGTTGATCATGTAAAGCAATTGTGAGTTTAGTCACATCTTCTTTTGTTCATATTATAGAGTTTCGGTTGAATTTTTTCCCAAAATAATGTAAAAAATGGCCGAAATTCCCAAAATAGGGATGTTTTTTTGGAGTTTCCGGAAATCATGAAAGCGAGGTTGCCAACCTCGCTTTCTTTGGAAAAATTTTTTTTGCTCATTTCCTGAAGAAAACGAGATTTCTAAACTCGCTTTCTTTGGAAAAATTTTTTTTTGCTCATTTCCTGAAGAAAGCGAGGTTGTCAACCTCGCTTTCTTAAGAAAATTTTTTTTGCTCATTTCCTGAAGAAAGCGAGGTTGCCAACCTCGCTTTCTTAGGAAAATTTTTGTTGCTCATAACTTGAAGAAAGCCAGGTTGGGAAATGGATAATTTGTTTGTGAAAAAATTCAGCAATGATAATATAAAGAAAGACTCACCAAACATTGAAATTATAGGGACCACATGTTGTTTTTGTCAAAAGAAATAATGAATGCTTGGCCCCATGGATTAAACTGGCCGACATATGCACACTCAAGTCAACAAAGCATGAAGAAAAGATCTTCAAATTTCTCCGAAGAAAGCGAGGTTGCCAACCTCGCTTTCTTCAGGAAATGAGAAAAAAAAAATTTCCGTAGAAATCGAGGTTGGCAACCTCGCTTTCTTCAGGAAATTAGAAAAAAAAATTTCCTAAGAAAGCGAGGTTGGCAACCTCGCTTTCTTCAGGAAATGAGCAAAAAAAAAAATTTCCAAAGAAAGCGAGTTTGGAAATCTCGCTTTCTTCAGGAAATGAGCAAAAAAAAAATTTCCAAAGAAAGCGAGTTTGGAAATCTCGCTTTCTTCAGGAAATGAGCTTTTTCAAAGAAAGCGAGGTTGGCAACCTCGCTTTCATGATTTCCGGAAACTCCAAAAAAACATCCCTATTTTGGGAATTTCGGCCATTTTTTACATTATTTTGGGAAAAAATTCAGTTTCGGTTCATTGTTTTTACTTTTCATACTTTTGTTAGTCACATCTTATTTTGTTCATAGAGTGAACAACTTTTAAAATACCTTTACTTTTTAAATGTGTCTAGTTTGGTACCTAAACTTTATTTTTTGCTACGAATGTATCTAAACTAATTTTAATGCTCCGAAAATGTACTTTTGCCGTTAAAACTAACGCCACTTACAGAACCATATTCTCGTGCATATCACATGCCCAATTGAAGGGTATTTTCGTCCACTATTCATCTTCCCCCTTTTCTTCCCTACCTTTACTGTTCATCGTCTCCTCTAAGTTCCTCCACCTTCTTCTCTTCTGCTATGAAGGAGTATTTTCGTTCACTATGCTTGAATTTCAGCAGAGAAGTTAGCTCGCCGGAGAACTTCGTCGGAGTCTATTAGTTGAAGTTCCCTGGCTAACAAAATCAGCCCAGTAGATGTTAATCCCATAAATCCACTTCACAAAATTTGAAGCCAAGAAGATGCAGCATAATCGCTTAGCTCCTTGTCTTCTTCACCGAATTGAAAAAGGCTCCAAGTGGATGAAGGGTTGAGGTGGCAAGTTAATCAATTGAAATTGCTCCTTGATTTCTCCACCCAAAGCAAGAACAGAGCAACCAAGCGGCAAGTACACGAGTGCAGGTCAACGAACGATGAAGCAGACAACGAACGTTGCGACTGGATCTGGGCAGCAATGGAGTCTGGGAGGTTCGAACATAGATAAATTACTAAGATTATGATGATGAATATCAATTTCATCTTGGGCGGTTCGAACATCGATGATGATGAACATCAATTTCCCCTAATTAATTACTAAGATTAATTAATTTCCTGTGTGCGTACAGTTATATATACATATATATGTATTAGATTCATTAGTTAATCATAGCTGTTTTTTGGGAGAAGGAAGGGATGCAGAGGAGGGAATGGGCAGCTGCGGTGGTCGGTGAAATAAGGAGGAGGGGACACCGGTAGTGGTGGGTGGGGCAGGGAGGGAGGTGTAAATAGGGAAGAGGGAGGAAGATGTAGATTTTTATTTTATTTTTTTATTGGTTTTTTCATTAATTAGCTTTGCTTTATTTTTTTTAATGAAATGACAAAAATACCCCTTAACAAAGCATGTGAGATGCACATGACGGCAATTCCGTTAAGTTTAACGGAGAGTTAACGGCAAAGTACATTTTTGGCCCCTTTAAATTAGTATAGGTACATTCGTGACTAAAAAAAAAAGATTAGGTACCAAAGCGAACACTTCAAAAAGTAAAAGTATATTAAATATCGTTCTCTCTTAATTATACTAACAAAAGTATGAAAAGTAAAAACAATAAACTGAAACTCTATAATATACCTTTACTTTTCAAAAGTGTGTTTTTGTACGGAATCTTTTTTTTTAGCCACGAATGTACCTATACTAATTTAAAGGGGCAAAAAATGTATTTTCTCGTTAATTCACCGTTAAACTTAATGGAATTGCCATCACATGCCATTTTTCAAGGGCATTTTTGTCCCTTCGCTGTTCATCGTCTTCTTCCTCTCTTTTTTTCTCTCTTTTCTTTTCTTTGTCTCTCCCCCGCAGTCGGCTGCCAATTTTCTCCCTCCTTCCTGCTTCCGCCGTCCACCTCCCTCCTGTCGTCGTCATCTTCGCGTCGTCCTCCTCCCTCCCGTAGTCATCGTCTTCACGTCGTCCTCCTCCCTCCCATCGTCATCGTCTTTGCATTGTCATCGTCTTCCGGTTGCTGTTTTTCTTTTTTCTTTTTTTTTTCTTCTTATTTTTGGCCGAAAATTGCAAAGCTTCGGTTCTGTAATTTCTTAATTGCAGAACCGAAGCTCTACAATTTAAGTTCCACAATCAAAAAATTGCAGAGCTTTGATTCTGCAATCATAAGATTGCAGAACTTCGGTTTTGCAATCGATCCTTGCTTCCGTCGTCCTCCTCCCTCCCCATCATCGTTGTTTTCGTCAATTGAACCCTGCAATCGAGCCTTTGATGATTACGTTTGCATAGCTTTCCAGAAAATCTTGTTTCTTCGCATCATTTTCCATTTTCTTTCTGGTTGTTGTTGTTTAGATGATGTTGCTGTTTTTGCTCTTTAATTGGATGGAGAAGAGGCGGACGGTGGCGGAGGAGGAAGGGTGTAGGAATTTGGGGAGGAAGAGGATGAACAGGGAAAATGAATAGTGAAATGACGAAAATACTCCTTAAAAAAAAAAGCAATTCCGTCAAAACTAACCGAGTTAACGGCAAAGTACATTTTTGGCTACAAAAAAAGTATATGTACCAAAGCGGACACAATCGAAAAGTAAAGGTACATTAAAAGTGGTTCACTCTATAATTAATCATGTGTAAAAATATAATTACATATTTATAGTTACTAACTACTAGTATTAAGTGTTGTATTTTAAAACTTATAAAAGTTATACCATGAATAACATTAATTTTCTGTTAGAACGGAATGAGTATAATCTTTAATAACTTTCCAACCTTCATATAGCCACTACATTTTTTTTTTTAAAATTTAAAGTGCTTATGTATTCAACTCTTTTATGAGCATTTTAACAAATAAGCAATTTTGACATGGAACAAATAAGCAATAAGAAGAAGAAGAAGAGGAGGAGAATTTTAATTAATATTTAGAAGAGGGATAAAAATAAATTTTTTATTAACTCCTATGCCAAAATATTTGGAAAATGAAGCAAACAACTATATGGATTTGTGGTACTCAATTCTCATATCACAGTACTGTTAAACTCATTATTATATCGATTCACATAATTGGTGAATCAAAAGTAAATTCTAAAATGATATTGTCTTCGTTCCATTAAAAGAGTCAACTTTATTATACTAAAACAGTACAATAAAATGGACTCTTCTAATGGAACACATGACCAGATTACTGCTTCTACATCGATTCATGTCGTTGCCAAACCAAATAGACGTTAAAATCAACATGTAACCGACCTTTTATATCTTAATCATTGCATCACTAATATTGTCACTTTCAAGCCAAATCTTACACTTGTAATCTTTGACAACAAGATTAAAGGGTAAAAACTATAAAGGTTTGGTGAAAATTGGGTTTTCCATTAAATTAAGGTAATTATTATTGATTAAAATCCCCCTTTTTCTTTGGCTTCAACCAATGTTATTCCTTCAGTGTGACCACTCATTTTTATTTATTTATTCTGAAAAAAGAAAATCACCTTTTACGATATTTAAATTCTCAATGGTGATCTCATACCTTCTAAACACATCTAGAAATTAAGATTGCACGTCTTTTTCTTTTCAAACTTTTTGTTGCTTATTCTTTTGTCACGCCAGCTTTTTCTTTTTTTCTTCATAAAGTTGGTAAGTCATCAAATTGAAAAGTTGTTTGATTTCATATTTGAATGAACAATGTCTAATTGCTATGACGCATGACAAGTCACTCAAAAGTTGGAGGTTCGGTTCTTTATATATCTTTACTAGTTATTGTTACATTTTCGCGTGTGCAGGCAAACACCCTAAATTTTGAGTGGCTTTACTCTTTTTCATTCCTCCTCTGAAGCTCACTACCACCCATGTAACAGATAAAATATCATATTCCTTTTATCTTATTTAAAAAATTTACCTTGTATTATTATTTTTAATAATACAAAGTAACTTTTTAAATGAGATATCATTATACAAAGTGTACAATCTTTAAATGGGAATGAGATAGATGAAGTAATAATTAGGTATCTGAAAAAATAAAAAGAAAAACAAAAAATTATTTTAAAAAGAGCTATCTAATTCCTTCCAGATAATGGGTAGTGTTTTGGTCAAAAAGTAGCAAGCTACTAGGCCCTGGCTGGTCATTAGTCTTATACTCGTATATACTTTTGTGAATTAGCTAGTGACCCTTTAAATGTAACGATATTAAATGATGTGATATTTATTATTTAAAATAAAATAAGTATCTACTTTAAAGTTTTGTATAAAGAAACATGTTTTTAAGTAATGGGATAGAAGGAGTATTATATGTAAGGCTATTACTCCCTCCAAAGAGTCCAGATTTAAAAATATATAATTTTTTATGGGTTGCAAGTTACCACACATAACATAAGTAGTTTGCCATAAATTTTAAACTAATTAATGTTCGCACTTTGTAAATGTGAATTAATTTTGAACTACATATAATTATATTAGTAAGGTTATGGGAAGTTTAAAAAAAAAAATTAAACTAAACTCTTTTAATGAAATAAATTTTTAATACAAAAATTGAACTCTTTAACTAGAGTAATATAATAAAATTTAATATTATTATTTTATTTATGCCGTATTATTCACAGTATCAATTAGTATTATTCACAAAATGATTTGAGTGTGTATGCCTTTTCATGCAAGTTGATATATAACACTTTCAAAAAAGGGTGAAATATAGTTTTCTTCTTGTGTTTTTTGCTTTGGACAATTTTTCCTCTGTGCTTTCAAAATTGACAGTTTCCCCCTCGTGATTTTGGACTGAAGTGTTCACTTAACAGAAAATTGCATTTTTAACGGCGTTAAAATAAATAAATAAATAAATAACCCTAGCTAAAAAGGAATAACTATGGACATGAATAACCCTAGGGATATTTTTGTTCTTTTTTTTAATGCGGTTAAAGATGCAATTTTCTGTTAAGTGGACACTTCAGTCCAAAATCACGAGGGAGAAACTGTCAATTTTAAAAGTACAGGAGGAAAACTGTCCAAAATAAAAAATCACAAGGGGGAAACTGTATTTCAATCCTTCAAAAAATTAAGGGATTAAAGGTTTTTAGGGACAGTTACAAAAACTCCTTGTATGGTTTAATGGGTTTAGTCATTCTTCTCTTATATTATAAGAGTTCAACGATATAATCATTTATGAGCTATAAAGTACAATTTAAAATATAACTTTTTACATGTGACGATAAAAGTAAAAAAAACTCTATAATTTTAGAAAATTAAACACTCCCCTCCCCTAACACCAGCACCCACTCCCAACCCCCAATCCCAAGTACATAACAAACAACTTTATTAGAAATTTTTTATTTTTTTGGCATGACCAAAGTCATATAACCCTTTTGGTACGTAGTTTGACCAAACTATAGGGTAGTTGTGATGAATTAAATTGGAGGTAAGTCCAACAAAATTGGTAGTTGGAATTGATTGTTAACTCTAGGGCAAGTTTGTTTACTGTAGGTTTGAGTTTTGATTTTTGAAAAATAATTTTATAATGTAAAATATTTATTGAAAATGTAAAAATGTATAGTTAAATAGTAAAATATTGTATTGGAAATGATGAAAACGGATTATAACATATTAAATTTACTGCTGAAACCAAAACGTAAAGAACACGACCCTAGTATTTTTGTTGTGATCATTCTAGGGAGGCCGAACCACTCGCTCCCAAGTTCAAAGTTGTTATAAGGAAATGCGGAATTGTTAAGAAGGAATGAGCGTTTTTTTTTTTATTTTAAATTTCATTTACTACGTTGAAAATTGTCCAGCAGATTGATAGAAGATCAGAAAATAGTTCATTTTCAAAAAAAACAATCATGTGTACCTAGCTACCCTATAATTGTAGTATATACATAATATAAATCTGAATATCGTAAAAACGTAAAACTCGCTATTATATTTCATATCGACGATCATGAATATGCCATTGCTTACGGAATTGAAAGCGTCAAAACTGAATCTTCAATCAAATTTACATACGTTATAGCAAATAATGAAATCATCATAGTTAGTTTGTGATAGAATCACGCTATACAATTAGAAGTAATTGCCACAAACAGAAAAAAAGTAAAATTAAATACAGTAAAATAAAACAAAAATGAAAATAAAACTCGAGAGAAGAATCAAGAAGGAATGAGACAGTTAACTAAACACTTCGTGATTCTTTTTTTTTTTAAATTGATTTCTACTCAACTGGAACTTCCCATGCACGATGCCTTCCTTTTTTAGAGATCTGATTCTTTTATGTGCTACAAGTTTCTGTAGACTATTTTGTATATGCATTTCACATCATTTTGTACTTCGAGATAAGGTTGATTATATTTTCTCGATCAAACTTTTCACTATTTATTATTTTAATAATGAGTTTTCATGCCCACCTATTAATCAGCCGTTATCAAAAGAAAAAAAAAAAAGGAGTGTTACATTAATTTAAAATAAAATTTTCCTACGTAAAATTAAAAAAATAAAATAAAGAAAAACCCCTAGCTAGCAACTTTTTTCTATTCAGTTAACAAATAAAAAGAAAATAGCTTTTGGAAAATAATTTTTAAATTTAAAAAGTGGGAAATATAAATAAAAAATCTAATTAAATAGTAAAAAATTGTATTAGAAATTCCGAAAAATTATTATAATATATTAAATTTACTATAAAAATTAAAAAACGAATAAAACCGAACAGCCTAATTATGACTATCATCACGACTCTTGTATGAATATTGCTATTTTTTTTTAATAAAAGAAAATAATGTTGTAATATGTTGACTTCTTAAATGATGGAAGCTCATTTATTTATTTCTAAACATAAATGAAAAGTTATTTATTAAGTTTATTCTGACAAAGCCTCAAAGTCAATTAATTTTTGTTTTTCAATTCTTGGCCTGTAATATGTACCTTATTTTCATATATACTGAAACGGTACCGCTTTGAATGCCACATGCATGAGACACACAAGTGTCAGGACTCTGAAGAATTAGCTGGAATATATATGTGATGAACTGGAGCCGGAGGATTTATATGTATGGATTGTCGGAAAACCGCAAAGGCCGCCGGCCGGTGCGGAAATCTCCAGATTCAATTGCCAGTTCAGCACATTTTCTTGGAGGTTTGTAATTTCTGATCCCGAACTTCAATAATTGTCATTTGTAACTTTTTATATGATATTACGTTATCAAATAATTCGTCAACTTAAATACAACTTAAATTATCACAAATTGTTAGTTTTATTTACTTTATGGTTTGAAATAAGAATAATTCATGAGTACATTAGTGGTACGTTATAAATCTGAAGTCTCACCGGGATCAGGAACTAACTCTGCACGAAACGCTAAATCCTTAAGTTAAACTTGTCTTCTTCAAGTCTGACCATGACATGCATGGCAGAATCCTGGTACTATGGAAACATCCCCACCTGCCCTCCCATCCCTTCCCATGCCAATCCTTGTGAAATGAGTTCAGACTTGAACTTAATTGGATTGATCGGTCTGATCGGGAAATGGATCTTTGGTCTGTCCAAGTTATTTTTTTACATTTCGGTTGAGTTTCGAACCCGCGACATGCGGGAAACAAGACTATCTTAGTTAGTCTTTAAACGGAGTGACCCAAAACTCGGTCAAATTCGAGTTTAATCAGAAGTTGAACCCAAAAAGAAGACAAAAAAAAAAAGAGATAAAGTTCATTACAAAACTTTAGTCGTTATTGAGATATTTTGAGTGATGTTAATGAAAATTTGCTTGTTTACTTTTAAAAAGAATTATATAATGATAACAAATGTACGGTAAATATGTTTTTTCTTTTTTTAAATAATAAGACTTTATTATTACCTTAGTTACTATTCAAAGTATTAAAAATGGATATCGCTCAAATGAACAAAAATACCCTTAAAATGGACACATGACAAGCATGTGACGACTATTTCGTCAAGACTAACTTGTAATGGTTCAGTGATATTTTTGGCCCATTTTTTAAAGTATAATAATATTTGTGGGAAATAAAAAAGTTTAATATCAGATGAGAGAATGTAAAAAAGTAAGGTGGCCTTTTTTACAATTCACCCTAAATAAAAAGAAAACTAAAGCAGCAATTAATGAAACCAATATCCACAATTAATATAGGAAAAACACGCTAGTTTCATCACAAAACTATTCAGTTAAAAACAACGGCATTAGATGCATTGCTAATGTGATTGAATATTGAATCAATTTGTAACATATGATCACATGGAAACTAATCACAAAAAAAACAAGGAACATAGATAATGGAAAAACCATGCATAATCACATGAAAACTCATCTAAGCTGGAACTTGATAGTTGCCAACCTTAATTATTTATAAGAAACCTCAATCAATCAACCTAAATCCCTCCAACACTTAGATGCATTCAGGAGTTTGAATCTCACTATAAAAAATAAAAATAAAAATAATATCTCATCCTCTTCTCAGATCCCTTAAACGAAAAAACAAAAATATTAGCCTAATTTGATTCTAGGACCACCAATGATATTCATAATTATATTATTATTGTTATTATAGTACTTTTTTTTTAAAGAACAAATCATACTAACTTTACAGTCTTTACATATAGTTAGTTAGTAATGTTGTCTTTTATGCATACTTTCTCCAACTCAAATTCAAAAAATAAGAATACAAATTAAAGAATTATATATTTTAGGTATTATATATTATTAATAAATCTATAATAAAAAAATTGTATAATTTAAAAACACTACTCTTTTAATTGTTTGTAGTTATTTTTGGAGAGGTCAAATAACAAATGACAAAGCAAAATTATTGTGAGAGACAAATTTCCTTTAATTAAGGTAACGCCTAAGGCGCCATCATCCTTGAATTTTGGATAACCTGCGAGCAGCTAGCTACCATAATTTATTAATATGATAATTGATCATAAACCCTAAATTATGGGAATAAAACTTCAATAAAATACCAAGACGTGACAAAAAATTCAATCCTCCATTAGACAAAAAAAAAAAAAAAATTTCTAAATTTTCTGCAACCTTAAGTTTGACTAATATTTCTCTTAATTTCTTATTCAATTTTAATTTTTAAAATTTTCCTCTTTTAATGAGAAAAATCAAATACTTGTACAAAATTAAATGGATAATATTTTTCTCCAATTTTTTACTTGCATATAATCGGCTATTTTCATAGTACAAAAATTAAAACTTTAATTTCCCGCTGATGACAGATCTACATTATTACTACAGCAATGTAATTGTTGCATTAGATATACTCAAAGAACGCAAAGTTGCACTGAAAAATACTAGTAATTTTGTAGAGTTTCATTTTTAAATTATTTTTTATCTCAATATATATATATATATATATATATATTATATTCTCACAAATATAATTATGTGTGGTTTACATACTCGAAAAATATTTGGTTCGTTTAGTAATTTAAACACATCCGGAGAGAGATGAATGTAATTTACCGTTGTTATTATAACTATGATAAATTTTAAATTTAAGGATAAGACTACAGTCTTATTACGGAACTATTCAAGTATTGGTTAATGATCTATGCAACGGCCCTTGCAATCCATGGTTGTTATTCAATGATTGAATGATTACATAAATAGATGATAGTATTTTAATTAAAAAATAATTATTGCATTTTTTGTGAATTTAAACCTCTATTTATTTTACAATAAGTGTGGTTTCGAAGACTTTTTTAGGTTTTTGTAAAAATAAGTGTCATAATCATTACTCATTGATCATAAAATTACACTTTATATTTAAATTTACCTTATACTTTAAACTCTTCATTAATTACTGTTAGTACCAAGATTAGAGAGTTTTATAAATGCCATGATTAATCAATATTAGTTAAAACATAAAGTCTTGTTGAAAAAATTAAGTTATTTTAAAAAAATTTCTCAATAAATATACAAGAGATGTCTCCGACCGTATGATAGACGATATTTTATCCCCTAAACTTTTTTTTTGAAAATTAAAAATTTCATTAATGGCATTGGAAATCGTCCAACAACGATTGACAGAAGACAATAAAGTAGTCAATATAACTGAATACAATATATTAGATCTTGTAATTAACAGATCTGACCCACAACAGTGTATCTACTCTATTAAACTGCAAATCTATATCTAGTATATATCTAAATATAGTAGAATTATATCGCTGAACAAATCTCGTATCGATAGTCACAGATCTGCCACTAATTGCTGATGAAAGCTTCAAGACTGTATCTTCAACCGAGTCTTTATACACTATGGCCATGAATAGAATCACCATAGCCGGAGAGAAAATCATCATAGATGGATAACGAAACACCATGGATGGAGAGAGAAACTCTAGAAACGGAGAGAAAAACAACATAAATATGGATAAAATTAAACTAAAGCAAACCAAATAAAAGATAGCAAGAACAAAAGTAGAACTGCTTCCTTCATCCTCCGATGAAGGAGGATCAGGGAAGAAGATAACGAAATTTAGGGGTTTGGAGAGAGATTAGAGAGAAGGGAGGCGGCCGGAGAAATTACAAATAATTATTATTGGCCTACTATTTCAGCCCCTAAACTGATCCTTGTGTTCTCTTCATTACATGCAGTACTTATTGTCTTAACATAATTTAAAGGGCAAATAACAATTACCCCCTTGTGTAATAAGACTAGTGAAAGTTACCCCCTTATGTTTTTTAAAATACAATGTTACCCCCTTATATTATTGGATTAAACTAGAGTGTCACAATGATGGAAAAGCTTAACACTAACGGTGTTGTGACTAAAAAAAATAAGATACCTAAACTACCCTCGACTAAAACAGAGAAAGAAAAGTCCCTTCTCCTTTTCTTGCACCGGTAACACCCCGATCTTCACATTATGATGAATAGAAGATCTCTCTAATCAACATAATCAAATTGCAGCAAAATAATTATGCGGCAACCTATTACATATTAAGTAGCGCATAAGTCATAACCATCCTACCAAAATTCTTAACAGATCGCAGAGCAAACATTGACATTAATTTTGTGTAAATTCATCACTAAAGACCAGCCAATAATTCTTTGCCTCAAGTTCAATGCATAAAAACAGCCACATATTTTGTTTCTCCTTAATTCAAAGCACTGGAACCATCACAAATGTTTCTGAACTTTTCCCACAAATTTCTTTTCCGACAGATTCAACAAGAAAAAATTCTCATAATTTTCTACCAAATCACAAGAGAAAAGGGTTGTTGGGTTTCAATACATAAAGTTCACTCACAATATCAATTTTTCGTCAGATAGAAAATTTCATATGGCCGTGCCACATCTTCTAGCCGTTGTATCCCAGCAGTCCTAGGTATGGATGGCCACGGTTCCGGTCCCACCTTTCGGAGAACCGGGAACCGCCAGTTCTAGAATCAGCAGGAATCGGGATCGGCTGTTCCCTACTTGTAATGCTAAAAATTATATAGAATTAAAAATAATGCATGGAAGGATTTGAACCCCTACCTTCAATTAATTGAAGAGTCTTAAAAAAAACCTAGATAACCACTTAAGCTACTTCACATTTTGTTCTTTTTTCCTTATTATTATCATTATATTATATGTTTATTTGCATATAAAATATATAATTATTTTATTCTAGATATTTTATAGTATATAAAATAATGGTCTAATTTACCTTACTTATATTATTAATATAAGTAATCATTAAAGTATATATAAATATAAACTAATTATTATATTAAAATTGTTTCGATTGAAACGGAACAAAAAATGGGATGAAAGCGGAATCAGAATTGGAACCGTAACAAAACCAGGAACCGGTGATTCTGGAACCGTCTCGGAACCGGAACCGTCCTAGAACCGTCCCTCCAAGGTTCCTGTTCGGGTTCCGGTTCCACTTTCCATGGAACCGGAACCGGCGGTTCTAGAACCGTAACCGGCAGTTCCGGAACCGTGGCCATCTTTAGTCCTAGGTTGCTGCCGTCTTTCTTCGGCTACCATGTTCAAGGTCTTTAAATTTTGATTATTTGGCTGAAAAGTGTTTTAGTTGCCTTCTTTCTTCAAATTATGGTCTTCAATTGGTTTAATTGAGTGATATAAACTACGTTTTGCAGTTTTCAGTTGAGTGATATGGACTGTGTTTTGCAGGTTGAGTGCACGCCTTCATCCACGAACATCTATGGAGGTGATGGAGTTAATTTTGGAATAAAAATATAATGTGATCTATTATTGGTAGTTCACGATTCTTTTTTAACTGGTTAAGCACACATACAGTTAGTGTTAAACTTTTCCATCCAAATGACACTTTAGTCCAATAATATTAGGGGGTAATCGTGTATTTGGAAAACAGAAAGGGGTAACTGTCACTGACCTTGTAACACAAAGGGACAACTGTCATTTGCCCTAATTTAAATACATTAGCAGTTAAATTTGATACATCTAAACTTAATGTTCGATACATCTACAACTAAAATTTATAATCGCAATATATAAACATCCATGTACACTCAACACATTAGAGACTAAACTAGAAATGCGATACATCAATAGCAACTCATAACCATGATAAATCAGTAACTAAATTTAACACATTAAAGACTAAACTTGATACGTAATATATCTGAGGCTAAATTGGATATGAATGTCATATGACTGTCAAACGGGTCGAGTTCAAGTGTTTGCAAATATAAAAAATTTACAAATACGTCAAACCTAATAATATACATGCGGTTTGGTATCATATTTTAAAAGATGCTTTAAAAACATGTTTTTGAAAAATAGTTTTTTAATGTAAAAATTACATTAAAAATGTAGAAATGTGTATTGAAAATATAAAAAATGTAGTTAAATAATAAAAATATGTATTAAAAAGGAATTGATATTAATATAAAATGTAATATTCAAAAACATCAAAACCAACTTTAATCTAGGAATGAAAGTTAAAAAGCTCTTTAGAAAACGAAGAAAAAAAAAACCCCTAAAAATCACCAACAAATTAATTAAAAGAAAAAAGAAAAAGAATAAAAAGCACACTCACCGAACGTGTTTCACGCGTGACTAGGGGTGATATCGAGCCGAGCCGAGCCCGAACACACCTATGTTCGAGCTCGGCTCGGCTTCATTATCTTGGGCTCGAGCTCGAGCTCGAGCTCGAGTCGAGCCTGGAAATGGAGCTCGAGCTCGAGCTCGTATAAGATTGAGTTCGAGCTCGGCTCGAGCTCGAGCTCGGTAGGCAGAATCTCCACATGCCAAAATAAATTTGGCTTGTGGAGATTCGAACCCAGGTCCTCTGGGTTCTCCATGCAGTGTCTTACCACTGCACCAAATTTAGTTTCATGTTAATATGTATGAATGATAAATTATATATGTATTTTATCTTTTGTAAAAATTATTTTTTCTTATCGAGCTGTTCACGAACGTAATCGAGCCGAGCTCCCTTTTGTTCATTTATTGTTCGTTTATTAATCGAGCCTAAAATTTTGTTCGTGTTCGTTTATTAATAAATAAACGATCTCGAACCGAGCTTTTAACGAGCCGATCCCGAGTTTGTTCGTGAACGTTCGTGTTCGTTCTCAGCCCTACGCGTGACCAAAATGGTAATCTGCACACATATGATACAACCTCCAGGCAAAATTCTATACATACATAAATGGTTTGATTGATTTACTACTTAACTACTAGTTATTACTACTTGTCCCAAAGAGTATAATGATAGACATCTTAAATATTTATCACAACTTTTGCATAGCAACTCATGTGTCATGCATTCATTGGTTGATTATATGATATTAATAATTATTTCATAAAATGTAACCGATGAATACATGTCACAGGAGTTTCTATGCAAAAATTAGAATGAATTAGTTAAGATGCCTATCATTACTCTATTTGAAAATAAAATAGTATCACTTAACCCTTAAAAATTGATCTTAAAATAAGTGTTGTTTTCATATTCTAAAACTAAATTATCCTTATTTCTCAATATATTTTGTAAATAATTCATTATTTTAAAAACATGAGAAAACTATTATTTTATTTATTCTCATTAATTTAACTAGTATTATTATTGTAACTATTACAATTAGCTTATGTCTACCACCAATAGTAATTTAACTACAAAAGTTTTGAGACAGTAAAACATTATTTTACCGAAATTTATAATTTAATAATATGAGTTAAATTAAATAAAACTAACATAGTCATTTTAACACTTTTTTCTAATTTGTGTAAAACTATTTAAGCGACACTTATTTTAGTACCAAAAGTATCATTTATCATCGAAAATGAAAAAACATGGTTTGATTTCGATTTCAATTTCGGACGTAGTGAAAAAGAGAGAAAAGAAAAGCTTCATTAATAAATTTATGGGATTCTCTCTGGGTTTCCCTCCGTCCCTACTCCTCGTCGGATCTCCAAAAATTCAAACTCTCCACAGTCCAAAGGAGGCCTTCCAGTCCTTATTCCTAATCCTAAGCCTTTCCACATCACTTCCTGTCTTAAACAAAATCCAATAAATATTGTTTCCCCCGAACTCCCACTTTCTGTCTGTTACCCATTTCCAAAAATCTCTCTCTTTTTCTCTCCGTTCCAACTCCCATTTTCTCTTGCTCAAGCAATCCCAAGTCCACTTCTTAACGTCATTCTCAATCCTCAACTCCACACTTATACAGATCACTCCACCACCTTCAATTTTTTTTAAGAAAAAAAACAAACAAAAATCATCCCGGGAAGAACTCAACAAGTTCCATTCTGTTCTGTTCACTTTTTTAATTTTCCTGAATTTTTTGGGCCTTAAATAGGAAGTCCCTTGTGAAAATCACGGTTTCTTTTGGGTTTTTTTCATGGGTGATCAGAGCGTCTCGATCCATGTTCCGCTGGCCGGAAACAACCCGTATTCGGATGCGGCCAACGACGCCGTTCTGAACAAGCACTTGGCAAAGTTGGAGTCTATCCTTAGGTTTTTTGGGTTCTGCCAGTTCTCTTTCTGCAGTGCTCTTCTTTCATGGCTGGCCTTTTTGGTCATAGCTATTTTGCTCCCTCTTTGGACTATTTTTTATTCTTACTGTTCCAATTGCGAGAAATACCAGATCAGGACGTTTGAGCTTCAAATTTTCGCTTCCCAAGCTCTGGTTGGTGGGATCTCGTTGATTTGCATTTCCTATAACCTGAGGAAGTATGGTATGAGGAAGCTTCTCTTTGTTGATAAATATCATGGCCATACCACCCAGTTCACCCCGCAATATATTCAGAAAATCCAAGTAAGCGACTTTTCAAAGTATTTACTCTGTTTTTTTCCCCTTTCGAGCTTCAAGTAATTTGAACTGATTTCTCGAGCTTTTGTTTTTCTGGGTTTTTATTTATTTATGCTACATTAGAATTTCAACTTTAAGGGATTTGTTCGTGTATTCCTCCGACTGTTAATGAATGGAATTTCTTTAAATATTCTTTTCATCTCTGTTCTGTTCATGTTATGTTACCTAAGAAGCTGTTTCATCTGGTTATTGTTAACGAAACGTTGAATTGCAGTGGATGCGATCTGTTAAGAATTGCTCCTGTGATGAATTATCTGTCTGTTTTCCTTTTGTTTCGAGTTCCGACCGGTGGGTGACTTTTCATTGTTGACTTTTGAGGGCGGCTTTGAAACGGTTTATGGTTCTTTAGAAAATATCAGTCAATAAAAACAAAAGTCAAGTTTCGATGTTTTTTTCAAGATTTTGTCAAACTAAGGTTTCTTTTTTTTCGTGTGCGCATGTTTGTTTGAAATCCTATTCTCATTCTCATTAGTAGGACATTTTGGCTGTCTTCTTTTTTTTTTTTTTTTTTTTTTTTTTGAATTTGTTAAAAGTGCTACCCATTTTTAATCTTAGGTTTACCATTGTTAAGGGGAAGTTGCATAACTTAACTTAGAGGGTTTATCGATTCTGATTGAACATTTATACTGCTATGTTGAATATAGTAATTTGTGGAATGCAGAAGCTGATTATATATTTGTGTTACCATGAACTCCAAACTACTTTTTGGACTTATATGGTTTCTTATATTGTCATGTTTACCATATATATTCAAGGAGCCAACTTTACTTTGAGCATTGTTATGATCATATCATTCCATCGTTTTTGGCTTTTGTAGTCTGTTCTCATGAGCTGATTGTTGTTTGATCAACTTTCATTTGGCTAACAAGAAACTGAAAGATTCCCTTTTTTTCATGGTTGGTTGTTCAGGTCTTTTACCGGTTGGTGGTTACATGGGTTCTAGTATGCCTTTTGTTCAAGGCTGCTCGGGAAGTAGTCCGTGCAATATATCTTCATGATGAGCAGTGGTGGTGGTCGGTTATTGTTCTGGTTATTTCGCTTGTTTCTTGGACTTACTCTACTGTGCTCTTTCTGTTGGGCACTGCCCTGTTCAATTTGGTGGGCAATTTGCAGATCATACACTTTGAAAATTATGGGAAGCTTTTGGAAAGGGATTTGGATGTTGCAGTCTACATCGATGAACACATGCGTCTAACAAACTACTTATCTAAAATTAGTCATAGGTTTCGCATTTTTCTGCTCCTGGAGTTCTTGGTTGTCTCTGCCAGTCAATTTGTGGCTCTACTACAGACAACAGGGAACAAGGGAATTATCAACTTCCTTAATGGAGGTGATTTTGTGGTATGTGTCAATTCTTATTCGTTGCTTTGTTATGTCATAAACCGATTAACATAATTTCGCATGTTGCATGTCTATCTACTTCAAATATCTAATTCACTCGAGTGATGTGCGCGAGCGCACACACACATATTAAACCAGCAGAAGGTCGTTAAAGTACTTGATAGATCTGCTGTTATCTAATGTAATTGATTGCTTTTCATGAACACATTTCACCCCTTCTACATCAAAGATCACCTACGTTGATCCAAAAATAAACACAGGTTGATTATTGGTTATTGATTGACTAGTGTTATTGAACTCTTGGATTACTCTTTCTGACTGCGTAGGTATTGTCAATTGTCGAGTTTGTTGGAATAGTACTTTGCCTGAATGCGGCCGCTAAAATATCACATAGAGCTCAAGCTCTTGGAGCAGTTGCTAGCAGATGGCATATGCTAGTTACGTCTAGTTCTAATGATGCTTCTGCATCCTTTATGTCAACCAATGGTGGAAACTTGGATGTTACCAATCCTGTAAGTGCAATGTATGCAAACTATTCAGAAAGCGATTTGGAGTCCAGTGACTATATGCCTTTGCCAACGGCCACGCAAATTACTTCGCAGATGACATCATTTCACAAGAGACAGGCCTTTGGTATGTACCTTTCTTGTTATGCTTGCCTTTTGATGATTATATTTATGCTTAAGAAGATCAATTTTGAAGTCTAAATGCTCTCAGATTGATTGAAGTCTTAGTACCATAATTTGATTGTTGCTGTGAAAATGCAGTTGCAAACTTCGTAGAGTGAACTGAAATTTCCTAATGCTTTACTTGTAGTCATTTAACTTTCTATTAATCACCAACTGCTAATAGTGTTAATTGTAATTTCCTATGGTTTTTTCGCAATCGTTTAATTCACCATGCATCTTTATATTTTCGACATGATTTTTCTTCCAAAGCTGCATGAACTCAACAAAAACTTCTGCTTTTCCATTTTAGTTTAGAATATTGAACAAGAATGAGAATATCATTATCTTAAGTCATTAGCATTTTCGTTGTGATGATCTCACTTCCGTGGGATCATATTGACCGATTCTTTGCCTTAATTTCTGATAGCTATTACCTCTCATGATCCACCATACCGTGCTTTTTGCTTTCTGCTTTCTGAGATGTTTGCACTGATTCTTTTACGCTATGGATTTGCAGTAACATACGTGCAGTCGAATACCGGGGGATTCAGCATTTTCGGCTGGATAATCGACAGGATGCTCATCAACACGATTTTCTTCATCGAGCTCTCGCTTGCCTTCTTCGTACTCGGGAAGACTATCACTATAACTACCAGGTGAAGGCAGATTACTACCACTGTCCTGGAATTGTTGCCATTGCTCTCACTGGTATTTCTTTTTGTTCCTGTGTGAGAGCTGAGCTGTGCACTCTTACAGGGTTTTTTCTTTACTACACTTAACATGTTGAATGACATGTTCAACGAATTAATTTTGGATATAAATACTTTAGGGAGGCAATATTTTTCTGACTATTGTTGTTAGAAAATGAAAACATATGTCACGGCCGAAATTGACGTGGCGAGATGTGATTTATATAGTCGACTTCATGTATTAAAACGGATACCAGGATGTTGTTGTTGGTGTTTGTACTTTGTATTGGTAATAGAATTGTTGCTTTATTTAATTTGAATAGCAGAAGTGATACTTTTTTGTTGGAATTGGCTTTTATTAGATTTGCAGGATGTACCGCAAAGTATGACTTTCCTAGGGAAGCTCAATTTCAAAGTCACTGTACACATTTACATTTTACACCCTGTCAACCTACCATTCATTCATTTCATTTCCACGTTAAATTCTTTATATTTTACACACTATACATTTTACGCTTTATTTTTTTAGGCTTTTTACATTTTTGACCTTTTAAATTTTACTTGATAAGTTATAAAAATTCCTGAAGTGTGTCCTAATTACTGAACAGACTCAGGTTTTGAAAATTACCGAGCAGGTCTTTAATAGTCGGATTTCTTGCACATGCAGGGGGTCTGGTAATGTTTCTATGAAGCTAAGGATTTGGTAGGTAATTTTTATAATTGTAGGGTTTGTTTGATAATTTAAACAAACTTTAAGGGATGTTCTGGTCATTTAACCTTTCTAATATATTACCTCCGTTCGTTTTTTTGAAAATTAGTTTATGTTTTAATAGAATAATCAATTTTTAAATTTTTTTTTTCTTTTCCTCACTAATATAATCATTATTGTAGACCAGTAAAGATACAAATGGAATAACGTGTGTCAAATTAGCTAATTTAAATATTCTACATTTTTTGATTTTTTAAAAATGTTTTATATTAACATTCATAATAAGTTGTACATTGGTCAAAGTTGATCCTTCTTATGAAACAGAGGAAGTAATTGATATTACTTCTACACAAATTAAGTGTGGTTTTAGCTTTTAAATTTTGTTCTAAAATAAAAAATGTTTCAACATTTCAAGAATATGTCAATATTCTTCTAAAATTGCCTTTATTTATTATCTTCTAAATTACATATTTTTTCATATTTTCAATGCAATTATTATTGTTATTTCTAGTTATGATATCTTAGAAGTCTGTGTAGGTATTATTTAGTTGAACAACACAAAGTTATGATTGTAATTTTTTTAATTTGTATTAAAAATGTTAAAATTACACTTAATTTAGAACGACGACGCATAATACTTCTTTTGTCCCGCTAAAAGAGTCATGTTTATAAATTTTTATTTTATTTATATAAAAAAAAATCATATTTTTACTCTCTTACATTCTATACTCCTAATGATATGACTACGTATTGCTCACAATTAATTCATCTTTTTTAAAAAAATGTATAAGTCGGAAAAACAAAAAAGGAAGCCATTACAAACATAAATTGACTAGAGCCCTAAACTTCAATCCACCCATGCAAACGATAACATGCAATTCCCAAGATCCGACTCCTCAAAACTTAAATCCGACCCGTAATCCAACCACTTGAAACCCGCTGGGCTACTAAATCCGACCCGGAAAGGCCGCTTCTCTGCTTCCTCAACCTTCGAACAACAGAGCGACCACAGCAACTGGATCGGATCCGAACGGAGGAACCTCCTCTGGATCCTATGCCCACCCGGAAGCCTCACCCCAACCCGACAGCTGATCTTCGGGTCATCCACCTCTGGTTCTTCAGGAAGAGGTGGAAATTTAAAACCTTCATCGTCATCTAATTTGGGCGATTCTGGTTTCGGTTCCTCGTCGGAATGCTTATTCCGGTGAGATTGATTGACGCAGTAATCTATGGGGTTAGGGTTAGAATCCAAAAAATTCAAGAGATTCACAGCCATATTTTCCGGCGGAACCATTCCGATCAGAATTTGGAGTTTCATTCCGGTGATGGGTTCAATCACCAAAATCGTCGGAAACGCATCCAATTTGTAGTACGTGCAAACCTTGGAGCCCTCTTCGCTACGATTATTTTCTTGCCAGAATACGAAGTTGTTCTTAATAATTTCAACCACGGCTTCATTTCTCCAAGTATCGCGATTAAGCATGTGAGAATTGAATTCCCTTTCATCTTGCAAGTTCACCAAAAGCCATTTGTTACTCAACTTGGCTGCGTTTTTTGCCCTCTCAAAGGGCCCCCAATACATCAAACCAAACGGAGGAGAAAACAGAGTATGGAGATTATTTTCAGCTTGATTTGCCGGAGGAGTCTCTGTTGTTTCCGCTGGAACGTAGCCTTCTTGTTGATCTTCATCATCAATAATCATGTTTTCGTCATGTCCGTCAGCTGAAGAGCTTAAATGTAGATGATCTTGATCTCCATCTTCTTCTCCGTGTTGGTGCCCTGCTGAAGAGCTTGAATCGTGTTGTTGTTGTTGAGGCGAGTTTGCTACAACATCAACGTCGGCAGAAAAAGTAGAGTAGAAAAGCTGAAGAGCTTCCTCTAAATTCCAGCCGGTGGCGTCGAGGAAGTGA
This sequence comes from Leptodermis oblonga, assembly GCA_016801395.1. NCBI lineage: Eukaryota > Viridiplantae > Streptophyta > Magnoliopsida > Gentianales > Rubiaceae > Leptodermis > Leptodermis oblonga. The sequence continues at coordinate 10,706,217 of CM028759.1, forward strand.
CGGGCAGTTGCGGAGTTTTGGCCCTCGGCGATGTCCAAAAACCATGCAACCATACCCTGCTGCTGGGCTTCATCTAGATGCGACGACATCGTCGACGGGACTGAATTCTGGTGGTTGTTAAATCCGGCAATTCGTTTGAAATCAGAGAAATTTTTGAACGGACTGGAGAATCTTGATTGGGTTTTTGTGAAAAAGGATCATAATGGCGGTGTTGGTTTTATAGGGGAGTTTACAAATACGAGTACTGGAAGAAAAAGGATTTGAACGCAAACGGAAACGGAAACCATCGATTTGGATTTGGCAATTTCTTTTAGGATTTGGAATTGGAAACAATCTCGTAAGTTAGAATTCGCACACAAATTTTACCTTTGAATTAAATTTAATGTGTAAATCATCATTCTTCCGCGTAGAAAGAGGGATTATTTGATTTGATACATATGTAGTAACCGAATGCATCCAATAATTTTCTCTACCGAAATGTTTAATGGAAAATCAAGAGGCCACATAGCCTCACCTTGTGCTGGCACACAAGTTATTTTTAATCGAGAAAATTATTTTAATTATATTTATTCTGTAATCGAAGAATTGGCATTTCTTAAATTATAACTTACTCTGCACTCTTTTTTTAACCTGTAAATGACTATTGTTACTTGCAATTCTCTCTAGCACCAAACTATACTTTGCACTCTTTTTCCTATAAAAAAGGGAATTGCAGAAAACGAAGATGAGCTCAAGAAGCTTGATGAAGAGTAAATTCTGTTTCTTAATAGCATAACTGGGGTTCATATTTTTGTACAGGAAAAATATCTATTAAGCGCATAAAAAAAACATAATTATTAAAATGGACGTAAATTTTTTTTATTATGAACATAAAAATTATCAATCCTTTCTGATTAACCCAATAAAACACTTTTTATTTTATAAAACACATTCAAAATAAATACACAAGGATTAATTAAGGACATTGCTCTCTTACTTCAATTGCTTCAGAATTGTTGGACCCAATATCAGTAATCCCAAAGCAAAGCCAAATTAAAGTCTAAAAACCTTGCTCGATAATTTTAATTACCATTAATATATATATATATATATGACGTAATTTTTGTCTAGAAGAAAAAAAAAAAAAGAAAAAAAGTATGTGTGCTTATAATGTAAATATGATTAATGGCTTTAGTAAAAAATTTGAACCAAACGGATTAATTCAATCTACAGAACAAATTGGACAACACAAACACAATCAATTTATGCCTTCTTGAAACGAAATAAGAAAACTCATGTTGTTTGGAAAATTTTCACAAAGCCACGCTAAAGGCACAAATTTCGGTGGACACTTATAAAAATTTAAAATGTTATATTCTAAATGAAATTACTAATTTTAATTAAAAAAACAAAATTAATATATTATAATAATAAAAACTATACGATAAAAAACAAAAATAAAAATAAAAACGTACAAGAATCTGTAAATTGCACGGATGGGAATATCTTTAGTTTAAAAGACGAGAACGCATGTTAATAAAAGAAAACAGCGAAAAACATTGCAAAATTATTGGATGCAAATAGTAAAACAAGTGTATCATAAATCAACAATTTAGTACATCTGTTCCTTGCGCTCCTCCCGGCTCCCCCCAAATATATCAATCTCCCCCTTGAATGTTTTTGATCGTTGCACATTTAGGTGGTGCAACGGATGTAACGAATAATCTCTACATAAATAAATAGGTTATAGTAATAATAAATTGAATGAACCAAATGACCTTACAAATTGCTCAAATGATCATTAACTCTTACTCTATTACATAGTAGGAAATAAAGAGTTTTATCTTTAACTTAATAAATAATAGTATGCAAGCCTATACATATTTAAAAAATACATAAAGATAATTATATATCTCATCATTAACATGTTTTTACAAATTTACATTTTATATTAATATGCCATCATTTATAATACACAATTTTTACAATATATATATGTATATATATTCAAAATTAGTTTTTAAAACAGGATAACTTGCCTTACACGTAAACTTCAATCCGCCCATGCAACGATAATATGCAATTCCCAAGACCCGATTCTTTCGAAACTTAAACCCGACCCGGAAAGGCCACTTCTCTTCTTCCTCAAGCTTTGAACGACAGAGCAACCACAGCAACTGAATCGGATCCGAACGGACGACCCTTCTCTGGATCTGGATCCTCCTGCCCACCCGGAAGCCTCACCCCGACCCGACAACTGAGTTTCGGGTCATCCACCTCTGGTTTTTGTTTTTCAGGAGGACCTTCGCCGTCCTCTGATTTAACCCCTCCCGGAGAGAACGGCCATTCTGGGGTCGGTTCCTCATCGGAAAGATTATTCCAATGAGATCGATTAGGTTTAGGGTTAGAATCCATAAAATTCAGGATTTTCTCCACCAAAATTTCCGGCGGAACCATTCCGACCAGAATTTGGAGTAGCCAACCGGTGATGGGTTCAATCACCAAAATGGCTGGAAACAAATCCAATTCGTAGTATTTGCAAACCTCGGAGCCCTTTTCGGTACGAATATTTTCTTGCCAGAACACGAAGTTATTCTTAATAATTTCAATGACGGCTTTGTCTCTCCATGTATCCCGATTGAGCGTGTGAGAACTGAATTCCCTTTCATCTTGCAAGTTCACCATTAGCCATTTGTTTTGCAATTTGGCTGCTTTTCTGGCCCCCTCAAAGCTTCCACGGAACATTAAACCAAACGGAGGACGAAACAAACTATTGAAATCTTTTGCCGGAGTCTCTGTCTCTTTCTCCTGATCTTCATTCTCAAGAATCATGTTTTCCTCGTCATCTTCTTCGTCAACAACATTAACATTAACAACAACGGCTTCTTCGGCGGTGGAAAAATCAGAGTAGAAAAGCTGAAGGGCTTCCCCTACATCCCAGCGTTTGGCCTTAAGAAAGTGACGGGCAGTTGCAGAGGTTTGGCCTTGGGCAATCTCCAAAAACAGTGAAATCTTACTCTGCTGCTGTTTGGTAAATCCGGCCATTCTTTAGAAATCGGAGAAATTTTTGAACAAACTGAATGAAATCAGAATGGTGCTGTTGTTTGGATCTGGAAACTAGGAATGGGAAACATTCTCGTACGTTAGAATTCGCACACAAATTTTAACTTTGGATTAAATCAAATGTGTAATTATCATCTGCCCCTACCATTGCTCTCCTTCTCCAGGTTCTTTTTTCTATAAATAGTTTTTACTTTAATTTGAAGGAATTCTATAACAGTTTGGTTGGTTGTTTTCTAAAATTAGCTAAGTCTATCTTCTGATCATTGTATGATTGATATTTGGAAGTAGAGAAAGTTGATGAAAATTTATGTTTTAGTAGAACACTGAGGAAATATGATCGATGTAGCTGACCCTATAGAGTTGAAATGGGATGATGTCGTAGTTGTTTTTATGAATATTATTAAAATGTCACGATGTTTTGTACCCAGTTTCAGCAGTCTGATCCAGGCCTGTGAACACTTGAGGTTTGCACCTGTGGCTGAGTTTTCCCAATATTGGCATTTCTTGGACAATTTCTCTTAGTGGCAAACTGTTTTGTATTCAGGATGGAGAATCAAAGAGGCCGAGCAGCCTTACCTTGTGGTGGCACACTAAGTTATTTTTACTCGCCCTGTCAGGCGTGGAGGACATTGAGAAAGTTCGCCTTGGAGAAGAGGTTTACAACACCGTCATTGCTGATGGTACCGATTAATTCTCCTTGTCACGATTTTGATTTAGAAGGTGCTTGATTCGATGCGTGCTAAGATTGCAGATGAGCTCAAGCAAGTTTGATGAAGACTATTTTCTGTTTCTCCATGGCATAACTGGTATTCAAATTATCTATTTTTTGAAATTGTAGTTGCTTTTGTGTATTGAGTGTGAGAATTTGGGTGGATGGATGCAGCTTAATCTGTTTTTTTTTTTTTTTAGCTAACAAAGATGCAACTTCTTGAACATCTCTAACAGCAGCCTGTTCAACAATATTGTTCCTCGCAAGAAATCTCTTGATGGCTGTGTCCTTAGGGGCACCATTTTCTGCAGTTGGTGCAACGGATGAACTTGACGTGTCCACGGCCACCGTTCCTTCTCTTGAACGTCATGCTTGAGAGACTGCGGCAGTCAGCTTCGGTTGCACTCCGGCGCAGGGCCGCTCCGCAGACAAGCTCTGGGGTTTAAAAAAGCAGCTTAATCTTCTTTTAAACTGCATTGAGCTAAGGGCTCTTCTCATTGAGGGGAAAAAAAGAGAAGATAAAGTCCTCACTCCGTTCTATTCAAAAAATTCACTTTATATTACTGTTTTTAATAATACAAAACGGACATTTTTAATAATACAAGAATGAGACATAGCGATTATATTACTTGTTTAGCAAAATGGATCAAGACATTTTCCCTTTGTTTTGGGATATTTCCAAGTTCACTTTTGCTTTTAGATCAACAATCTTTTCAAAAACATATTTTTAAAATTTGTATTTATATTAATATCTCATTATTCTCAAAACACTTTTTTTTTTTATTTAAAACATATTTTTAAAATTTGTATTTATATTAATACCAGAAATACCCATGCCCGAAACATTTAAGGCAATTATCCTACGATGACGAATACCACAAGTCACTCCAATCCATTCACAAACTGACATGGATGAAGAAGAAGAAAAAGACCAATTTTTGGACAGAATTTCTGAAGATGTGAAGTGATTCTTGAAGGCCAGAAGAGCATCCTCATCAGTACTAACATTATGAACAAACCTGCCTGAGCAAGTCATGATGAATAAACTGATAAGGAGCGCAAGATACTGCATTTTCTCCTTCATTATCTGTGAGATCGACACTCTTTTTTTTAAAAAAAAAAAAAAAATAATGATAGTTTCTTTTGATTTGAACTTGAAAAACTTGTCTCTACAATATGCATGCATTTATAGATCTTATGTGAAACTTGGAGTCCTTGCAATAAATCAAAGCTGAAACTTCAAAGCAATCAATACATTGGACGCTGGTTTCGAAGGACCCACCTCCAATACTCTTATTAAAGGCGGGTGCCAACAATATGGTGGTGCCCGTATTGGAGGCGAAGGCAGCGCAAAACTCGCCTCCAATAGCGTGTTTTGTAGCAGTGGTGGTACAATATTTTACGAATAATCTCTGACAACCATAGATGTGGAAAAATGTTTAGTTGCTGGACGAATTTACAATAATTGAGTCGGGTTGAAAAATGTTAGTAGGAAGTAAACAAAATGGACTTAATGTGCCGTGTGCAACGAGGTTAAACAAAACGGTGGAGTTTTATGTAGAAATTGTTGGAGTATGAAATGCAAGTTTCCACACAAGATGACAAGATGTACTATTTTTCAGTCCTTCATTTGGTTTAAACTTTTCAGCTGCAAATCTCAACCCCAAACACAAGTTCAATCCAAGACTTGGTCTAGTATCCCTGTCACATATATTTTGCATGGACAACCATATTTCACTAAATAAGTATGTTGCGACTTTTGTCTCACATTTCGGTGTATAGATATTGTGACGAATGTACTCCCTCCGATCCATAACTTTGCAGCTTGTTTTAAGGAGGAGGTGACTGGGAAAGGAAGAGAATAGACACATCAACTTTTACTACCTACAAGCTTTTCCATAATGATATAATACCTTCTTCTTATTTTTCGAAGTAAAATATATGAATTTTTCACTCCAAAAAAAAGTAAATAGATATTGTTGTTGCGTAATTGTGATGGCTTCGATGATTATTTGGATTTTTAAGGATGTAATACACTGTACTTGAACAGTTTCTAGCTGGATCGATTTAGTTAACTTTCAACTTGCTATTATAATCGATTTGGTTTTATTCAAAAATCTAATTCGGATCGCTATTGAGTTGATCTGGGACCGAAACGAAAATCAAGGTTAAACTGCCTCCCCATTTTGCATGTGTAAGATTGATGAGTGTAAATCTTTGGACAATTTATGAGGGAAAAATAAACATTATTTACATTCTATTCAAATAAAAAAAAAAATTGTGTTGGATCATAAATTCCGACACACGGCACGGAGTTTATTCATAATTGAAGTGCTAAAATCAAGAACTCAGCAATAAAACGCTTCATCAGTTCATCCGAATTGGCTTCTTCTCACAAATTCTTTGTTGATAAGCATGGCCGAAATTTTGGAGTCACAAACTTACAACAACGTTGATGATGTCAAACCTGATCAAATTTGGGAGTATCAAAGCACACCTTCCAACGCTGGGCACAATTATCAAAACTGTGCCCATAATTCCATCAATTTTCTATTGTTTTTGCCGCTTCCATGACATCCCTCATAGCTATCCATCCGCTGCCTTCAGTCCCAATCCAATCCTCCATTCTTTATATATATGGAGGTGGATGCTTCTGTAATGTTAAAATCTCATTGCATTGAAGGTGTTTGAGGAAAGGTCTAAGAGGAAAAAAGAAAAAAAAAAAATGTTGGGTTTTGCAACATTCACTCACTCCAGTACTTCCACTGGAAAGAAAGGTTATGATGTGCCTGAGGGAGTTGATATCCGGGGAAGATATGATCCCTGGTTTGCCACCATTCTTACCAAGGAAGCTCTGCAATTTGTTGTTGAATTGCAGAGAGAGTTCAGGAACCATATTAAGTATGCTATGGAGTGTAGGAAAGAGGCAAAGGTGAGGTACAACAATGGAGGTCTGCCCGGGTTTGATTTGGCTACTAAGAATTTGAGGGATGCTGATTGGGTTTGTGCAGCAGTGCCCCCTGCTGTTGCAGATAGGAGGGTTGAGATTACAGGACCAGTTGAGAGGAAAATGATCATCAATGCACTCAACTCTGGTGCCAAAGTTTTCATGGTATGTTTGGAAATTCCTAACTTTTCTGATTGAAAATTTGATTCTCTTAAATTTGTTTGTGCTATCACTCACCATATGATGTTTACACTAGCTGGAAAAGTAACTGTTGTTACAGTAGTACAGATTGTTTAGTTTCAACCAATAACTCTGTAGCAACCCTGTACATTGTAAATTAACTTTTGAAACACGTGTGCTTTAAGGTTGTGGCACCGCGAATGGAATTAATTATGAGCAATTGAGCTTAGTCTGATGTAGTTTTTAGATTTCAATCCATGCTTGATTTGTTAAGAGTGATGATTAGTTCTGTATCAGGCTGACTTTGAGGATGCACTCTCTCCAAGTTGGGAGAATCTTATGAGGGGACAAGTTAACCTGAGAGATGCTGTTAATGGAACTATAAGCTTTGAAGACCAAGCTAGAAATAGAGTTTACAAGCTCAATAATCAAACTGCTAAGCTTTTCGTGCGCCCTCGAGGCTGGCACTTACCCGAGGCTCATATATTCATTGATGGTGAACCTGCCACAGGTTGCCTTGTTGACTTTGGCCTTTATTTTTTCCATAACTATGCTGCATTCCGCCAGAGACAAGGTGATGGTTTTGGTCCCTTTTTCTATCTCCCAAAAATGGAACATTCCAGGTAATTTCAAGCTCTTCCTCTGCCTTCTTTAGCCATTGCATTTATACTATGTAGTTGGAAATTTTTAAAAGCAAATGTCTTTCCAGGACTTTCCAAACTGAAATTTCTGTTTGAGAATCTTATGGGAGTTAATGTGCCAACAGGGAAGCCAGAATATGGAACGGTGTGTTTGAGAGGGCTGAAAAAATGGCTGGAATTGAGAAAGGGAGCATTAGAGCTACTGTTCTAATTGAAACACTCCCAGCTGTGTTTCAAATGGACGAAATCCTCTACGAGCTTAGAGATCACTCTGTTGGTTTGAACTGTGGAAGATGGGATTATATTTTCAGCTATGTGAAGACATTCCAGGGTCATCCTGATCGATTACTGCCTGACAGGTTTCTGGTTGGAATGGCTCAGCACTTCATGAAAAGTTACTCTGATCTGCTCATCTGGACTTGTCATAGGCGCGGAGTCCACGCCATGGGAGGAATGGTAAGTGATTATCTTATGATCTTCTGTGCATTAATGGAAAATTTGGGAAAACTGCATAAAAAGGCAGAAAGGGCTAGCAATTTCTGCCTCGACTAAAACATGACATGTTAAAAGTGATCCGAATTATGCAATAATATTAGCTATTAAAGGTAAATTCTTGAGAGATCACAACTCATGCTGTTTACTCATACAGGCTGCTCAGATTCCAATCAGAGATGATCCAGCTGCCAACGAGGCAGCTCTGGAGCTGGTGAGGAAGGACAAACAAAGAGAGGTGAGAGCTGGACATGATGGAACCTGGGCTGCTCACCCAGGTCTGGTTCCAGTTTGTATGGAAGTTTTCACCAACCACATGGCCAATTCACCTCACCAAATCGAAACCGTGAAGCGAGTAGATGCTGCTAATGTGACGGAGGAAGACTTGTTACAGAGGCCAAGAGGCGCCCGGACCTTGGAAGGCCTTCGCCTCAACACCCGAGTAGGGATCCAGTACCTAGCCGCATGGCTAACCGGATCCGGATCGGTTCCTCTCTACAATCTGATGGAGGATGCTGCAACAGCAGAGATAAGCAGAGTCCAAAACTGGCAGTGGCTGAAGTATGGAGTGGAATTGGATGGGGATGGACTGGGAGTGAAGGTGACCCCGGAACTCTTCGGCAGGGTGGTGGAGGAAGAAATGGCTAGGATTGAGAGGGAAGTTGGGAAGGAGAAGTTCAGGAAAGGGATGTACAAAGAGGCCTGTAAGGTGTTCACTCAGCAATGCACAGCACCAACCCTGGATGATTTCCTCACTCTCAATGCCTACAACAACATTGTCATCCATCATCCATCTGGATCTGCTAAGCTCTAAGGTGGTTATTAATTAAAGGCTGTTTCCTTTTAAGACTTGATCATTAATTTATCTGTATGTGTTAGTTAAATTTGCTGCATCTGTGACTGTTGTTTGGTGGGAAAAATTGAATAATGATGTTTTCAGTCTCTTTTCTGGAATAAGGGAGTTGGAGACTATCATAAAAACATCTCTGGGTACGATCATACCAGTACTAACACATCGGATCTCATTAGAATTCCGGAGTTAAGCGTACTTGGGTGAGAGTAGTACTATGATGGCCCCTGGGAAGTCCTTTTGTTGTATGTACCCCTCCTTTTCATTTACAAATATTTATAATGGAGTTGGAGACTGGAGAGGAGTCACTGTATGACTCGTGTTGGTGCCAATGATATATGCTGTCTTTTCAAGTGTTGTCTGGCTGTTAATATATTTACTATTTAGTGTTTATGAAAATCTATCCAGTTTTAGTAAATGGCTGTTTTTTAAGAAGCTTATATATGGTGAGTTTGTTTGGGGGTTTGGAGGTGAGAAATGGGAATAAAAATGATAAATAGTGTTTCGTCGGGGAGAATGATTTCTTGGGACTCACTATCATTGCCAAGTTTTGACTATTCATCGATCCCTCTCCAATTTTGGGAGGCATGGAAATTATTATACTACAAAAAATAATTTTAAATCCAATATTTTTTATAAAAAATTATAATTAGTAATAATTATCAAAATAATACATTTAAACACAAATTTTATGATATATTAAAAAATCACAAATTGAAATGAAGTGAGAGTAATTGTAATAATTTTTTTTGTAAAACTATGATGTATAATTTTAAAATTCTTTCAATGAGTAATAAGTTTTAATAATTATATTTGGACTTTGATAATTCTTTAAATTTTGCCTAAAGAATCACAATAATCTGAAAATGCCTATAATAGGGGATGTGACACAAAATGCCTTTGGATTCTGGTACCTTGCGTTTTGAAGTGGTAGCCTGGACGGATGGTGATAGGGCTCGGATTGGGGTGGTTATTGCTCGGCCCAGGTATTATAAGTGTGGATAAGGAAAGTAAAAGATAAAACAAGCGGGGCTATCCGCTTGTTCCACTCCGACGCTCAAGTTAGCAAAGTATAAGAAATAAGTGTATTGACCAAGTGCGTAGAATGTAAGAAATCGCATACCTTTCTTGGCCTGACCTCCGAATATATATAGCCTCACCTTGATACTCTGCCCGTTGCACTTTTTCCAGACCACTATTTTTAACGCCCTCCTCATTTGCCTCCCTCTTGATGACCCGGACCACGCTCCTTTGTCTTAACTTCCTTGCACATAGATATGGCCACGGTTCCAGTTCGAACCGGAATCGACCTGGAACACGCGACCCTTTGCTAGAATTGAAAGGTTTTAAGCAAAATTGGTTAACCACTTCAACTATTTACTTTTTTTGAACTTATTTCTTATAATTATAATTATATTATATGTTTAACATATAATATATATATATATACTATTTTTAAATATATATTATAATAATATATAAACTAAAAGTATACTTTTTATATATATTATTAATATAATATAAATAAGCATTAAATTAAATTAAATTATATCCAACCGCAACTTCCGCAAATGATGAAGATGAATTATTTGAATATTCAAAATGTATTTATTTTGTAAAAGTTTCAATGCTTCAAAGTTCAAACTTTGATTTCTCACGATTTATAACAAGGCATCACTCTCTTAATTTTTTTTAAATAATATATTGAGGTATTATTCATCTTTATATATTTTTTTCACAATTTATTTTTGTATATTTTATTATATAAATAATTTAATTGTTTAAATGTATGTACCGTTACTACAGATTTTACTTTATTTTTGTAATTTTAATTATTAATAAATAATTGAGTTATTAATTGAGTCAAAATAAAATAACATTTATAAGTTAAAATTGTTAAATAAACGAAAAAATTGTTAAATAAACGGTAAAGATTGGAATCGGAACTGGAACCTTGACAGAACCTGAACCGTGACAGACTGGAACTGGAACCGTGGCAAAACCTGAATTGGAATCAGAACCGGCTGTTCTGGAACCGGCACAGAACCGTCCCCCCAAGGTTCCAGTTCCAGTTCTACTGATTCATGAACCGTAACTTGCGGTTTTGGAACAGTAACCAACGGTTCCGGAACCGTGGCCATCCCTACCTGCACAATCCTTGCCCCTAATAATAGCGAATATCCCCGCCTCCTAGTTACTGCCTGGTAACTTTGCCACGTATCTTTATTCGGGCCTTTTAGCCCGGTTACACTCTTCCTTACTGTGTTTTTAGCCCGGCTAAGTGACCTTTTCCCGACCTAACTCCCTTACTTTATTCTTCTTCCTTTTGGACCTTTACATTTTTATTCCTTTTGGACTTACTGTCCATCAATTGGGCTAGGCCCAATACCTTACTCACTTTTAGGCACACCGACAAGCCCCCAGTATTGTGTTTTTTAATCTGATTAAAACATAATACTTAACCATTTCCTTCTCCCCCCCCCCCCCCCCCCCCCTTATCTTGGGCCTGTATTCAATTATTCTGAAATTTTTTTACTAAACTTCTATGTCCCCTAGCCCTCCGAGATTTAATAATGTTCACTTTATTTATTCTTTCTGCCTACATGTATTTACTCATAGCCCTCCGAGAGACTAAGAATGCTAGCCCACATAGGTACTTGAACTCTTGATTTTTCAAGTATATCCCCCCAAGAAATAACAATCTCCCCGATTTTTATTTTTACCCTTAGCCCAACATTTTGTCCCATCCCTTGGCCTACAGAAATTATATACCCAAAGTCTAGCTCAAGAAACGAATTGTTAGCCCTGCCAAAACAATGAAGTCCAAAAGTACTTTAAGATAAGAATAAAGACAACCCAAGGAGGAAACTGTACCTGATTTTGATGAGTTAGACCTTGTACTATGCCTTTTCGCAATTTGTACTTCCCTTCTCGAAATCCGAAACTGATGTCTCAGCGCTGAGTCCAGGCCAAGATAAAGAATCCGAGCTAAAGCCGGGTGAATATTCTAGTAGATCATATGCGCAGCTTTGAATATTGAAAAGCCCATCATATCATTATGTCAGAACACGCTTTCCCTTCCTTGATAACTGAGACCCGTTTTGGTTCAACTTCCCACGAAGTCCTTCAATTCAGCTTCCCACTCCCCCCCTCAACTTTACTAAATAAGTGCCCACAATGCCTATAATTCCTTTATACCCTAATTCCTCACCTTCCAAATCTTGCCTTCTTTAAGCGAATTTTATTGCAGAATACCTTTACCCTTCTCCTTGCTGCCTTTTTGGTGAGATTTGCGTTTCCATATTGAATTCCTATTTCCTTAGTCGTAACTCCTCATACCTCCTTGGATTCCCTTCTTGTTCCCTTCAAATCGCAAACTGCAAGATGGCTGATGAGAAGAGCTCTGCCATGAACATTCCCGCCGTCGCAGGTCAGTCCTCTTCTCCTGCTCTTTCTAATGCAATTGACTCCGAAGCCACTCTGAGTAAATCCTCTCCTAGAGTTCAGCCTGGAACTGCTAGGTTAACCCAACCCAAAGCATCCTTCCTTTTACTCCAGTAGAACCAACTATAGTGCTCGCCGATGTGAGAATTGAGGGTGACTCCTCTGCTACTCCCTCGACGCTAGCCAAAAGAAAATTTCCATCTTTGCCGAACTTGGCTCCCGCAAAGAAGACGCAAAAAATCTTCAAAGCATCTACCTCTCAGCCAAAAGATTCTACCACCGCTCTCCCAACTGCTTCGACCAAGAATCCCTCGCCGCGATTCTACGCCGATGAGATTGCAAGTGAGATGACTGCCCCAGATCTAGAGGCCTTGAAGTCTTCTTGTTACTTTGATCTTGAAGTGACGGTTCGGCTTGCCACCGCCGAGGAGAGGGCTAACACAACTACCGACAGGTGGATAGCTGTTTGCGAAGAGTGACCTAAGGTTGTCGGCTCAAAGTTTTTTTGCTGAAGCATGTGAGTATTTTAAAGTAGGTTTGACCCAATTTGTGCCCAACACCCTTCGATTTTTGGTGGGCTTTATCTGTGTATGTGCCGAAGCCGAGCTAACTCTAACTATAGTTTTATTGTTGCAATACTTCATGATCCGCCAATATAGCCATGGCCCGGGATGGATCACCCTTCAGAAAAGAAGGAACGGGTAATCTTTAGGGTTGGACTTTCCAGATTCCGTGAAAAACTGGAAAAAGAAATTTTTTATGGCCAAGGCGGAATAAGCACACCTCCTATGCCGGTGGAAAGACTTGGTACTACCGGATTCGCAAGACCGGGATATGAGTGACACCGAGATCCAATCCTACTGCAGAGTTTTAGAGTCGTCTAACTTGAAATACTCCAGCCCAACCCTGTAGAGTCATTTTTAATGTGGGTCAAACTTAGCTCGGCCCCGAATATTGAAGGCCAAAGTAACACTCTCGTCTTTGCCGTAATCTTGATTATATTATGTTCTATATGTCGGACTAACTTTAATTTTGTCTTTTTGTTTTGCAGGTGGATTTGGCAGCTATGGCTGGAAGAGGAAATCCAACTGTCAGTTAGCCCTGACTGTTGCTGTCGGACCGAAGAAACTGGCCAACCGAATTGACCTGACCCAAGACCCTGAAACCGGGACCACCATGGCCTCCTCCACCCAGTAAATGCAGACCCAATCCCCATCCCTCTCATGAATGTCCATAAATCCGGTGCCTCTCTTGAAGAAATTCAAGAGGCTAAGCGGGCCAAAGCCCCTATCTCCGACCCAAGTAAAGATTTTTCGATCTCCTCTGCAGCTACCTTAGCCCCTTTGATTCCTAGCCCGGTCAAGTTGATAGGCCCTTGAGACCCAAAAACGAAAGAAAGAATGATCATACTAAAAGAGGATAAGATAGACTAGCCTCGCTAGCCCGGCCCATTGTGCAACCCCACTTGCCCGAGCCTCAATTTGGAGATCCTATGCCATATGCGGAGCTTGTCTCATATTCGCACAACTCTTACAAGGAAATTCTAGAAGCCGGTCACTTCCTTAGAGAAGAGGTAGAGCAGATAAACGACTTAGCATCTTTCATCACCCATCGTGAGGCTCACATCTCGACTCATTTTAAATGGGTAAACATCAAGATTTTGTGTACAAATCAAGTTATCTGCAGTTTCTAACCTTTATGAATGTCCTAGGTGGGAGTTAACTATGCATCCACGACAAAAAGGACAATTGCACTAGATATCCTGGCCCAAAGCTATGAGCAAGAGAGGCAAAAAAGACCGAAGGAAGAAATCGAGGAGCAGAAAGTCAAACTGGGAACAGAATCCAACAAGGTGACCGACTTACAAGCCCAAAACACCGCACTTCACCAAGAAAACCAAAGACTGAGCACAAAGTCGAGCCAGATGGAGACCAAGGTTTTCTCTCTGGATGAGTGATGAGAACCGGTCCAGGCGTATCCATCAGTTTGCCTAAACGAGACACTATGACGAGTTGGTTGAAATGGTGACCAGATTTTAAACAAAATGTGCCAATATTTTGTTCATAATTTCGGTCATGCATGCACAAACGTGGAGGTTGAGAAAGTAAATGGTGCAGCCAATTATCTCCTTTAAAATTCAACATGGGTACACATACAAAGAAAGCAAGGAGTTGAATCAATTCAATTCAATGAAAACTTGGAGTTTGAAGGAGTCAAAAAGCTGAACTTGATCAAATTCCTTGGACTAATAAGTAAATTCGGCTACACATTCAATGAAACCAATTTGATTCCATTCAATTAAGGCTTTGGGAGTTTTGGTCAAAGAAGGAAACCAATGCATGGAGGAAATGAAAGGTCAAAGGTTGGTCAAAAGCTCTTCAATTCATGGAAGCCTTTGGGAAGAGAATTAATTAGTTGCTGAATTTTGGTAACTCGAGAGTTTATCTCATGAAGCCAAGTCCGGTCCTTCCACATGAATTCAAGAAATTCAAGTCTCTTTAAATTCAAGCAAATGCATGGACTTTCTAGAATTCTAATGGTGGATTTTGATCAAAATTCAAGAAGTCCTATGGACCATTCAGCTTAGGGGTGATATCGAGCCAAGCCGAGAGTTCGAGCTCGAGTCGAGCCTAAAAATGAAGCTCAAGCTCGAGCTCGTATAAGATTTCTGAGCTCGAGCTCAAGCTCTTTAGGCATAAAAGCCAAGCTCAAAATTCTTAATTTTCTTCCCAAATTTTCTCTCATTTTTGATGTGGGATTGGGTGAGATTTACCTCAAAAATTGAGAAAACAAATGTGGCTTCAAAAAGATTCGAACCTGAGTCCCCAGGTTTCTCTTTCAATTATCTTACCATTACACCAAATTTATTTTCATGTTAATATGTATAAATGATAAATTATATATGTATTTTTTTCCTTTTTAAAAATTGTTTTTCCTTATCGAGCTGTTCACGAACGTAATCGAGCTTTTATCCCCCTTGTTCATTTATTGTTCGTTTATTAATCGAGTTTAAAAGTTTGTTTGTGTTCGTTTATTAATAAATAAATGCTCTCGAACTGAGCTTTTAACAAGTCGATCCCGAGCTTGTTTGTGAACGTTCGTATTGTTCTCAGCCCTAATTCAGCTACACCATTAAATGGAGAAAATCTTATTCAATTTAAGGCTTTCATTTTCTATTCTAGAATAGTCTTAGCTTTTAGTTTATAAAAAGGCACTCTTTGTAATCATTTAAAAACAGCGTGGAAGAAATGTAATATGTGAGTTTGATAACTCTTTTAGAACTTTCTGAACTTATCAAGACTTCGTCTTGTGGCATTCAAAAACTTATCAAACCACCGTGGTGAATTGTTTGTGGCATTTCTATACCAAGGTTCTCAAAAAATTGCATAATCGTGGGTCAAGGTTAACCAAACTGAGGTTCTTTTTGTCCATTTGTTGACAGGTCGAGGTCTTCACCACACAACCGAGAGCCTCTTAGAACGATCGGCACAACTTGATTAAGTCCACTCCGGGCAAGATCACATCAATGAGAAAATTAAGGCCCTGGAGAAAGCTTTACAGAAGGGGAATGAAGCTGCGGAAACCAAGATTGCCAAGCTGGAAGAGGCCAATGAGTCAGCCCGGGAGAACTTCCGACTCAAGATCGAGGAGGTTATAGCTCAAGGTGAAACGGAATGTAGTACCCAACTTTAAAAAAGGAGCTTTGTTGGACTTGCTCAACCGACGCTTCTTAGAGTTGGTTCAATGCGGATTTACCATCTGCTGGGATAAGTTCCGCGGCCCTCAATTGCTTGAAAATGCCCTGGATTCCATGGCTCCTCAATCTTTGCTGCCAGTTGGCGTAGATCCATTCAAGCTAATTGATTAGACTAAACAGGAGTGCCGGGACTTAGGTATCCCTCTACCTGAAGACCCGGTCGAAAGAGAAGAAGAAATTGGGACGTGCCATCCTCAGAATCAAGAAGCCACCTCCAAGACTCCCCCACTTTCATTTGTTTGAACTTTTATTGTTAGTATTAGTAACACTTCTTTCCTTAGTGTAGATGAACTGGGCCGGCAAATGGGTTTTTCAGCATATCTCCAAGACTGACCTTTATTTCTTTATTTATTTCCCTTTGCACTTGCTTAAACATATTATTTTCGTAAGTGAACTACATGCCAAGCCCAGGGAACCAAAGTTCCCTCTAGGTCTTCTAAGACGTAACTTCCTGTAGGTCTTGCTTCGATCACCCGGTAAGGCCCTTCCCAACTGGGGGCCAACTTGTCATGGTCTTGATGTTTACTAATACTTCGGCTGCGCAGCACTAAGTCTCCAGGAACAAAAATCCTCAGCTAGACCCGCGAGTCAAAGTACTGTCTTACCAAATTCTTGTAATTAACCTGATGAACATAAGCATCATCCTAAATTTCTTCTAACTCGTCTAAGTTGAGCTTCAAACTATTTTGATTTTGGTCCCTTTCAAAGTACATAACTTGATGTACGTTGACTCTAACTTCGGGAGGTATAACAGCATTTACTCTGAATGCTAACTCAAAAGGTGTTTTGCCTGTGGAAGTCTTTGGCGTAATTCGGTGGCACCATAGAACGTGAAGTAATTGTTTTACCCATCCTTTGCCATGATCTTCAAGTCTCGTCTTGATTCTATGTAACAGCGTTCGATTGGTTAGCTCTACTTGTCCATTAGTCGGTGGATGGGCCACAGATGCAAATCGTTAAACTATTCCCAATTTTTTGTACAAAGCAATGAACTCTTTCGATTCAAATTGAGTTCCATTGTCCGAGATAACCGACTGGGGTATGCCAAACCGACATACAACCTGACGCCATAAAAATCGAGCTACCATCATTCCCGTGATGTTTGTCAACTCCTCTACTTCTACCCACTTTGTAAAATAATCAATGGCCACCACTAAGTATTGACAGGAGCCAGCCTAAGGAAAAGGTCCCATCAGATCTATCCCTCATTCCGCGAAGGGCCATGGAGCCAGAATTCAAGTAAAGGTTGAAGCTAGTAATCGAGGCACCTATGCATACTTTTGACAAGTTAAACAGTGTTGGACCAACTCCGTAGCTTCATCAAACAATCGAGGCCAATAAAAACTTGCTCCAACTACTTTTTTAGCCAAGTTCTGACCTCCTATATGAGCTCCATAATCCCCTTGGTGTACTTCCCACAATGTTGCCTTGGTTTCGATCAGTCCCAAATATTTTGAAAGGGGCATAAAAAAGCCCTTTTTGTACAAATCCTCCCCTATAATCTGGTACTGTTTTGCTTTTCGCCGTAGCCGTTGGGCCTCATTTCTAGAATTAGGTAAAAGACCATCATGCAAAGACGTCCACATGGGGACCTTTCAATTTGCTTCGAATATGTGCAAAACTAGCGCCCTAGCCATACTTCGTGTTTGAACCTCCTCTACTAACACCTACTTAGTTAGGTGTGAATAAACTGAAGAAGCCAACTTAGAAAGAGCGTTTGTATTTGTATTTCTTCCCTTAGGAATCCGCTTTATGCACCACTCCATGAAATACCCCAATAAACCTCGCACCAGTGCCAAGTACGCCCCCATTTGTCTGTCCTTAGCCTCATATTCTCCCAGAATTTGTTTGACCACCAATTGTGAGTCGGAACAAATTTTTAACTTCTGAGCCAATTTTAGCTCCTAACTAACTTCCAAGCCAATTTTAGCTCGGCCACCATGGTCTCGTATTCGGCTTCATTATTCGTGGCAGAGAAACAAAACCGTAAAGCGTACATGTGAACAGCGCCAGAAGGACTAGTAAGGATTAGTCCTGCAACGGCCCATGAATGACTTGATGCCCCGTCTACAAAAAGAACCCATTGACTAACAGGCTCGGGGGTGGACCAAATGGGCCCTACAGGAACCAAAGAATGTGTTTCTGCTGCCTCGGATACACCTTCTGCAAGAAAATCAGCAATAACTTGTCCTTTTAAGGATGTCCGGGGCTTAAAAAGGATGTCGTAATCCATTAACTCAATGGCCCATTTGGTAAGTCGTCTCGAGACACCAATCTTTTGTAAAACTGCCTATAATGAAGCGTCCGTGAATACTATGACCGGGTGAGCGTCGAAGTAAGGTCGGAGGCGCCTAGTGGAATGAACAAGAGCTAAGACTAATCTTTCCAAATCTGAATAGTTGCGTTCAGTAGCCTGCAAGACTTTGCTAACAAAATAGATGGACTTTTGCACCCCATTATCATCACATAGCAAAACCGAGCTAATCACTAATTTAGTAGCAGCTGAATACATGTACAATGATTCCCCGGGCATGGGCATGGTTAAAGATGGCAATGAAGCTAACTAAGTTTTTAACTGATCAAAAGCTACTTGACACTTAGGAGTCCAAAAGAAATTGTCTGATTTTTTCAAAACATTAAAAAATGGTAAAGCTTTTTCTGCTGACCAAGACAAAAATCTATTTAGAGCGGCCAACCGCCCTGTTAGCTGTTGAACTTCATGTATTGACCTAGGAGGATGCATTTGTAAAATGGCCTCCGCCTTTTTTGGATTAACAGAAATACCCCATTCAGATACTATATACCCCAAGAATTTTCCCGAAGTAGCCCCAAAAATACATTTCTTAGGATTTAAGCGTAGTTTGTATTGAGCCAAAGTCTCTCGTAAATCGATTAAGTAAACATATGCATCTTTACTTTTAACTAACAAATCATCGACATAAGCTTCTATGTTCCGTCCTAACTATTTTTTGAAAACCTTATTAACTGATCGTTGAAAAGTAGCTTCAGTATTTTTTAAACCAAAAGGCATAGTAATAAAATAATAAGTACCTTTATCCGTAATCAACGGATTTTTCTCCTCATCTTTCTTAGCAATGAAGATTTGATGATAGCCCTTGTAGCTGTCCAAGAAAGTAAGAAAGCGAAATCTCGCAATTGCATCGACCAAAGCATCAATTAAGGGCAAAGGAAACCAGTCTTTTGGAAAGGCTTTATTCAAATCTGTAAAATCAACACACATGCGCCAGTTACCGTCCAGCTTAGGGACTAATACCAGGTTAACTAACCATTCGGGATAATCACAAATAATCCTTACCTCTAGTAGGGCATTGACCTCTATTTCTACATACCGGCTACGTTCCCCACCAAAGCTGCGCTTCTTTTGCCTTACCGGTTTATGATGAGCATCAATGGATAGCCTGTGTTCAATGACATCCCAAGAAATGCCTGGCATATCCTCCGGACCCCATGCAAATACTTCCATAAACTCACATAATAACTGAAGTAATCATATTCAAGTTGGAAAGAAAGGTCGGCTTCGACCTTGATTGCCTTGCTTGGGTTGGCTCCTAATGGAATCTCCTTGATCTCGACACCAGCTTCAATGAGTCGCTCAGATCGGTCGGCTGGATCATTCAAATCGGTGATATCGATGATCCGAGATGACCCTTGGGTCGAGGTGGGCTGAGGTGGGGCCTCTAATGGTACTGTTGCGAGTTTCGTCTATCGGGTGCAGCCAAGTTGACCGAGCTAGGGTCTTTTAATGAAGCAGTATAGCACTGCCGCGCCTGTTTAACATCACAACAAAGGGAAGCAACCCCATCTATGGTAGAAAATTTTAGCAACATATGCATAGTGGAAGCTATTGCCTGAAAGCGATTTAAACCGAGCCTACCGAGATAGACATTGTAAGGCGATGGCTCGTTGATCACCACAAAATCTATGGTTTCTGTCCGTTTTTAGCTGGCCAGCTATCAAGGTAACTGGTATGCTCAACTGTCCTGTGGGTATAACATAGTGGTTGCCAAATCCAACTAAAGGTGTGTGCACCGGGTCTACCTGAGCCTTATGCAATTGACAGCCCTCTAATGCTTTAATAGTAATAATGTTACTAGAACTACCAGAATCAATTAATGTCCTTCTAACTTGAAAATTAGAAATATAGCAATATACGACAAGAGGATCATCACAAGTATACGGCAGAAAATGATCTTTATCCCCAAAAGAAACAACAGAGGTTGTAGGGTCTACCTTTCACTTACCCAAATTACCATCCATGTGCCGATAGGCCTGTTTCTGTTGACGGTTTGAGTCCCCTAGAGTGGATTCATCGGCAATAGTATTTACTACCCCCGCAATAACGGGATCTAAACCAGACCTTACCTGGGACCCCCATGTGTCGGGTTGAGAACACTCTCAACCAAAATGACAGGGCTCCCTGCATCAGTAACACCCCACTAGTATGTCTCGGTTAAACTGGACTGGGGGTTTAGGACAAGGTCCCACTTGGGAATATTGTGGCAACTTACCCCCTTGAATTAGCTTAGCGATTTCTGAAGTCAGATCCCTGCAATCATTAGTATTATGACCAATATACTTGTGATAATTACAATACATATTGGGATTCACCCGACGGTAGGCCTCGGTATAGGTCGGGCTAGGGGTAATAACCCTTGATTCTAGATGGCGGTATGAATGTCAACTCGGGAGGCTGAGAAGGGCTCTATAACCTACACTGAGTTAGCACTTGTCCCGACCTTAGGCCCAGTATCAGTAGCACCAATAAAGTTCTATCTCTTACCCCCACCCTGATATGGGACATGAGAAGAAGCTTTTCACTTACCATCGTTATTTAAAAGTCCATTTTCGCGGTCCTTTTTAATGTCATCTGTCATTTCTATGACAGCAAAATTAGTGGTTGTAACCATCATGTCTAAGTATGTGAATAGAGGCCTAATAGCCAACTCTATGGCTAAAGGACCTGACCTTAACCCTGTTCATAAAGGATCTCATCCTGGTTTTATCATCTTTTTCATGGCAGTGTCTAGATTCAACATTAAAACGATCTATGTAAGTTTGTTGCCCTTCCCCTACCCGTTGAGTAATGTTCATAAGAAGCGAGATTGGTTTAGATAATATTTTATTACCCATGAAATTGGGTAAAAATCAATCCCTAAATTGATCTAATGAGTGAATAGAATTGCGAGGTAAGAAACAGTACCAACTAATAGCGTTGCCCTTCAATGTATGATGAAATGTCATGCATCACTTAGCATCAGATAACTTGGCCGCATCCATGACACTCATGCACTGCATCCAATGAGCCGTTGGGTCGGTGGTACCATTATACTTGTCTACCTTACCTATACTTTTATAACCCGGCTGAAATGATGCTCCTTGTATCATCTGGCTAAACGGATGTGACACCTGAGAAGTAGGCCCCACACGCTCGTTTTTGTTGAGTTGGCGATCCAAGCCTTGCTGTGTGCATAGCTAGAACAGGGTAATGCCCCCCTCTCCCCCATATACTGTCGATACCCTGGAATGTTCATTAGTGGCCCATTATACCCTAGAGGAAACCCTTGGCCTGGATAATTAGCCCCCCCGGTATAATATCCCAGATTTACTAGAGGTGGATAACCTCCTGGTGGCTGTGGGATCCTATTGGTCCCCGCCCCATAATGCTGAAGCTAATCCATACCCCCTACCCCCCTATGAAAAGGAGAAGGATGAGATGGCCCAGATGGATATCTCCCAACATTGTCCCTTGTGAACCCTGGTTGAATCGGTATATTAGGCTGTATATAGCCATGTAGGATGATAGTCTAGACCGGAGGAGCCTCAGATAGTATCGGAAATGACTAGAAACAGGGGGATTGGCCCCTGGAACACCACGATGCCCTCCCCAATAGACAGATGGCCCAGCAACAGGCATTCCCCACCCTGGATAAGGCAGAAAAGCAGGTATAGCAACGGAACTCTCCGGGAGGGGCAAAGTACCTCCAGCCATGGGCCTCGATTGTGATCCATCTCCGGTTGGATTGAAATGAACTCCTGCAGACGACAGAATCGAAGTTAAAGGTAAACTAGTAAGCCCGTCTACCTGCGATGGAGGGGGGTCTTCAATAATGGTGATGATCTCAGGGTCGAATGTCCCGACAGCAGAAGTGGGAAGGCCAAAATGAGGCATGAATCTGGTGGTGAACCCATGAGGGGTCATGTGTGCAAGAAATGAGAACAATCGATAAAATTTGGCTTGTTCATCCTGTTCCTTCTAGGGGGTCATAGTGACAGAAGAAGAAACGGTAGAAACCACAATGGAAGGAACGGCTGTAATAGGTGGAGCCACTGTAGCAGTTGGAATAACGGTGGCAGTCGGAGTGGTGATGGTGGAACTAACAACGGTAGCACCTTCGGGTATCGTGACGGAAATATTGTAAGTACCAGAACCTAGAGCACCTTGTGTCATGGTGTCAACAAATTTCTTTAATTGTGAAGAAAATTTGATGAAGAGATTGATCAAATAGTCCCCACAGACGGTGCCAGTTGATGTGACACAAAATGCCCTTGGATCTCGGTACCTTGCGTTCTTGAAGTGGTAGCCCAGACGGATGGTGATAGGGCTCGGATTGGGGTGGTTATGGCTCGGCCCAAGTATTGTAAGCATGGCTCTGGAAAGTAAGAGAGAAAATAAGCGGGGCTATCCCCCCTGTTCTACTCCGACACTCAAATTAGCAAAGTATAAGAAATAAGTGTATTGATCAAGTGTGTAGAATGTAAGAAATCGCGCACCTTTCTTGGCCTGACCTCCGAATATATATAGCCTCTCCTTGATACTCTGCCTGTTGCGCCTTTTCTTGACCACTGTTTTTTACGCCCTTCTGATTTGCCTCCCTTTTAATTACCTGGACCACGCTCTTTTGTCTTAACTATCCTGCACAATCATTGCCCATTTGCCCCTAATAATAGCCAAGATTCCCACCTCTTAGTTATTGCCTGGTAACTTTATCACGTATCTTTATGCCGGCCTATAGCCTTTTAGCTCGGTTACACTCTTCCTTACTACGTTTTTAGCCCGGCTAAGTGACCCTTCTACTGACGTAACTTCTGCATTTTTAGCCCGGCTAAGTGACCCTTCTACTGACCTAACTTCCTTACTTCATTCTTCTTCCTTTTGGATCTTTACATTTCTATTCCTTTTGGGCTTATTTTCATCTATTAGGTCAGGCTCAATACCTTACTCACTTTTAGATACACCAATATATAAAGAAATATTAAAACTATCAATAATGAAAACACCAAATTGCAAAAGTATCACAAAGTTAAAACATAAAGGACTGAAAATACTTTTCTTCAATCCCATCTATAGTTCAAACTTTGTTTCTTCCTGATAAACTTTGTGTCGGTTCATTATTTCAGACTAAACGTTTGATTAATGTTGCTTTTGTCCCAATGAAAAAGTCATATTTAAAATTATATTTTATAATTTACAAATAATTATATTTTGCAATTTTTCTAATAATAATTTGATTTTCCTTGTCTAACGTAAAGAGTTCCAATCTCATAGCAACCCAGGTAATAATTTATTCAAATTCTGATCAATAAAAATGATTCTCTCATTCCCAATGGAAAAGTTTAGTTTTTTCTTCTTCTTCTTCTTCTTGTTTTTTTCCTTCATGTCAATGAAAAGGAGTATTTTTTTTTAATATATTTATATTCTATACCCTTACTAATATTATTGTGTTTGGTCAACAGTGTTTTCACACTTCAAACATAAAGATATAAATGAAATAATTGTGACAAATAACTTATGGAAAAATGACACTTTTGGTCCCCTAATGCTTAGGGGTGACACTTTTGGTCCCTAAAATTTTGTTCCAGTGATATTTTTGGTCCCTTTACCTGCCCGGGGCTATGGAACAAAGGATTATCCCGGACCTACACCGAGGTATTGACGGTGATTTTAAAATCTCGCAGAATGTGATACGATGAGATAAAATGCAAAGACAGGGAACGGGTTACCTACTCTTAACGGTCAAAGCGAGCCCCTTTCTTTGATTCTGAATTAAAGTTAAAGAATTCAGAATGAATCAAATCTCCCCAAGTAGGATTCGAACCTACGACCAATCGGTTAACAGCCGACCGCTCTACCGCTGAGCTACTGAGGAACAATGGTACTTGTTTTATAAGTACAAAATATAAATTGTCTAAAATATTGAGTTCAATAAAAAAAAATTTAAAAATTCACCTCTTATTAAAACAAAAAAATAGCGAGCATTTTCTAGAATGAAACTGTTGTTGTCTCTGGATAATGAAATTTAGCAAATTAGTACTGTAGCTATAGCTATAAAATACTTTGATTTATATGGGAATAGGGAAACCAATACCAAAGTTCTTCTAGAATTTTTTTTATCGAAGGTGATATAATTTTTATTTGTGCTTGTGAATACAATGATAATCAATCTAATTCCGTTGGAATTTTTTTTTTATTCTAACAGTATAATTTTTGAAGTGTTTGCAATTTTTCTTTGTTAAAAAGATATTTTAGTTAATATGACACTTTCTTTTCTAACACCTCAAAAAAGTAACATGTCATTCACTTTGCTTTCAAGACTCCAAAGTTATTCACTAACCAATTATGCAACTTTGATTAAAAAAATTTTGGCAGAATTTTGGTACTGATTTCCCTAGTCTCACATACCATCAAAGCATTTTATAGTTATAGCTACAATACTAATATACTAAATTCCATTATCTAGATATAGCAGTAGTTTCATTCTAAAAAATACTCACTATTTTTTTGTTTTAATAAGTGGTGATTTTTTTTAATTTTTTGATTGAACCTAATATTCTAGACAATTTATATGTTGACCCCAAATTACCTATAAAGCTAGTAAGTTGACCAAATAAGGAGGATGAATCGGATCGGGAGAAATAAGGTAGAGTTTCTGCTGCCATATGCTTCAGGGGAACCAATATTTTGCCGGAACACTACTTCTTCAGATCTAGAGGGAAATGAGATTATTAAGCTCTAATATCCTTGTCTGTGGGTTTCTGCTACTCCTTCATTAAAAAATGAGAAATCAAGAAATGTGCTCCACTGCAACAACATTGTTTCTTCAGATCTGGAAATCTTCTCTTTAAACAAATTACTCCAACCATCGAATCACGCATTTTATTTCAAGAAAATTTTCCAGATCTAGCTAGGAGAGTCTCTCCACCTTATTTTTCCGTTCTTGACTCACCCTCACCACCGCAAGAGCTTCACAACAAATTTTTTCAGTTTGGGATCTCAAGGCCGGAAATGGACTGCATTCCGGAGATCGAGTCCCCACAGATAGAGCCAGTTGATGAAGCAGGTTTTGCCGGCGAGGTCTTCAGGTCGGATCCGCTCCGATCTGTCATCTCCAACACCTGTACTAGAGGGAGAAGTCCCCGGTTAAGCTCCGATGCCAAAGTCAGTATTTTAGACACAGGAGAAATATAGTAAAACTAGAGAAAAAATGTACCAAAGAGAGAGTCCCTTGTAATGGTGATGAAGGTGCCTATTTATAGAGGTGAGGGTGCCAGTCATTGCCCGTGGGTCATTGTCCACCGGTCCATGTATAAATAGTCTTGCAATGATGGGGCATCTTGGGCTGGATCGTAAACTTAGTAATTGAGCACCGGGTTGGGCCGAAGGGCAAACCGGGCACACAAAGTAAGAATTCTAATGATATATAGGCATTAATAAAGGTTTCTCAAATACGGTAGAAAAATTTGGGAAACAAAATTGACCATTGCAACACGGTATAATATTTTAGAAACTTCTAAAATAGAAATCTTTAAACTCTACATGCATCTCCAAACCAAGTTTGCCTATTGCCTAAAACTAACAAATATATTTAAATGGCCATTTGTAAAAAAAAAAATTTGAAAGCTTTCTAGAAAAAACAGAAATGGGGAAAAAAAAATTTCAAACCTTCGCCTAGAATAAATAAGACATGATTATTTTACAAGAGCGAGAAAACTATTTTTCAGACCAAATTTAGCGTTGCCTTCCACTTTGTACTGATTGCCCTCCTTTTTTCAAAGTCTGTCCTTTTTCTTAATATTTATTGCCCTTAACACTAATTTTTCCTAAAAATGCACTACAAAATATTTTTTTATTTTAATTCGGAACTTAGAAAAACTTCCCAAACCTTCACCGAGGATAAATAAGTTATGGATAATTTCACATGAACGTGAAAAATAATTTCGGACCAAATTGAACTCTGCTGTTAGATTTAGTACTGATTGGCCTCTTGTATTCAAAAGCTACCATTTCTCTTAATATTGATTGCCCTCCACCCACATTTCGGCTAAAAATGAACTGTAAAATATTTTTATTTTTAGTGGGGGACTTGAAAAAAATTTCCTAACCTTCGCCGATAATAATTCAACTGTGGATAATTTTACATTAGTGTAAAAACTATTTTTCAAAAAAATTGAACGTTGCCCTTCCACTTTGTACTGATTGCTCTCTCTCTCTCTCTTTTTTTTCTCCAGAGAATGCCCATTTTCTTAAAGGGATATGTTATTTACAAGACCCATTTTACTATTCACAAGACACTTTTTAAAATTTCTAGTATTGAAAAGACAAAAGTATCCTTACCTATATTTTGAAAAAAAACTATCAACATAAATTTTCACCTACCAAAATATCCACGAGAACAATCCATATTTCAACGTAAATTAACAATTTACACACTTTTTTGCTTAAAGTTGGGATTTTTTTAAAAATTATTGCCTGGTATACAATATCACCCGGCAGAAAATCTCGCCCATGCCGGGCATGATTTTCTAGAAATGTCGTAAAATGGTGGCGTACTGTGGCGGCATTTTTGCAAAATACTGCTGTGGTTTATTTATTTATTTATTTTATTTTTATAAAGTGAAGGGCATTTCTATATTTTCACTGCAAAAACTTTAAAATCGTTCATGTAAATAGTAAATATGTTCTTATAAATAACATTTTCCTTCTTAAAACTGATTGCCCTCCACACTATTTTTTTTTTTCTAAAAATGCTCTACAAAATATTTTTTATTTTTATTTGGAACTAGTAAAAAAATTTCATAACCTTAGCCAAGAATAAATAAGACATGGACAATTTTACAAGAGCGAAAAAATTATTTTTCGAACAAAATTTAGTGATACCATTCAAATTTGTACTGATGGCCATCCTTTTCTCAAAAGCTGCCATTTTTTTTTAATACTAATTACCTTTCACACTAATTTTTCCTAAAATTGCACTATAAAATATTTTTTATTTTAATTGGCTGGGAAGAAATTCCCAAACCTTCACCGAGAATAAATAAGTTATGGTTAATTTCACGTAAACATGAAAACTAATTCTCGGACCAAATTGAGCGCTGCCCTAGACTTAGTACTGATTTCCTTCTCGTTTTCAAAAACTGTCATTTTTCTTAATACTGATTGCACTTTTCCTAAAAATGCACTATAACAAATTTTTAACTTTAATTCGGGACTTGAAATAAAATTCCCAACCCTTCGCCAAGAATAAATAAGTTAGATAATATTAGGGGAGTGTGAAAACTAATTTTTAGATCAAATTGAGCGCTGTTCTTCTACTTAGTTTCGATTGCCCTCTTATTTTCAAAGGCTGCCCTTTCTCTTAATATTGGTTGCCCTCCACACCAATTCCGATTAAAAATAAACTTTAAAATATTTTTAATTTTAGTTCGGGACTTGGAAAAATATTTCCTAACCTTCGCTGATAATAATTTAGCTATGGATAATCTTGCGGGAGCACGAAAATTATTTTCAAGAACAAATTGAGCATTGTCCTTCTAGTTTGTACTGATTTCCCTATTTTTCTCAAAGGCTGCAATTTTTATTACCACTGATTGCCCTTCATATTAATTTTTTGAAAAAATAAACTATAAAATGTATTGTATTTTAATTTGAAACTTAGAAAAAACAATTTCTAGCCTTCGCCGAGAATAAATAAGTTATGGATGATCTTAAATGGAAGAGATAAGTATTTTTCTGACCCAATTCAATGCTGCCCTTCCACTAAGTACTGATTGCCCTTCACACCAATTTCCCCAAAAATGAACTTGATGAAGCCGAGTTTGCCGGTGAGGGTCTTCGGGTCGGATCCGCTCTGATCCGTCAACTTTAATACCTGTACAAATCAGGGACTTCCCCTGATTAAGCTCTGATACCAAAGTTAGTAGCTTAGACATAGGAGAAATATAGTAATATAGAGAGAAAGTGGTACCAAGAAGAGACCTCCTTTGTAATGGTGATGAAGGCCCCTATTTATAGAGGTGAAAGCGCTTGTCATTGCCCACCGGTCCGTGTATAAATAGTGTTCTGTTGGTAGGCCAACTTGGGCAGGATCGTAAACTTAGTAATTGGGCCTCAGGTTGGGCCAAAGGGCAAACCGGGCACACCAACTAGCCCCTCCAAGTTCTGGATTGTATCTCGTCGAAGATTCAAAAATTAAAATTTCATAGTATAAAAGGCCCAAAAAGACCTGTAATAAAAAGGCTTACGAGTCTCCATAATAAGAATACCCGTAGTGCTCACAAAAATTAGAAGTCATGGAAGACTCGTTGTAGTGAAGACTCCAAGTAAGGCTCGCAATGATGAAACCCCAGTTTTGAGTATACAATTCAAACACGAAAACCGCCTCATGGTCGTTCGCGGCATCCGGCCGCCTACATAAGAGAGTCGGGTTTGGGCACTCTGTGAGTACGCCAAAACCTGCGACAGTAAATTCGAACACCACCTCGCGGTCGTTCGCGGCATCCGGCCGCCTACAAATGAAAGTCGGATTTGGGCACTCGTGGCCGTGTCCTGCGCGAGTATGCCGAATTCCCGACTATGACAAATGCTTCGGAATCGGGTTAATACACCCCTCCTTGTTCCTAGTACGAATCAACAAACACTCAATATTTGCTAAATTATTTCTAAAATTCGCAAATATCATACTTTGAACAAATAGGCAAAGACAAGACAATTAAGCCAAAAACATACTTTAAGTTTGTAGATGCAATTAAATATGCACTTCACTTATTTTGAATAAAATAAACTAGCATGCTTTATTTATTTAATTAAAGATAAATTAAATAAATACCTCCTACTACCTTTAAAATAAAATAAAATAAAATACACTAACATGCTTTATTTATTTGATTGAAGATCAAATAAATAAAGGTTCATGCGTCATTTATCAAAGCAAAACAGAATAACATGTATTCTTTATTAATTGAAAATAAAAGGAATAAAAAAGGATGGAACTTCCCTGAAATTTCAAGTGCGAGCCCCATCATGTCTTTCCCGAGTTCCAACCTTCCGCGGAGTGACTCTCTTTTGTTGTAGATGAACACATGCATGTAGGCTGATGTGGCATTGTGGGAAACACATGCATGTGGGCTTCTTCAACCCTGCATGTATGGTCTCCCGAATTTCTTCTTCAATCATGCATGGCCGGGCTCCACCACCGATCTTGGGCTTCACTTGCATGCATGGGATCAATTTACATTTGATCAATTTGCATACACGGGGTCACCGACCTTCTTCTCTCCAGGCTTTCCTTTTCAATCCTACCTGCACGGGGGGCTCCACCACTCCACCATCCCCCCTCACCGACCTTGATTTGCATGCACATGCATGGGGGCTCCACCATTCCACCATCCCCCTTTACCGACCTTGATTTGCATGCACATGTACAAGGGCATGCACATGCACGGGCAACTTGCTTGATTTATGCACGGGTACCATCTTCACTTGCATGCACGGGCTCTCCTTCACTTGCATGCACGGTGGTTCGCATGAACGAGCTTCGCTCCACCTTTAACCTTAAACCTCCAAAAGTCATGGTTCTTTTGAAGCATCGTCGTCCCACCTTCTTCATTTTTAAATAACTTGTTTTGATTAAGCACGGGTTTCACCTCTCCCCGCTTTGTATCAATTGAGTTATAAATTCTAGTGTCGTCGAAACGCGTGATGAACTCTAAGTGATGAGATGCGGGTTTCACCGTCCCCCCCCCCCCCTTGTCTCACTTGTGTTCCATCAAAGTGTGCAGTCTCGGGATTTTCACGCCGTTGTGGCATCGCCGAGTCTTCTCCTTTTAACTCCAAATTAAAGAGAGCATGAACCCATCCTCGGGATTTCCACGCCGTTACGGCATGGCCGAGTCTCCCCCTTTTAATTCCAAGATAAAGAGAGAAAACAACCCCAGCCTCAGGATTTTCATGCCCTTTCGGCATCCTCGAGTCTCCACCTTTTAACTCCAAAACGAAGAAAGAAAAGGCCCGACTTTTTCACAAGCACCCTCGGTTTTGATTAACATGCGAGACTACTAAAAACTTTTTTTCCTTTTGTAGTTGTCCCGGGCTTACAAGCCAACAAAAGCTTCAGCGGCTTAGTGGGAAGAGCAGAAGTGCAAAAGTCAGAGGACTCCGGTTTGAAACTTGCTCGGTGCCTCTTCTTCCCTTTTGTTGTCAATGAACACGCAAGTCACTGCGGGCCCCATCATGTCTCACCCGAAAACAAAGCTTTTCTTCCCTTTTTGTTGTCAATGTACACACAAGTCACTGCGGAGCCCTTCATGTCTCACTGGGCCGAGGATGTTTCTTACATGCATGTGATATGAAAACACATGTTGTCAATGAAAACACATGCATGGACACTTCTTCTCCCAATCTCCCGACGAAAGCGGCGAGATACCCTTCCTCTTCATCGTTAGGGGATTTTGGTGCACTTCGTCGGGGAAAATTCTTAGTCTCGAGCGTTGGACTAGCGTACTGGAGGATCCCGTCGCTGTTGACTGTACGCTGACCGGGCACAGGTGCGACCTTCTTCTCCATTTCTTCGGAAGAGAGCAGCGGCGGAAGCGGCGGTCATTCAGCAAGACCGGCTTACCCTTCTTCTCCACCCATCTTGGGGAAAGCAACGACGGGAAGACAAAGCGGCGGGAAAGGGGAGTAGTGACGGGAGCACCAACCGGTGGGAATGGCAGTCGCCCAGCAAGACGAGCGGCTCGCTCTTCTTCTCATTTGCCCAAACAGCATCAAGAATGCCACTTCTCCATCTCAAATGCAGTAGCGTCGGAACCCTTGCTGGTCGGGGTTCTTTCGATTACTCCTCAGGGCTCCTAGTACCTGGGAGAACGTCTGAACGCAGTCGCCGGAGACGCACGACCACTGGTTTCAAACTTGCTTGAAGCTGCTACTCCCAGAGCTTCATCGGAAGCTTCGACCCAGCTCCGCCACATTGCTGCCGTCGACCATAGCACAGGTCCGGCCGTAAGTAAGGCAAGGCCTAGATCCAACCACTTCACAAACTCCAAAATCCAGCCACATCGTAGCTCATGGAAACTAGAATCTTTCCCAGCTTGACTCATGGAAACCAGCCCGCAAAAAATTAAACAAGAAATCCTTATTTCGCCCAAATCAGTAGCTTCAACATGACCTTATTTCTCCTCCTTATTTCACCCGTGGCTCTTTTCCCTTTACAGAAACACTTATCCTCTTTATTTCACCCAAGACTCATAATTTTGGCGGAGTACTCCTTCCTCAGATCTAGAGGGAAATGAGATTACTATGCTTTAACATCTTTTGTTTGTGGGTTTCTACTACTACTCCCATGAAAAATGAGATCTGAAGAAATGTGCTCCATTGTAGCAATACCATTTCTTCAGATCTTGAAATTTCCTTCTCTTATCCACCCTCCACCTTCAACAAAACAAAACTTCATAAACACATTTGTAGATCGGTAACTCAAGGCCAAAATGCAGTCAACATTTTGGCGATCGAGTTCCCATAGACGGCGCCAATTGATGAAGTCGAGTTTGCCAGTGAGGGTCTTTGGGTCGGATCCGCTCCGATCCATCAACTTCAATACCTGTACAAATCGGGGACTTTCCCCGATTAAGCTCCGATGCCAAAGTTAGTATCTTAGACATAGGAGAAATATAGTAATATAGAGAGAAAGTGGTACCAAGAAGAGACCTCCCTTGTAATGGTGATGAAGACCCCTATTTATAGAGGTGAGAGCGTCGGTTATTACCCACCGGTCCATGTATAACTAGTGTTCTGTTGGTGGGGCAACTTGGGCTGGATTGTAAACTTAGTAATTGGGCCTCAGGTTGGACCAAAGGGCAAACCGGGCACACCAGAACTATAAGATATTTTTTTTACTTTAATTCGAGAATTTTTAAAATTTTCCAAACCTTCACCATCGGGAATAATTCAGCTATGAATAATTTTACGGAAGAAGGAAAACAATTTTTCCGACCAAATTTGGTGCTGCCCTTCAACTTTGTACTAACTGCCCTCCTTTTTTCAAAAGCAGCCTTTTTAAAATTAAAAAGAAATTGATTGCCTTCCACACTAAATTTTCGTACAAATGAACTATAAAATATTTTGTTTTTTAATTTGGGAATTGTAAAAAAATTTCTTATCCTTCGCCAAGAATAAATAAGACATGGATAATTTTACAGGAGCGAAAAAAACTATTTTTCAGACTAATTTTGCTCTGTCCTTCCACTTAATAGTGATTGCCCTCTTTATTTCAAAGGCTGCCATTTTTCTTAATATCGATTGCCCTCCACACTAATTTGTCCTAAAAATAAAGTGTAAAATATATTTAATTTTAATTAGGGACTTGGAAAAAAAATTTCGAACATTCTCTAAGAATAAGTAAGTTATAGATAATTTTAGAGGGGGAGAAAATTAATGGTTGTCCACCTAATTACAAAGGTTGCCATTTTGACCACAACCTACTTCACCTACACATTATAATTTGGGGCATGATATTTGCAGCGACGGAATCAATATTTGCAGCGACATTTTTTTGTAAAAAGACTAAAATGCCCTTGGAGAAAAAAATTAAAATTTTCTATTCCTACTGTCTACTACTATTAAAAAAAAAAATTCCAGTACCATCTCCGGTCGCCGGCGATGGTTTTGTGTAAAACCATCACCGGGCGACGGCGATGGTTTTGGAGAAAACCATCGCCGGACGACGGCGAACCATCGCCGGCGACCGGCGATGGTACCCCCCCCCCCCCCCTTTAAGTTGAGATTTTTGATATTTGCAGTAACCACCGGGTGGATCTTCCCCATTCCGGTAAAAAATTTCGCAATTTTGACTAAACTACTAATAAATTCGGACATAATACAAGTAAAATAATTAATAAAACTAATAAAAATAAAATAAAAATAAAAACCAAAGTGTCGCCGGACTCTGGCGACACTTTTGGCCAAAAGTGTGACCGGCGACACTTTGGTTTTTTTTTTTCTTTTTTTATGTAGTTTTATTAATTATTTTACTTGTATTATGTCCGAATTTATTAGTAGTTTTGTCAAAATTGTGAAATTTTTTACCGGAATGGGGAAGATCCGCCCGGTGGTTACTGCAAATATCAAAAATCTAAAGGTAAGGGGGGGAGGGTGCACCATCGCCGGCGCTCGGCGATGGTTTTGGAGAAAACCATCGCCCGGCGATGGTACTGGAATGTTTTTTTTTTTTTAATTATTCCAGCAGATTGGAAAATTTAAATTTTAAAAAAAAAAAATTTTACCCCAAGGGCATTTCGGTCTTTTCACGCAAAAATGTCGCTGCAAATATCGAAACCGTCGCTGCAAATATCAATTCCGTATAATTTTTTCCAAATTCAATTTGACGGTAAATATCGTAATAATTAAGTTCTGGAATGATTGGATACAGAGTCCTATTGACACTCTACCGGGTTGCCTATTCTTTTAGACGGTTTTGCATGTTCCGATCGAATTGACTTCATATTGTCGTCGTTCCCTCCATGCTTCTTTCAGCGCTGTTAACGAACAAAGTTTTATCTGCAGGTAGCTTCGACACAAAGAACTTGCGGCCCTGTTAATAATTAGATCTCTTGTGTAGGTATCTTCGACATCTCCATAAATTTGGTCTTCTCCGAAAAAATAGTATGAGTATAATAATTAGAACAAATCAATCAAATATATTATAAAATATATTACAAATCCTAAAAAGCACACCAACAAACCACATGCCATATTTTTATACTTTGTCCACAAATTCCATTCGCATAATCTAGGCTTGGAATAAAACTCACAAACCAAGTAGCATATAGCATCATGGATAAGCCTGAATATGGGCATGTTAACACACTTCAATTAGGAATGATAAGGTTCAACACCATTACCTCCACAGAGACATTCAAGTTCTTCAATTTCGGGCTAGCTTCAACTTTATTCCCTTCTACCGATTAGATACAAGCAATTCAGTTTATAACACAAGGTAAATTAAATGATTGAAAATAACACACAAAGGTTACACAAGAGCAAAAACGAAAAGACCGTCTTCACAAGATCCACATATGAAAAAATATCATACTTAAAAAGTAGTACCAATACCTCTACATGCATCAATACATTGAGCTTCTTCGATCTGTAAACATTAATACTGGCAACATCGATTTAGTATAGAAAATGTACATAATATGATTTAACCAATATCACATTCATTTAAACAGTTTGGTATTTCAGGCTTACGACTGAACAAATCATGAAAAAATGTAAGGCATGCTTTTATAAAGCTTACTGCTTAATGATTATTTGAATTCAAACATTGTTATGATATAATAATAGTCAATAAACCAAATGTCTACTTTAATGTAGGGATGGTAGAAGGGTGTTTCTGTTAATTCTTAATGCGTTAGTTGTTAGCAGCTGGGGGAGCTAGTGTATATTTACCAGACGCGTCCATTCTGATGTTTCCATGTTTTTGGTTATTCTCAATCTTCTATAGAAAATCCTTCTTACTCACCTATTCTCTCTCTTCTCCTTTGTTTGCTCATTCTTCCTTCTGTTCTTGGTTGGTTGGTGACAATTTCTGGGTTTTATTTCTCAGAAGCATACCATTCCGAGCCTTCCTCGGACTGAAATTATTCATCTCTAAAACGCTTGAACACCAATAACCATGGGAGATGATAGTGAATAGGCTAGTTGGGAAGCCCTATTAGAATAAATGCAGAAAAAAATAGATAGAAAATTCGATCTAGCTATTGAGTAAATGGAGCAGAACTCGAAGAAGTTAATGAAGAACATATAGTTCCCCAATAATTCATTCGGCAACGGTAGAGAGCGGCAGGAAACTTTAATAGTCAAATGATCTAGAAAACTTGTGATGTTTGGGCATGTTGAAATTCAGGAACACAAGTAAACCTTGATAGCGTTGCATTGACTAGTAACAGGAAGGGAAGCATACCATGGGTTAAAATAGATACAAGTTTTAGAGGAACAACAACAATTGATGATTGTGTTAGAATTTTATCCCAGACCTTAACACTTGGAAATGTTGGGACAGCTACTGTTATTTGTATCCTATTGAAGCAAAGGAGTATTGATTCGTTGATAGTTTACAGTGGTTGGATTGCTAATATATACTGGAAGTTTTTATTCACTGAATTCTACAACCATGGAGCTAGGAATCTATACAAATTGTGTGTTTGAATTTGCTGTGAACTATGGTGGAATTCCATCAGTTGTTAGAAGTGTTGTCCTAGTTTTGTTGGCGGGTAATTCCTTGGTATTGAAAAATCTGGAATTAGTTGAAAGCTACAAATGATGAGAATGTGTTAAAATCCCAACTGTCTTAAGAGGTGGAACCAAAATTGTAGTGGTTAATATGAAGGGTGATTCTATTCAACCAAGAGAACTGTGGTCGAGCAGAACTTTATTTTCTTCGGATCTCACTGAGCATTTTAAGAGTTGTGTTAGTTGGTGTTTTATGTGTAAATTTGGATGATATTATGTTGAATTGTACAATGAACTCAAAAAACAGCAGAGCATGAGTGCTATTAAATTCGTTAGCACAGATAATGCCGGTTTACTTCATTTTCCCTTTGAGAGCGATGGCATTTTACAGTGTTGATGCAACTAGCCCAACATATGTTATCATTACTGAAAGTTTATTTTGAAAGCATGTACATGCATCAAAGGTGGAAACTGATGCTTATTACTTTAGCTAAAGAACAGACCTGGGTTTAGCTACATTTTTGAGTCTGAGTCCAAAAATAAGTCTAATTTGGGTCAGAGCCATGTTTCGCTTTGCCCGCCTCAAACCCAAGTCTTTACTCTAGGTTTTTGAGACCAGAAAAAAAACATCCTCCCATATGCGCGCGCCTTCCTCATCATTCCGATTTTTTTCCTCCCCCAAAAATCCACACCCACGCCGGTAAGTTTTCTTTACCTTTTCCCCTCCGATCCAACCCAATATTTTCGTCAACCACGAACAGGTTGAAGGTTGTGACGGCCGCTGAACTCC
This sequence comes from Leptodermis oblonga, assembly GCA_016801395.1. NCBI lineage: Eukaryota > Viridiplantae > Streptophyta > Magnoliopsida > Gentianales > Rubiaceae > Leptodermis > Leptodermis oblonga. The sequence goes on from CM028759.1 coordinate 10,742,597, forward strand.
CTCCGTTTTCTCTTCATCAAAACACCAAAAACCTTTGGAATCAACGACTTCATCTGGAAACTTTTTGAGGCTCTGAAATCGGTCAGTCAGAGGGGAAGAAGAGAACGATAAGCTCAGTCAGAGGTACTCTTTATTAAGAAACTTACAAATAGTTAATTGTTGTTCAATTTTTTTTGGTGGCGTTTTGATGTTAAAGTTCTGTCCTTTTATGGCGGTTGGTTGTTGAAATTTGAAGCTGGAGGGAATAAAAAATAAAACATAAAAGAAAAAGAAGAAGACAGATGTAGAAATGGGATTTAATAGGTCTGATTCTCGTGTTTTTCCTCCATTTACATCTTTTTAAAAGGTGCTATGAGGGAATTAGTAAGAAGAAGTTTTACTTGTTTCATTAGTCACAGAGTTGAATTGGGGTTCGTTGAATGCTTGGGTTTTTCTTCCCTTTTCCTTATGCTCAAGTCAATTGAAAAAGATTGTTACTTTATAATTAATTTGGAGTTTCTTGGATGCTTCGCTGCAATTGTCAGCTGGGTTTTTGTGTCATAGTTGTTCTGGAGCTACCATTTATCTCCTAGGTTGGAAGTCGGGGGAAGTTAAGAGGCCAAGAGGGCAATCTTACTATCCCTATTAGTTGGTAACTTGGATTTACTTCCACGCATGATTTGTGATTGAAACTGGTTATTGATTTTAGATGCTATGGTGTTGTTGAAGTTTTTAGTATCGTAAAGGCTAGAGGTTCTGTTCTGTGTGTGTGGCTGTGTGCTGTGTGTGCCTCGGCTGCCGGTGGTTACAGATTGAAAAGCAACAATGGCAACCACAGGGCAAGATATTCGGAGTAAAGATCCATAGGAACCCAAGAGTGATTGATTGAAAAGTGTTGGAAAGCATGTTGAAATGTCTCGGTTGATTTGCTTTTGATGTAGAGTTTTGGTGTAACTTCTTAATGGAGTATTATGACTCTACTTTTGGACTTGTATTGCAATTATGAATCTTGTGTCTTTGAGAATGCTTATATGTATTAAGAATGATTGTATTTGAGCTTTTGAAAAATGTTTAGTGGTTTTATAATATTAGTGAGGCCTGCTTAGATTCGGGAGTTTAATGTCTCATAACCTAAACGATTTGGCACTTATATATGTCTGTGACCTTTTGGAAGTAAGGGAAAAAAAAATAAAAATTAACGAGTTTGGCAACCTATTATTTAGGTTCCGCTAATTGTAATGATAATTGTGATTACGAAATGAGGTAACACTAGAATTTATCTCTTAAAACCTAAGAGGTGAAATCGGGGTGTTACAATTTAGTTGTTGTATGGATTGAAAATAAACTGACATAGCTAAAATACTAGATACTCTTGAAACAGTAATAATGCATTTAGAAGTTTTGAGTGAATTTTTCGACAGTTAAAGAGTGAGAAAACCTAATAAAAGGTGCAAAAATGGTGTACCCACTTTTAATCTTTGACAGAAAATGAATTATAAGTTTTTTTTGAACATAGGATTAAAAGTTACTTAACTCATAAAGAGGTAAAGAATGTATTTAGAATAATTAGGAAGTGAAAGAAAAGTTATGAAGCTAAAAGCAGCAGCCTGGAGTTTGAAGCAGAGATCAGATCACAAGCAAATACCAACAGTTAGCACTTATTCTACATTAATCTGAACCAACTTGTTTCTTCCTCCCATTTTTATCTTCTTCATTCAAAAAATTATAATGACAGTATTGTAATATTAGTGGTAATACATAAACACTTGTCTGTATTACTTTTGTTTTTTTCGTTGAAGAGATTTTGAATTTGTCCTTTTTTGGCAGAGAAGAGAAGTAAACTGTTACTAAAGGAAGAATTTTGATATGGTATGTTATTATTATTTTTAAAATTATTAATTCTTTTACTCCCGTCTTTCCCAATTTATTGTCTCTAATGTTTTCTGAAACTGTAATGGGTGAATTTTCAGTCTGCGCTGTTCAATTTCCACTCTTTTCTCACGGTAGTGCTGATAGAGATTGTACTTGCACCTACGTAAAGATGCATTTTCCTGCACTTCTGGAACAAAGGACTGGGTAAGACTTCTTGGTTCAAATTCTATTTCCATTTGCTGATTTTAAATTGGGGTATTATATTCTGAAATGTTTGATAATTTTCTGCGAACCTCAAACATGTGAAACTGGTACAGTACCTTGTTAAGGCAAAATGATAGATAATCCAGAAAATAATGGTTTAGAAAAATCTAGTTCCCATAAAAAGAAGCTCCCCATGTGTTTGTTTGGATAAGGGTTGGGTCATTAAGCCAGTTAATGTTTGCAGCTTTGCATATATTTCTATACGGGACTGTCTGTGATTAGTATCATTGATCTAGTAGTAGCATCTCTAAATGCTGTGCTGTGGCTGAGATGAAAGTGTGGTATTCAGATAGCTATAACAGATAGTTAAATTGTATATATTGGAGTGATTTTGATGTGTCTGGTGATACACAATTTGGGCTACATTATAATCATTCAGCTTGGTTGAGCATGTTGTAGCTTAACTTTAATATTAAGTAACTAGTCTTTACAAATTTGGCTTATAACATCTAATTGCTTCTTATAGATTGACATTTAGAATTCAGAGTGATTTTTGGATTTATTTTTGGAGAATGCTGGGGAGAGCTTTGGAGATTTTCTGTTCATAGGTTCGAGTCACATAAATAGTCTCTTATAGAAGTATAAGGTGAGATTGCATTCATCAATCCCTTAATGGTCTGACCATTTTCCAAATCCCACATATGTGGGAGCTTTTATGTACTGGGGTTTCCTTTTTAATCAACCATAGGTGTGCCTGTATGACTGAAGCTTACCCTACTGCAGAAATTGTTTCTCTGTAGTTTAGGTCTAGGCATTTGTACCTTAGGTTCCTTTATGATGTTGTGGTTGGACGATTACTTCTCGTGAGATCTGCGCTATCGAAAATAATGACAATGGGCAAGCCTGTTGAGTACTTTATTTCTTCCATCACATTCTGGATCATATATTGTTTTAGTTTACTCACTTTTGAAGTAATTTATGGTTTGTGTGATTCAGGTTTCGAGGTTTCTTTTGGAAGGCAGCTAGAATTGGTGAGTAACCCCTGCAGTAGTGGCATTTCTGTTCTAGGATAATTTGTCAACTTTATCTTTCATATGTTCGACTTAGGCCTGCATCAGAAATCTGTATGCAGCTTTATCCTGTGATGATTTAGGAAGTGAGCTAGGTGGCAATTAGACTTGGGACAAGGAAGTGGTGAAATATTTATGATTATGTTTTGGATGCCTGTTGCAACTTCTTCCCCCTAAAGTTGCTATCTGGTTCTTTATATGCTCCTCTCACTGGAAAAAGCAAATAAAGCTTTGTAACCTGTTCGATGAAAATCGCATTGTAAATGTTTCTCTAATTTTTCTCTGTTTATCTCATTAATCACATTGGTTGGGTGATCCAAATTTAGCTAGATCACTAATTTAAACAACACTAAAATTGCTATCTACTTGTTTGCAATCTGCAATTAAAGATTATTTGCTTTTAAACGATGAACAAAGCGTTATGTGTGCATATATTGGATTCTGAATTGCTTACTTTTCTTCCTTTCCACTAGCATAGAAAACAACAGAAAATACTGTTTAGCAAGCTTAATCAATCTTCCTGTTATGCTCTTTCAAATTCATTGCTCAGTTGAGCTACATTAACAACTTAACTTTTATTGGACATTCTGTGCCGATGAGAAGATTTCACAATGCACGCTTTTTTGTTCAGGTGAGCGCTTGAGCCCTTGGGTCGCAATAGGATGCTTTTCAATGGGTGTTTCAATAATTTTCTTCTGATGGGATGAGAACCTAGTTGTTTGTTCTTGTACTCGACAGATTATCCCTTAGAACCCCTCAAAAGCTTTGTATTGTAAAGCATCTTTGCATGAATTGATTGCTGGGAAAATTCAAAGTTAGTATTAATTTGTCACTATTCTTTCTTCCTTTCGTACGCGTTACTGATTGGGTAATGGTTTTCTTATTTGCTTTGGCTAAGAAGTTAATTTCCCTGATATTGTTCATTCAACTGACGATTATAGGGTGGATGTTTTGGATTAAAATTGCTTTCCAGAAAAACTTCTAATCTCTACAGGATTGAAAATTGGAATGAGAATGTTAGTCGAGGTAAACCATTATAATTGTGTTTGATTTGTGGTGGAGAATGACTATGATTATCATTAATGGTGTTTAGTTTATTATATGTAGTGTGCTTGGTTTATAGAGGAGAATAAGAATGGGAATGAAAATGAGAATAATAGTAGTGAGAAATGATAGTAGAGGTAATTATTGTATTATCGTTGTTTAGTTTGTGATGGGAATGACTATTATTAACATAGATGTTGATTGGTTTAAAAAAATTAATTTTTAATTTTTTTACTTTAAAATTTTAGTATATTATAAATTATTTATGTTTAAATGTATTATAGCGATAATTTTTATTAATTAAATGTATATATATATATATATACTCAAAATTAATTTGAGAAAGAAATGATTCTCATTCCCTAAAAAATTGAAAGAAATGTATGATTGAATGAAAGTGGGATCTTGCAGTAGGTTTAGGGAATGAATTCCCAAACCAAGCACTTATCTTTTATTCTCATTTTTATTCCCCATTCCCAAGCTTCCCAACCATATATGAATATAAATTAGTTTGATATTTTATTTTACACTAACATTTTAATATGTTGTAAACCTATGTTTAATTATATACTAATGTTCCTTAAAAAAAAGCTATGTTAATTGTTATCCATTTTTTTCATTAAAATAATAATTTGGAGCGGAATGGGTTCATTCCTCCCAAATACAAGCAAACTTGATGATTGCTTGCTTTGGGTATTTAGGGGTGTGCTTCAGATTTTCTTTTTACCCATTTCATGTCTACCTTTGCTAACTCTTAAAATTACATAGTTTTATTAAGTTTTTAATCGGCCTAACTTTTGTTTTATATTTACTCATCACCAAAAATTTACCCAGCACTCTTCGTTTCCAAAAGTTCTTCAGCACAACCACGACCCTTCAATTGGAGTAGAGACTCAGCACCGTCGCCGTTGCCGTCGAGCCCAACATAAGCGCCGTCGCCGTCCCAGCGCCGGGATGTTTGTGTTGCCTTGGTTTTTGATTGTATTTCATCCTTTAGGAAAATAGGGGGCTCCAAAGAAATTGATAGTATGGGAGACAATCCCCTTTGTGGAAGACATAATTGTTTCTGGAACAAAATCCCTCAGACAAAATTGATAAAGCAAGATATTGTTTGCTATTATTCAGAAAAAGAGAATTTTAAACAAGAGGAAATTTTAAAAACCTCCATAACCAGTAGAAAGTTTAACACAAATGTAATTCCTAATATGCAAGGCATAATTAAAAAAATCGACTGAAAGAAAAATGGTAGCAGTTGTGTTTGATTACCAGATTCCTAGACTGGTTTTATGTTTGACGACGATGGCAACGGCGGGAATACTCTGTGCGACGATGATGGAAACGGAGGGACTGCTCTGTGCGTCGATGCTCACCAGCTAAAGCTCTGGGCGACGACGCTGTTCTGCTCGACGGCGACGGCGCTAAGGAACTTTTTGGAAACGAAGTCACAGTTACTGCTGGGTAAATTTTTAGTGAGGAGTAAATATAAAACAATAATAAAAGTTAGACTGGTTAAAAACTTAAGAAAATTACGTAGTTTTGAGAGTTAGACAGGGGTAGACATAGGATGGGTAGACAGAAGATCTTAAGCTTTAGGGGTGGGATACGGGGAATGATAACCCTCAATCAAACAACCCCAACGTTCTATTTACTTTGTGACAGTTTTAAGAAAAATATCACTTTTTTCTAATGTTTAACAAACCGGATCGGACGACAAATCGGTCGAGCTTAGAGGTTGGGGTTCAACCGTGTTTCAGGGTCGAATCGGGAGTTGAACCAGTAACGTCATTATGATGACATAAATATATTTAAATATTATATTTTTTTATAATTAACATAGAATTAATTTTTATAATACTAAAAAGGTCATTTTTAAGAGGAACAATAATAATATAAACTTTCAAATGTTTAATTTTACATATAAGTATGCTTAGCTTAGTGGCTAATCTAGGTTGTTTAAGAGTTTTTCTATTCTTATGTACGTGGGTTCAAATCCATCCATGTTATAATTAATTTTTAAATTTGTTTCAAGTCTCCCACATTGGTTGTGGAAAGAAATAAGTTATTTTATAAAAGGAGAATGACTACAAAAAAGTACAAAAGAAAAAAAAAAAAAAAAGCAGATGAAAAAAAGGGAAGGAAAAAAAAGAAAAGAAAAGAAAAATTAGGTTCATGGCGGTTCACTAGTTTATAGTCAAACCCCGTTTTTTACCAGTTTAACTGGGTTTTAACCAATTACCATTTTTCTATTCAAATCGGATTGGACAGGTGGCCGGATCCCACCCGGTCTGACCGGCCGGCTCAGTCCAATTAATTAAACACTGCTTTTTTCGTTAAAAACAATCTCAATGCAACCAATCTCGTGCTTTTATAAATTCAAATTTTAAAATTTAAAATTCTCTCTAAACTCTTACTCACATTATTTTAAAAAATAACATAATCATTAATTTTTTTTTTCTCTTTCCTACCCAAATCCTCAAAAGAAACTCTCTCCAAAATTATTCCTCCCTTAAAGCAAAATTTTCCCACACTCATACCCATTCCCCACCCCAAACAAGCATTCCTTTGGTGAAGTTATCTTTCAAATGCAGAAATAGTACCTATAGGCATGAGTTGTGGCATCAGTATGGGGCCCATGTTGGGAATAGAATGGGAGCATTTGGTTGGGGGACCGAAGGTAGGAAATGAAAATGAAATGTGGGTGCTTAATTTGGGGGATTTATTCTCTGAATTTTACTCTCAAATCTTACTTTTTTCAATCATCAATTTCCCCTCATTTTGGGAGAAATGAGAATAATTTCTTTGTAAAATTATTTTTTTGGTGTCTATTTTTAGTTTTAAATAATTTGTAGTAATAATTATCATAGAATACATTGAAACACATATATGTTAGAATATATTAAAAGTTTAGTATAAAAAATTTAAAATAAATTTATTTCTAAATGTTTTTATTTTATTTTATCATTTTGCTAACCAATCACCACTATTAATGGAATCAGAATTGATTAAGAGAAAGATCTCTAGTGTTATTTCATATGAGAGCTTATAAATATATACACATTCTAACAAACTACCAACTAATGTTACAATCATCAATGTAACATTACTTTGCTAGCATACTAGACTGTTCTAATAGTTTCCCTCAAATTGGAGCATATATATTATGTGCCCAACTTGTTACAAATATAATCAACACGAGGACCGCGAAGTGGTTTTGTGAAAACACATAAGCTAATTGATCATTTGTGCCAACAAAGGTAGTGATAAACTCCTTAGCCACACGTTTTTCATGAATGAAATGCCAATATTTCAATGTTCTTGGTTCGTTCGTGAAAGACTGGGTTTGAGGCAATATGTAAGGCATCCTGATTATCACACACTGGCTTCATAGAAGTATATACTTGTTCACAAATTTCTACTAGTATGTGTTTAACCAGATTAGTTTACAAGTAACAAGGGCCATAGCATGATATTAGCTTCAACACTAGACTGAGCAATAACAATTTGCTTCTTGCTTTTCTTAAAAATAAGATTGCCTCCCAAAAATACACAATAGCCTGAGGGAGATCATCGATCCTTTAGCAAACCAACACATCAGCATCAGAATATTCTAGAATCTCACTATGACTATGATTTTGATACAAAGTTCCTTTCTTTGGAGCATTTTTTATGCATCGAAGTATTCAAATAACTGCATTCCAATGAGGGATGCGAGGAGATTTTAGAAATTGACTTACAACACCAACTGCATAGGCAATGTCAGGATGGGTCATAGTCAAATAATTGAGCTTTCCAACCATTCATCTATAACGCCACGGGTCAGGGTACAAGTCTCCATCATTTGGCAGCAATTTTAAGATTGAATCCATAGGAGTCACAAGATCGTCATCCAAGCATAATTGCCTCCGATAATCTATCAATAGTGTACTTCCTTTGAAATATAAAGATTTCTTTGGACGAACGAGCAACCTGGACGAACGAGCAACCTCAGTAACCAAGAAGTATTTAGGGATCCAAGATCTTTGGTTTTAAATTGAGACTGTAGAAAGTTTTTAAGATTTTTAATCCCTTCAAGATCATTTCCCGTGACTAAAATATCATCCACATGTACTACTACACAAATGCATTTCCCAGTTGGTGAAACCCTGTAAAAAAAACATAATGGTATTTGACACAACGAAAAAGACCAAACTTCAATATTGCTTCACTGAATAGACCAAACCAGGCTCTAGGAAATTGTTTGAGACCATAAGTGCCTTTGAGGTGACAGACGACGAGACCACACCCCCCTGAACAAAAAACCCTAAAGGTTGTTCCACATAAACATCTTCCTTAATATAACCATTGAGAAAAACATTCTTAACATCAAGTTGGTAGAGAAACCAACGATAATGGGCAGTAAGGGAGAAAAACAACTTGATGGAAGAAAATTTGGCAATTGGAAAAAAGTATCATCGTATTTAATACATGGAATTTGAGTAAACCCTTTAGCAACCAAGCGGGCTTTTAGTTGATCAATTAGTATAGCCATCAGGAGAGACTTTGATAGTAAATATTCAGCGACACCCAATAAGGGACTTTCCAGAAGGAAGTGAAACAAGGTCCCAAATACCATTAGAATGTAGTGCACTTATTTGATCAAACGTGGTTGTGCGAGAACCTGAGTGAGCAACAGCTTCATGGCGAGAATTGAGAATACGAATAGAAAAAATTAGAGGAAATAAAAGCATAGTATGAGAAGATGTATGAGAATAACTCGGGAATTTGTGAAGTGGGTGAGCAGTGGTGCAAGTACGCTTTCCCTTTCTTAAAGTAATATGTAAATCAAGGCTAGTACAGGTGATTAGTACAGGAGGTGCCAATGGAGAGGAGGAATCATCTGTAAGAGCAACAAGCAGAGATGATCATTCACAGGAACATGTAGTGTGACAGAGGACTATTAGCGATGGTAAGTACAGAGAATCGATTGATCCAACCAAGATGGGATGATTGGAGGAATAGAATTCTGTGTCGACAAACATGGTGATGAACCTGCAGGAGACTGAGAGGATAAAACAGGAGAAGATACTGTGGGAAATGAAGAGGCAAAATGATCATGAATGTGAAGAGTATTAGATTTGGCTGAGAAATATGAAACATATTCAAAAAATGTGACATTAGTAGAGACAAAAAATTTATGCAAACAATGTGAATAACATCAATAACCCTTCTGATGAAGTGTATAACCAAGGAAGATGCATTTGTGATAATAAGTTCCACTACTACAAAAAGGGATTTTAATTGCGGTTTTTAAGGGCTTTTAACGGCGGTTATTGGCCTTTTTGAACCGCCATCTATCTGGTAGCCGTTGTAAGTTAGCGGACTTTCTACGGCGGTTCAAGGTCCACTCTTGAACCTTGAACCGCGGTTCAACCTTGAACCGCCGTAGAAACCTTGAACCGCCGTAGAAAGTGTAGACTTTCTACTGCGGTTCAAGGTCCACTCTTGAACCGCCGTAGAAAGTCTCCACTTTCTACTGCGGTTCAACCTTGAACCGCCGTAGAAAGTGGCCACTTTTTGCACCCGAACCGCATTAAAAGCATTAAAAATCTGCTGCTAAAACCGGGTTTAAAGAAAAACCTGCTGCTAAAACTTGAAATTTAATACAAATATCATCAATATACAAATTGAAATCGCTTTTATAATACAGGGGCACATCCAAAAATATTTGTACAACTATAATATGAACAAGTTTAATTAGTATCCTTCAACTACGGCGAATGCTCCAAAATATAACTAGCGCATATTTTTCGCACTGCATCTATATCCACATTGCTTAATGGAGTGCGGTCGAGCTTGAAGTGCTGCAACAGAGTTTTTGAAATTAAAAAGTAACCGAGTAGCAAAATGAAATACAGTCAATTAAGTAAGTTATGAGAAATATTTACCTTTTCAAGTGCCAATGTGGATGATTTCATTGCTATTTGGTACATGTAGTGCATTACATAGTACCCACACTCCCAATTGCTCGTTTTCTTCTTATGCTAATGAATATTAATATACGAGTTAGAAGATCATACAATTAATTGTATACAACACAACGTTGAGTAAAAAATTTAATATTCATATAACTTCATTCATATTAATCTAATTAATTAAATAATTAGGACAAAGCTAATTTCTACTGGACTCACGGATTGCATGCATAAATCAAATACCTCAATAAATAACGTGACTAACTAATAAATTAATTGACTAACTAACACTACTAACTTAGGCTACTAGACTCACAGATTTAATTATAAAACAACTAATTGTATATAATTAATTGTATACAACACAACGTTGAGTAAAAAATGTAATAAGAACCAATTTTACCTTAACTACTATCCACGAATGTTGCATATGCACATTTCTGGGCAATCCTAAGAAAGCTTGATAGTTAAACATCACCCTATAAAAATGAAAGCGGAACGAAAATAATTAGCAACATATGGATATATATATATATGATTGGCATTAGAAATTATATAGGCATTCTAACAGTTGTTAATATATATAACTCACTCGTCTATAAGCACCACCGCCTCCTATTTCTGTGGATTTTGTAAAGAATCAAGCCAGTAGACAACCTTTTCTACTGGTCTAATGGCCATTAGCATCCAATGTTCACTGCAAACGAAAAATTTAATGACGTCAGATCTTAAAATCAGTGTTTCTTAAATATTAGAGAAGCGCTTACAGTGTCACTTACCCCTTAAGATAAGGCACCAGATACATTTCTTTATTCCGATCCTTCAAGTTTCGCGCAATGTAGGAAACCCTATATTCATAATCATTTCCTATGGGTGTCACATGATCAGCCGAGAGGAAACCTATCCCATTTCTCCCATTCCTTTCAACTAACTCATGTAAAGCTCTAAAGAATTTACAAAAAGGGCTTCATTTGTTAGTCTAGGCACATGGAATGCATACTATATATAACAATAATCAGAAATAGGTTATAAAATTAAGTGGAAACTCACTGGGTGAACAACTGCATCAAACAGTTTGAGACCTGGCTTTCTCTTGTCAATAATTCTACGACATCCTGTCGATCCATCGCAATAGGGTGCTCCACACCTATGACTTCTCTTTTCATTTGAAAGAAGAAGCCATTGAAGTCCGAATCTTTCTCCATTCGGAGCTGCAACTCTTGCAATGGATCAGATGTCGATGAGGTTGACATCTCAGTCGGAACCGTCGACGTCGCCGAAGGAGATTTTATATCATCCATATCATTCATCCGGCCTTTTTTCTTTTGGCCACTTTTGTCCACCTAACATCATTTGAAATAACATTAAATATACAAAACGGTATTAAGTAATTCACAAATAAATGAAAGAATATACATGTGTTACCGGATCCGGCTGAATAATTTCAATCAACTGTATAGGCCATTCCACGAAAAAGGATCTGGCCATTCCCACAGTTGCAGCCTCTTCCTCAGGAAATGGTAGCGAGGAAAAGTCATCATAGGAAATTTTAATTGTGACCCTCGCGCACCCTTCCTAACCTCGCGGCCGTGATGCTTTCTTTGCTTATAAATATTTCCCTTGGCCACAAGCTTACGCCGCTTTTGCGTATCCTCAGAGATGAACAGGTGACATTCACACCCGTCCTGAGATAATAGGCAAGCGAATGAACATTAATCAACTATTAAGTCTAACTTAACAAAGCAAATGTAATCATGAAACCAAATTCAAGGGAGATTAATTAGAAGTGACAATCCATTGAATGAAATTATACATTCAAATTTATTAATTAGATAAAAACCAAAATATAAATGTAAAATTTTATTTTTGTAAAATAAAAATAAAAGAAAGATGTTTAATATATTAAAAAAATTGATAGTTTTTTTAATTGCAGTATTATATTTTTAAAAGGAAAATATAAACTTCATTTTTTTTAAAAATATAAAGTGTTTGAATACTTGAATACATATGCAAAGAACATAAATAATAAAAATATTTTAAAAGAAAATTAGAAAAATAAAAGTCTACCCAAGAAGAATATATAGCAGTGATACTCTATAGAAAAATGAAAGACATAAATGTATTTTAAGTACCTTGTATTCGCCTAAAGAACCCCCGTCAGAGGCGGTGATCGAGTCCGTAGGTGAAACATGTAGCATCTCCAACTCAGGCAAACGTGTAGGGATAAGAGGAGAAACAGGGCTCACAGGGGAAACAGGGCTACCATGAACCTCAAACATATCTGGGCCCATTCCGGAGGTCTCTGGGTGCACGCTCTGAGCTTTGGCCCTATTGATGACAGTGTCTCTGACTGTATCATAGTCAGTCCCCATCTGACCACAGATAAACCCAACCATCATCTTCAGTTGTGTTTGACATTCATCTAGCTGGGCAGTGGTTTTCTGAAGCTGTCGCTTAGTTACATCTAGTTCATCTTTCAGCGACGGCCTTGTTTTTGGGAAAACCTCTGTGATGCGTGCCCTGGTAGAATGGCCTCGATACCGACCGGGGTGATCGGTCTTTCCCGTTGCAATGACAAGAATGTCATTCCTACCCTCTGTAACTTTCTCCCCTTGTGACTCGCGGGAACATAGATTGTCCTAAACGTTTTGCCAAAAATATGAAATGTAAATAGATCAATTAAATATAGTTTTAAATATATGCTTAGCTTAAAGAACTGAACCATAAGAAAATGTAGAGATGCAAAACTTACAATTTCCATCCCAACACGTCCAGCCTCCGGCGTGAAGTATTCCCCTTTCTTGTTTGTGTGGGCCTGCCTCCATAGTAGATGACGGCCTGGCCCTGAATAAGAATCTTCGCCTTCTTCTTCGGACTGACCGTCCTCTGAAGGCTTCTTCCCGGATGCAATCACCGCCTCGTCATGCAACTGCTTCTTTAGCAGTCGGTAGCCACCGCGAGATAAATTATGGTAGAAAGCATTTAAAGTGGCATTCTTTTGCGCTTTTCCACGAATTGCCTATAGAAAAATATAATGAAAAATTATTATCCATAAACTGAGCAATTAATAAATATCCAAAAAGAAGAAGGAAATCAATTTCAAAAAATATACCTGCCTTTCTTCTGTCTCGCGGCTAGCCTTGAACTTAATCCATGTCTCCCTAGGGAGATATTTATATTCCAAGCATGGGTCCTTACCCTTCAAGTCACCATGTACATATCTCCCTAAAAAGGATTTCCAATCTTTTCACCGTTTACCGGCATAAGAAATCCACTTTGTTTCGAGTTCTTCGGTTGACTCAAAAACAAATAATGCCTACAGTGAAATTTAGAAGTAAAAATTTAGGTAAATTTGGGTTCATTTGTATGAAAGAAGAAACAAACAATGCATTATAATTAAAGAAAATACCCGTATTTCCATCCACACTCTCTTCTTGATCTCCTCGGGAACTTTGGGCCACGATGCATATTCCATTATGTCCACTTTGCTCCGGGCCGTGAATGCCACAAAGGTAATCCACCTTGAATGATACTTTTTAGGCTCGAGCTCGGAATCAAAAGAAATGTCAAGAGTTTTCCCCTTCGTTTGCATTTCCAATAGATCATTGCAATTTGTGGGCCCTCTACCTCTTCTAGATGTAGTAGAAGAACCATCTCCATTGCCATTACCCTCATCACTATGCTCCGTATTGCTTTTTCTTTTTCGGGCCATTGCAAGTACCTTAAACTTCATGTACATAGAAAGAGAATTCAATATAACATATATGCAATTAAAGAAAAGCTTTAATGTCAAATACAAGAATGCTTGTAATGTGAAAAAAAAAAGGCACTGTACATTCGCAAAATTCACTCCTAAAAATACACAATTACCATTATCCAAATTAAACCAAATGAGGGCCAAAAAAGTGGACTTATAAAGGGTACCATTGATAAAGTACTTCACATTTCACAACCAACAACTAATGAGAACAATCATTCATTTCTAATAAAGGAAAAAGCCAAAATTTAGTGAGAAATGTAAAAGATTCAAGGAGGAGTACTTCAATCCAAAAAAATACTCTCCTTCCCTAAAGCAATAGAAATACTTTGTGATTTCGCAATAAAGAAGCATTACATTGACGCAAAGATAGCCTCACTTTCAATATATTAGTTGCATTCATGACATACAACCAAGGGAGGAACACACCTTCAACTCAACCACAAAGCATTACCCTCCTTTCCACTAAAGAAGAAACCATACATCGCAAAAGATCAAACATTTAAGGAGAAGTGATATTTCAAACTCTACATTCATGAAAAAAAATTCCCTTCATCAAGGAGAACCCTCACAAAGCATATTTCACGCTTTTGAAACAAAGATAAGGGAAAGCTAAGAGGAGATAGTGATATTTGCAATACACAATTACCATTATCCAAATTAAACCAAATGAGGGCCAAAAAAGTGGACTTATAAAGGGTACCATTGATAAAGTACTTCACATTTCACAACCAACAACTAATGAGAACAATCATTAATTTCTACTAAAGGAATAAAACCAAAATTTAGTGAGGAAGGTCAAAGCTTCAAGGGTTAGTACTTCACTCCTAAAAAATACTCTTCTTCCCTAAAGGTACTTAGTGCTTGTGCAATAAAAAATGCTTCACATTCATGCAAAGATTTCTTTACTTTCAACATATATGGGGCTTTGAAGACATTGAAACAAGGGATCCCTAAAGAAAGAACCCTATGAAGATTAAATTTCACAAAGTGGAATCAACAACAAAGCATTTTCCTCATTATCACTAAAGGAGGAACACTAAATCGAATAAGAACCGAAATCAAACACCAATGTTCTAAAATTAATCAAGCAAAACCGAAATAAACATTTGAGTTTCTCATATTCATACACTAAACCCGAATTTCAAAGGGTACCTAATGGAACATTAATCAAAACCCTAGGTTCTCAACTTATGTAGGACAAAACACTCAATTCAACAACCAAACCAATGCAACAAACAATCAATAAATCCAAAAGCATTCCAATCATTCATCACAAGGATTAAAACTGAAATCAACCATAAATATCAACCCAAAAAACCCTAGTGCAATGGGAAGCATTTACAAAATGTAAGGTCACATTGCAAAAGTATTAAAATGGAAGCATAGAAGGTGGAACCTTTTGTGTGCACTCCTACAACCAAGCCCGAAGTATAGGAGGGTGGAAATGGAGAGCCGAACAATCGGCCTTGCTTGGACAGCCGACGGGTTGATCGGAAACCGAAAGAGCTCGCCGGCGACGGGAGGATCGGCGAAGAAGCCGAACAGCCGCGGAGAGATAGGTTCGGGAAACAGGGGAAATGCAGGGGAAAAAAGGGGAGAGGAGGGGAAGAGAATGAGGGAGGAAAGGAAAGTCAAAAAAATTGAACTTTAATTTGGACCGGGTCGTCGGTTCAACTGCGGTTCAACCGCGAACCGCCGTTGAACCAACTTTCAACGGCGGTTCACTCGTGAACCGCAGTGGATTCTTCTTTCAAAGGCGGTTCGCGGTTGAACCGCCATTGAAAGGTCTCCTCGTTTTTCTCGGTTTAGCATAGGGGAAAAAATTGGAGCCAATTCCCGCGCGGGCATATTTTAATATTATTGTTTTTTTCCATTTTCAAAAAACTAAGCCCACGATTTTGTAAATATAATAATACATACCCAGATTGTGTATATTTATTAATTATGTGCACAATCTCGACTTTTATGAACCATTTCATAATTAAATTTCAAATTTTCCATTGAACCATATATTTGCATTTAAATTTCCCGTGCTATTACACAATAATTATAGGTCAAATATAAAAATTAATAAATTTCATAAATTTACATGTAAGAGACGATAAAGTAATAAGCTTCATTATGTTCCCTAAAATTTCTACTTTTTCGACTTGGGCGAACGAGATAAAATAGTCAAATCCATGCATTAGGTACGTATAGTAATATAAAAATTAATATTTGTTAAGTGGCCTCAAAAAAATTAAATAGTTACTGGATTTCATTACCTTATATACATATATAAACATATATATATATATATGTTTAACATATATATATATATATATATATAAACATCTTTCTCTTTTCTCCTTTCCCCTCTTGATGCATATCATCCAACTCTCTCCTCTCTGCTCTCGATCTCTTATAAATTTCCACTACATAAATAAAATGTTTTCATTTGAAGAATTGAAGACTTTAAGACAACTTTTATAATTAATTCTTATATATATATATATATATATAACGTATTTTGAATTTGGTATAAAAATAGAAAATTCATGCGTAGCGCGGGAATTGGCTCCAAAAACTATTTTTCTACGGCGGTTCAACCTTGAACCGCCGTAGAAAGCAAACTTTCTACTGCGGTTCATGTTTGAACCGCCGTAGAAAGTATTTTCTACGGTGCTTCTCGGTTGAACCGCCGTAGAAAAGTAGTTTTTGGAGCCAATTCCTGCGCTACGCATGAATTTTCTATTTTTATATCATTTTCTAAACCCTAAACCCTAAACCCTACTCCCTATTAAGTTTTTTTCCCAATTTTCATAATTAACCGCGGTGACGCTTAAGATTGAAATAGAGAGTGAAGCGCCACCTTTTCCTGGATTTTCGCCTTGACATTCTCAATTGGGTCGAGGATTCAACCCGAGGATGATGGTCTTCCCCGTCAGAGTTTTCACGTAAACCTCCATTTTTTCAAAATACGTTTATATATATATATATATATATATAAGACTAATTATAAAAGTTGTCTTCAAGTCTTCAATTCTTCGAATGAAAACATTTTATTTATGTAGTGGAAATTTACAAGAGATCGAGAGCAGAGAGGGTGAGAGTTGGATGATGTGCAAGAGGGGAAGGAGAGAAATAGAGAAAATGTTTATATATATATATATATATATGTTATATATATATATATATATATATTATATATATATATATATGTATGTAGGTAATGAAATCCAGTAACTATTTTATTTTTTTTCGGCCACTTAACTAATATTAATAATTTCTATATTACTATACGTACCTAATGCATTTGTGGATTTGATTTTTTTATCCCGTTTGCCCAAGTCGAAAAAGTAGAAATTTTAGGGAAGATAATGAAACTTATTACTTTATCGACTCTACATGTACATTTACGAAATTTATTAATTTTTATCTTTGACCTATATTATTGTACGTGTAGTAGCACGCGAAATTTAAATGCAAATGGTACAAGAGGGGAAAGAAGAAAATAGGAAGATGTTTATATATATATATATATATATATATATGGATGTAAGGTAATGAAATCCAGTATATAAGTATTTAATTTTTTATTCGGCCACTTAACCAATATTAGTTTTTATATTACTATACGTACCTAATGCATTTGTGGATTTGATTATTTTATCCCGTTCGCCCAAGTCGAAAAAGTAGAAATTTTAGGGAACATAATGAAGCTTATTACTTTATCGTCTCTTACATGTAAATTTACGAAATTTATTAATTTTTATATTTGACCTATAATTATTGTGTAATAGCACGGGAAATTTAAATGCAAATATATGGTTCAATGGAAATTTTGAAATTTAATTATGAAATGGTTCATAAAAGTCGAGATTGTGCACATAATTAATAAATATACACAATCTGGGTATGTATTATTATATTTACAAAATTATGGGCTTAGTTTTTTGAAAATGGAAAAAAAATAATATTAAAATATGCCCGCGCGGGAATTGGCTCCAATTTTTTCCCCTATGCTAAACCGAGAAAAACGAGGAGACCTTTCAACGGCGGTTCAACCGCGAACCGCCGTTGAAAGAAGAATCCATTGCGGTTCACGAGTGAACCGCAGTGGAAAGTTGGTTCAACGGCGGTTCGCGGTTGAACAACCGTTGAAACAACGAGCCGGTCGAAGTTCAAATCAAATTTGAACTTAGACATTTTCCTTTCATTTTCCCTAAATCTCTTCCCCTTCTTCTCCCCTTTTTTCCCCTGCTTCTCCCCTGTTTCCCCCTCCCTTCAACCATGGCTGTTCGGTCCATTCTTCTCCTCTCCCGTCGCCAGCGCAACCAAGGCACCTTCTAGTTTTTTCAAGTTCATATAAAATATATTTTGAATAATCAATTTGCAAAATAATAAAGCATTATTAATCGATAAACGAATAATTAATTCATTTATCGGTCAATACCCAACCTCGCTAAATGAATTTCTTTTTCCGAGGCACCGACAAGTAATTTATGAAGAGTTAAATATAAAATCAAAACAAAATGAACTACGTATAGCTTCCCCTGTAAATTTTACCAAAAGTACTACTCCTTGAAAAAAAAAAATAATACATGAAACATTTATTCATAAATGAAAAACAAGGAAATCAATTTGCCGAAAAATTTGACAAAGTCTCCCCTATAAATGTAACATACTCCCTGTCAAGGATATGCACATACTTAAATACTTCACTAAAATTCCAACTATTTTGAATAATACGGAATTCAGTTTCAAATCAATTCAGACAAAATCTCCCCTGCTTGTTTTTGACCAAAACACAAGTGCATCATAATATCAACACAGAAGCTTCACACAATTTCCAACAATAACATATTCATTTATAAACAGTTCCGCATATGAAGTCCCTTGAAATTTTGTCCCTTGATTGCGCGGCTTCATCCTAGTTGTGACTGTTTCAATCCCACAGTACAAAGGATAAAAATAAATGTTGTTATAAATTTATGTCCACCTCTTTTCATTAAAATCAAAGAAACATATACAAATACACACACACAACATACACACCCACAGAAAAAAAATTAATAAACACAAACAATATACCTGAAAATGATGCTTAACTTATTCTCTTTCTCTTATGGGACACTTGTTCCTCGAACCATAATCCGTCGCTGTGGTCATCACGAAGTATGTATTTATCAAGTTCCCTATCTTCCTCATCTGCTCTCAATTCAGGGAACCCACTAGAGAAAGGGCTAGCCTCATAAAGCCCTTCTTCTGTATCAATCCCTTCCACTCCGTGATGTTGTTTACCATGAAGAACAATAGACCAATGTTCGTCGCAAGGATCGGTGATATAAAAAACTTGTTTCGCCTGCGATGCAAGTATAAATGGTTCCCCTTGAAACCCTCCGATTAAGGTTCACCAAGGTAAAACCCAATGGATCATCAGTTCGAACCCCACTATTGTTATTAACCCATTTGCAGCAAAATACAGCTACTTTGAAACAAACATAGTCAAGCTCCCAAATATCTTCGATCACCCCGTAATAAGCCATGTTTGCATACAATGGATTTTTATCCTTCCTGCTAGAAACATGTAAAGCCTCTGAGATTAATGTAACACCACTGTTTTATGCCGTACTCTTCTCATCTTGTCTCTTAGTAGCAAATAAATATCCATTTATGTCATAGCATGAAAATGCTCGTACCACAGGGCTGGGCCTAAGCGCCAACCATTCCAATGTCTCCGAAACGTCTTTGCCCATGACAGCATTACCAAACCAATAGACAAATGTCCGAATATGTTCATTGAGCACACGTTGATCCGTCTAAGTAGGATAAGACGTTCTTATTGAACGGATATGGTCTGTCACATAGGGCGCAACTTCTTCAGAATTGCGCAGAATGTAGAGATGCGCCTTCATCAATTCAACATTAGACGGCAAAAACGTTTTTCCTCCCCTTGTGCCCATACCTGTAATCCTCCCATCGTGCCGATTCTTAGATATTCCAATGGATGCGGTCTCGGCCAAGTATTCAGTGCAAAACTCAATTACCTCCTCAGCTATATAACCTTCAACAATACTAGCATCAGGACGACAACGATTCTTAACATACCCCTTAAATACTTTCATATATCGCTCGAATGGGTACATCCATCTCAAATGAACAGGGGGTAGATTTTTATCTCTCTAACCAAATGAATCACCAAATGCACCACCAAATGCACCATAATATCAAAGAAGGCGGGTGGAAAATACATTTCTAATTGACAAAGGACAATAGTTATTTCATCTTGTAACTGATCAAGTCTTTCGCGCGCGATAACCTTGCTACATATAGCATTGAAGAAGAAACAAAGTCTTGTTATACTGGACTTAACATGCTTGGGCAATACCGAGTGAATAGCTACAGGCAACAATTGTTGCATTAAGGCATGGCAATCATGAGACTTCAAACCAACCAGTTTTAAATCTTTCAAGGAAACAAGTCTGCTTACATTTGAAGAATATCCGAATGGAACTTTGATGCTACGCAAACTTGAACACAGTTGTTTTTTTCTTTTCTGGACAAAGTGTGACAGGCAGGGGGTAGATATGTGCGTTGTCCTCGAGCTACCGGTGCTAAATTTGCTCTTATGTTCATATCAACCATATCAAGTCTCGCGTTATAACCATCCTTAGTTTTACCAAGGATGTTCAAGAGCGTACCTAACAGGCTTTCGCAAATATTCTTCTCAATATGCATAACGTCGAGACAATGTCTGACATCCAAGTTCTCCCAGTATGAAAGTTCAAAAAATATGGATTTTTTCTTCCAACAACCTGTATCATTATTGCTGGACTCCGAAGTTTTACCAAACTCCACATTAATGTCCGTCACACGAGCTTTCACCTCTGGCCCGCTCAAGGGTTCTGGAGCTTTTCTTAACTCTTGGAATCCATTGAATGCTCTTTTCATACGGCGATACGGATGAGTCTCGGGAAGAAATCTGCGATGCCCAAGGTATACTGTCTTCCTCCCATGTGCAAGCTGACAAAAATTTGTACTCTGCTCACATATTGGACATGCTTTATGCCCTTTAACAGAGTACCCAGACAAGTTTCCATAAGCAGGAAAATCATTAATGGTACAGAACAACATGGCACGTAATGTGAACATTTCTTCACGGTATGCATCAAACACAGGTGCGCCTTCATCCCATAACTTTTTCAAGTCTTCAATAAGAGGAGCAAGATACACATCGATGTCATTTCCTGGTTGCCATGGGCCTGAAATCATTAGAGACATAAGTATGTACTTGCGCTTCGTACACAAGTAAGGCGGCAAATTGTAAATAACCAACATCACCGGCCATGAGCTATGTGTGCTACTCAGACTGCCAAACGGGTTCATTCCATCAGTACACAAACCAAGCCTCAAATTTCTGGCTTCTCCTCCAAAAGAAGGATACATTGAATCAATTTTTTTCCACTGATCTGAGTCTAATGTATGCATTATCACCTTGTCATCATCACTGGGAATACACCGATCTGAATGCCATGTCATTAGTTTTGCATCTTTTTCATTAGCGAACAACCGTTTAAATCTCGGTATTATAGGAAGATACCACAGAACCTTAGCCGGCGACCCCTTCTTTTGCGCATCAGAACTGTCTTCAACCTCATTACACAGCTGCTTGTTTTTGTATCGTGGAGTTTTACACTTAGGACAAAGCAATATATCCTTATACTCATTCCTGTAGAGGACGCAATCATTTGGGCAAGCGTGGATCTTCTTATACTCCATACCCATTGGACACAATATTTTTTTCGCCTCGTAAATTCGATCTGGAAGTTCGTTACCTTCTGGGAGCATATCTTTTAATACCCTCAATAAGGCTGTAAAACTAGTATCTGACCACCTATTTGTCGCTTTCAAATTAAAAAACTTCAAAACACTAGACAATCGTGTATATTTAGTGCAACCCTTGTATAGAGGCTTCTCATTGTCACCCAAAATGGAAGCAAGAACTTTCGGTTTATCAGCAAAATCCTCAGCCACATCCTCAATCATGGCATCTAATCGATCTCTAGTAATCGCATCATCTCCTTTTGCATGAGATTTTCTTTGCTCAGGTAAACCATCAATACTTTCACCATGCCAAATCCACAGTTTATAAGAAGGATCAAATCCGTACCGATATAAATGGAATCTTATTGTATATGAGTTATCAAACCGCGCACCATTTTTACAAGCTTTGCACGGACAATGGACGTACTTTGTATTCTTATAAGCGAATTGAATGAAATTCTCAACTTCTTTCGCATAAGAATCGGAGGTCCGATCACTATACAACAAGATATTTTGATCCATGTGTAACTAACACCTTGAAATAATTGAAAATACCAAATAATAATTCAACAAACAATGTACAATTAAAGTATCAAGTTGCATGCTTGTCTTAGCACATGTCATACTAATGTTACTCATATAATCAAAACTACTATAATACCTCAATGATGAAAAATAATGCATAAACAACACATGCACAATAGACATAATCAAATGGAGAAGAACCCATAAGTTTTTCATTTATGCATTTCGTCAAACACATGAAATGCATAAAAAAATAATACACACTCTAAGTTGTACAAATTATATGAACATCCTCCATTAAAAATCAAACACTATAAATCAAATCACATCACCAAGAAACTATATAGTATAACTAAATAGGGTTCCACAATACTAAGGTTCACCATATACATGGAATATATGCAACTTTAATTTTCAGCCCTCTACCATAAATAAAAATAAATTCTATAAGATGACATATATAAAGTACAAGCATAAGCAATTACTGAGAAATTTTAGAAGTTTCTAACCTTAAGGTGGTAAATTTTAGCTCCAAATGACGATTCTTTACATCAAACGTTCAAAACCGTAGTAGAAATTTGGAGAGGAACACTTTCGGGTGCGATATGGATATACACGTTGTTATTTAGGGTTAAATACGTCAATACAACGGCGGTACAAAATAAACCGCCGTAGAAAGGACCTTCTACGGTGGTTTTAAAATAAACCGCCGTAGAAAGGAACTTTCTACGGCGGTTGGGACAAACCGCCGTAGAAAGCCCCCTTTCTACGGCGGTTGGTCCCAACCACCGTAGAAAGTACCTTTCTACGGCGGTTTATTTTAAAACCGCCGTAGATAGTCCCGTTCTACGGCGGTTCATTTTTAGACCGCCGTAGAAAGTCCGTATTTCTTTTATAACTGCGATTTTCTATTTTTCGCCGTTAATCCGCAGCCGTTAAAGCTCCATTTTGTAGTAGTGTTCCTAATTTATCCATTATGGGTAATAGCTAGTGAACAAAACTGGCACATCCAAAGACTCAATGAGGTAATAAATATAAGGTGTCGGATGGAAACAAGATGAAGTGAGGAATTTAAGAATGAAGGACATATGAGGGTATGCAATTGATCAGATAACAAGTTGTAAAAACATCACCACCCCCAAAAACACAAAGGAACATTAATATAAAGGAGTAATGTTCTAACTGTATTAAGGAGGTGCTAATTCTTTCTCTTAGGAACTCCATTCTGTTGACGAGTGTAAGAGCAACACAATTGACAAATGATGTCATGAGAAGCCATAAATGATGCGAAAGAGGAAGAAAAATATTCCTTAACATTGTCACTTGGTAATATGCGAATAGGAACATTTAACTGTATACAAATTTCAGCCAAAAAGTTAGTAAATATAGAAAATAATTTCAAGTGATATTTCATTAAGAATAACCAAGTCATTCGACAATTATCAATAAATGAAACAAAATATCGATGACCATTCTTAGAGACAGTTTGACTAGGACCCCAAACTAACATGACTCACAATTAAGCCATCATCTGGTTCTCGTATGAGATATGTATTTTATGAATAAGTGCGTGATCTATATGATGTGTTTTAAAGTTTGTGAAACTTCAATTACTTTACTCCCCTATAGCCTTTTGCATTAAATTCATTGAATGACATGGAGGACATTGTGCGATTATTGCTTACAGATTAGCCGCCTAAAAAAATTCAACTCCACCAACCCCAGCGCGATAAACATGGATATGATGGAGCCATTGAAAGCTTTTTTGAGCCTGTACAAGATGGTGGCCGACTCTAACCACTTCAATCTGGCAAGTATAAAATTGTTAAATGAAAATCGAATTTATGTATTACTGGTATACATTTTTATGTTATGGAAACATGTACCTTTATAAAGCTTACATTCCATTATCTAATTCCAATATGTCAAAACTTTGTTCCATTAGATGATTTCATTTTCGTCATACTACAAAGTATTCCATTTTCATATCATCTGGGCACATTCCATTAGTTGTCAATATTTGATCTCACAATCCATCTTCACAAAAAATTAGTTTTTAAAGTTTTTTCTCCATGTTATAGTTTTGCCACAAGTTGTTTCCTAAAAAAAAAAAAAAAAACATAATCAGTTGAATGTCCAAGACATTTGTGGTGGTACTAATACTTAGATTTTGGATCCATCTACTTAGTACTCTCAACCAAAATTCATTCATGTTTCTTAAATTTATGTCCTCTATCAGAAATACTCGATACTAATTTTTAAATCTTTATGGAAATTGATCGTATAATATGTGTTCAATGACGTTGTCATGTTGTTCACAGTTATGGCTCAAACAAAAGGTCAGCTGGAAATAAAAGCACGAATTATGGATTGAGAGATGAAGAGATAGTTGAGCATGGATATCTGCAAAATTTGCATGAAGCAAATTCAGAAGTTCCTTACAAACCAATTCAGAATCAAGGTTTGACATTTATCATGTTCTGTTCATTGTATTTCAGTGATTATTATTTATTATGTGTCATGTTCATTTTTAGTGATTTGATATATCCTAGGATTTGAATACAATTGCTGAGATAACCGTGCATAATGGATTGCTAGATGCTCTTTTCGTTAATATAAGAGCATCAGACAACTACAAAATAAGAAATCTCCTCTACAAAATACTCAACAAGATAGTACAGAACGTTTTCATATTAGAACTAATATTTATCTGTGTACAGATGGATCTCACTCAGAGAAATGCAGTCGAAAAGGGTATCAGAGTTCTCCAGTTCGGGGACAAAAACAGGGGGTTAAATGTGATAGCAAAATTATGAGACAGTGTTTAAAATATTAGGTTTCAGGTATAGTGAAGTGTATTAAATATTGATAAGGTTGTGGATTTAGGTTGTGTTCAAAGCATGGGCAGTGTTGATTGAAAATATAGCAACAAGTTACTAAACGATTGAGATGTTCACATAACTTGTTGAATACTCATTTTGGTCATTATTATTATAACAATGCATTGTAATTTTTACAGTGTTTTTTTGTTGATGATTTGACATTAACAATGAATGCCATTATATACGTTATTTATAATACTTACTATACAAGGGGGTTATGTTTCATCGCATTCCCTTTTTGATTTTTTTAATAAATTTTTGGAAATCTGAATTTTTTGTTTTCCTCATCTTCTACATGTTTACCTCATTTATATATTACAGGTTTTGTTTTGTAATATATGGGTGCTATTAACCTATCGATCTATGCAACATGAATTGATATGTGAAAATTTTTATGAATAATTGCAAAGTATATAATTACTATTATAAAAATCCTTGTTTAATATGGAAATCTACAACATATATGTCAATATTATTTTTCATTTCTTATGGAAACATGTGGACATGGCCGGTCTTTAAGCAGGTCGTGACTGGGCGACGAACCATCACATACCTGATTCAAGGGCCCAATATATACATTATTTATTATAATATATATGAGTTTTATTCTTTAGGCTAAAATGAAATTGTTCAGAATTTTATTAAGGTAAACAAGAAACAAATAAGTAGACTTCTAATTTAAATACCCCGATAATTTAATTCATAAACCATGACTTAGTAATCCATACACACAGCAGTGGTTAACTATACAAATTGATAACCCATCTTTGCAAAACCCTTCGCAACCAAAACTAATAAAATAAAAAATAAAAAAAAAACTAAGCATCACCAAAAGACAATAAAATTGTAAAACTTTCAAAGCTCATCCTAATGGTGACTGAACCAAATATCCCCCTCTAAATGGGTTACCATCTGATCGAGTTCAAACTGTGCTACATTGTCTCCACCAACAGAATCAGACATGTCAATTCTTTTCAACACATCACTATCGAACAACCCGCTTACATGGTCTCCGAAATGCATCTCCATAAAAGTAGGGTTTGGTGTGTTGATTGTATCTTCAACCCAACCATTTGAGTTGCTTGTATCTATATGTTCGCTAGCATTCTCTACCACCGTCTGCATGTTGTGGCCAAGGTCAACATTATCCAATAGAGCCAGTGTGTTTGCTAATTTTCCCTTTTCATATCCATCAACTTTATCTTCTCCAATTACCCCATTGCATCCCCTTTTAGAAACATCCCTTATGGAAAGAAGTTGGTTTAATCTAGAAGACTTTCTTTGCATTATAACCTCATATGCTTTAATCATTTTTGAATGTGGTAAGAAATAGCTACAACATTATTGTTACAATCAATTAACAATTTCTCCCACAATTCATTAATGGCCATTCTGTGATAAGATTCAACCAAATCCATATCTCTTTCGAAGATTGCAAGAGCACGCTGGACGTCCTGCACGGCATGAACAAAAGTATTAATGAATATTAAAGTCTCCATTGTACATTTAGACAATCACAACTAAAATGATAATGTTCTGTAATAATAACTCAGCCCACATGTTAATTCCAGTATTCATGTCAAATTTGTTACTCTAATAACCATATGCATTATGGTTCATGGGAAACCAAAAGTTTTATAACACATTAACGCTGAACTTGTCGTGTAATGTTGATGGGGATATCATTATTACCGTTGCTATATTGATGGGGATATCATCATTACCGTTGCTATAACATAGAAAACATAATTATACTTCTTTTACACATAAATAAAAACATCTAAAGCAGATTGTTGTCACGTACAATTTATTAATACTACTTCATATGCATAAATGACATCAGTAGCCGTAGCAACTTCAAAATATATGCAGCGTTGAGGCAATACTTACAGTTGGGTATTTGGCTACAATCATTTCGCCATCCAAATATGTTCCCCTCTTGTGGAATGCAACGAATAGCGTATTTTCCCTGAAGGCAATTCCATTGTAAGAAAAATCATTGTGCAAAGGGGCATGCACAATTCTTCCAACTGTTGAATGTGTGCATTGCTAGCCTGAATCTGTAGAATCGCCTCTGCATTTTTTTTTCCAGTGTTTGATTAGAGGTAAATCAAGTTGTTCGGACTCACCATCCAGTGTCACTTGTAATAGTACATCATTTGAAGGAATGGGAAACATCCACAGAATTTTTTTTCAACATCCTGTTCCCGAAACTTTTTTACGACCATAGCAACCTTTTCGACAATATATCCACACCAATCCATCTGACAATCTCATTAACATTTTCTATGTGAAAATATTGCTTCAAATCTAAATTTCCATTAGTACTTAGCGCTAGGAAAGTCAAAATGACAAACATGATGAAAAATCTTTTGAATTCATTACCGCTGTCAGCAAGAAAAGGTCTAGAAAAGAGCTTAGTAATTTCCTTCTTTGTTGGTCTTTGATTCGGTGTAATGGAAAATTTTTCCATCCACTCTGCCATTAAGGCATTCATGTAATCACATTTATGCCTATTTTCTTCAATAGGCCTTGAAGGGTTATGAGGCAGCATAAAAACGGCCCTCACATCTGCGACAGTAACCGGGGAACTAACTTTATTTTCAGCCCTAAATACCATGTGATCTAGATTGAATATCGTCAACAATATCTCATACACATCAATTGGAATGGTGTTTATTTTAATTTGAAGAAGCCCCCAAAACCCAATGGATCTAACTGTTTCTTTCTGCCTCTTTCCAAGGATTTTTAGTAAACTTTTTATCCCGGCGGTTCGGGAATGATTTACAAAATCTTGTGTCCCAAGTGGGAGCTATGCTTTTCTGATAATCTTCCATTTTTGATAAGGCATATATGTCATACATGTTACCCCCAAAGATTTTTTTTACCTATTGGCATAAATAAATGCAATCCACACAAAATCAGTCCAGTTAATATGTCATCTGTGGACATTAGGGATTTTGGTGTTTTTGTGGTTTAATGTGGTTGGCTGATCAAACGAGGTGGTGAGGGGGGGGGGGGGGGGGGGGGGGGGGGGGGGGGGGGGGCATTTTAATGGTGAAAAAGAAAACTCCTTCCCAACCCAAAATACATATAATAAAATTCAGCAATCAAAGATGCATATTCAAACATATCAATTTACCAGATGGATTACCTTTGTCCCTTGTCTACGTCCTTCCACCCGAAGCTTCATTAAGCAAATCCGAGGGTTGTCTCTCCATACCATTTTCGGTAATTATTCTTTGATTATGCACAATGATTTGGTCGCCCACTTTCCTATTTCTTCTCGGCGCCATCTTGAGAGGAAACAAAATTAAAAATATCAATATAGATTCACAGTCACCAACACTTTGATGAAGGAAAGTTTTTTTACAAATATAACCAATGGCTGCTTTCAACCCAGCAACCTGTTTGATTGTATCTAACGAAAAAAGCTTCAGACAGATTCTTACTTCCTTCAGTCGCCTTGAAAGTTTTTTGTTTTACTGAGACAACTACTGCGTCTACAAGCTTCATTCACATATATGAGAAGCCTTGGTTACCGAGAAACCAGGCTAGGAATGAAGTTGAGTAGGTGGTAGATTGAGCTTCACAGGACTACAATTCTCCACCAAGAGGCTTTGGATTACGTGATACTGTCTACAGTAATCTGACTGCATTTCCAGGCCTTTCAAAATCATTGATTTTGATTGAGACATGTTGGTTATTCGTGTATTAGTGCAATGGCATGGTGTTATGAAATTTTTTAGGAAAAGTGCCAACTTGTTTTCTTAATCATAAAACAATTCTGGATTATTAAGTAAGTGCTATTTCCAAAGTTGTTACGGTCATATAAAATATTCATCCCGACTTTATAACAAGTGAGATATGTCACGTTGACACTTAGGCTCTGTTGGTTTAGTTACTCATTTGGAGAATTTTAGTTTTAGGGAATGAATATTTGTATGGAGGGAATTTCTTTTGGGGATTTGTATAAGAAAGGGAATAAAATGTGTAATGATTGTGTTATTTTATGAATTTATGTGAGTGAAGATTTAGAGAGAATTTTAAATTTTGAATTTTGGATTCAATAAAAAATGAGGTTGTTTCTGTGTGTAAAATTTTGGAGAAAAAGTAACGATTTCGCTAGAATGGAATGGAAAAAAACAGAGGCTTAACAAATCCGATGCTTCAGGTTTTGATGGTTGATTTCCTTGCTATTATAGGCTCATAGGACTGTTATTTACGTATTTATTTATCTTTACTATTCTTTATATTAGCTATAAGTATTTGATTGGACGAAAAAGGGATATGAATTAAAATGAATTTAAACATGACAGCATGGTTCTGGCGCCTATTCCTATTATTCCGTTCTCCTAAATTCTTTCTATTTATTCCCCTCGACCCTGTTATATAAATAAGATGATACAAAGAATTATCTACTCTTCCATTAGAGGCTTCTTCCTTACTTAAAAAGCTGGCCATGATCGTATTCACAGGACATCAATCCTTGCAGTTCTTCGGGACATAAT
Source organism: Leptodermis oblonga (assembly GCA_016801395.1). Taxonomy (NCBI): domain Eukaryota; kingdom Viridiplantae; phylum Streptophyta; class Magnoliopsida; order Gentianales; family Rubiaceae; genus Leptodermis; species Leptodermis oblonga. Next base: position 10,772,201 of record CM028759.1, read on the forward strand.
ATTGCCAATTGACTCTATAATTCTTATTGCCCCACCGACTCCGCAATTATTCTGGGGGAGGGGGAGGGGGCGGATAAGATTGCCCAATGACACTGCAATTCTTTGGTTTAGAATATTGGCTCCCTAAAGACATCGATCGATAAGGAGGAATTGTTATGCTGAGCTCTGATAGTATCATTTCTGACAACGATACTTACAGCGGGGAGGAATGATACGAAGCAAAAGTGGTCGTGTGTGATGGGTAGATTAGTTGAATTGCTTTTACTAGTTGTTAGGAGTTAATTTTTGGTAAAATTTACTGGCCTAGTGATCCTAAATTGTATGACTGTTATTTACTTAGATATTCGTATTTACTAGTATATCTATTAGCTGTAAATATTTGATTGTACCGAAAAGGAGATCGGAATGAAAAGGACTTAGGCCATGTTTGATAACATCGCTTAATGCTTAAAATTATTTAATTAAGAGATAATAACTTTTAGTGTATTTGATAATAGAAATTCAAAACTCTTAATCATTTAAGCACTGCTTATTAATTTACGATAATTTAAGCAAAAAAAGTCAGCTTATTACTTATCTCTTAATGCTCAACGTAACGATTTTGTAAATAATTTATATTTGATTTTCGAAACCATCCCTTTTATTTTATTCATACTAATGTAACAATAATTTTTATTTTTTTTTTTTTCTTCAAATGGCATACCACGTATTATAAACTTTTTAATCTTAATATTGTCAAACAAATTTTAATTTTTTATTATTATATTTTGATATTAAAAATTAATTTAATAAATTATATCATTACTCGCTTTTATAAATCTCATTCATACGATATGTTTTATATTACTTATATAATTTTATTGATTATATATGAATTTTATTGTAATTTTTTTAATACTACAATAATGGATTCATTTTTCATTTTTAGGGTTTTAATAATTTGCCTGGGCGAATTGGCTGGGCTGGACGTCCGGAGCATGGCTACCATTATTGACTCTTTCTCCTGTAAACTCTAGTGGAAGGTGCAGAATGGAGGCAGTTTGTGGGCAACTTTCATGTGGTCTTTTCCGATCCAATTGATGAAGTCTAACACTTCGAAGAGAATTGCGGAGGTGGATGAAATTTTGGTTGAGAACAGTCGAGTGCAGGTGAGGAATGGGACCTGCAGTTTTTGGAACTCAAATTGGACTGGTTTGGGTCAGTTGGTAGATGTTTGGCCAGGGGATGTTATGCCTCAACCTCTTTTAACAGTAGCATAATTCTATGGAAGGTCGCAACATTATATAAGAGACTTAGATCAGCTACCCATGGACTTTAAAGAGGCAATCCAACTGCCAATCACTTTGTCTATGGATGATGATACACTGATATGGACGCCATCCACATCTGAGGACTTTATCGTGAGCACTGCATATGGAATTTTGCGTTTGGTGCAAATGCGAACACCAGCTATTCAGAGAGTCTAGGACTCCATGCTACCGGGGAAAATCAAAATATTTTTGTGGAGAATGCTTAATAATATGTTGGGTTTGATGATATATTGGTGCAAATATGTTATCATTTGGCCTCTAAATGCTTCTGCTGCTCAAATATGGACTCATTGCACCATTGCTTCAATGATTGTGAACTTGCCCGGGCAGTCTGGGTTTATTTTGAGGACTTGCTTGAGCTCCCAAAGTGCCTTTATTCCATTGCTTGGGATAGATGTGATTTTTACTGGGCTTTTAAGAGAGGGTCCCGACTTCAGACTCAATTAGTTCGGCTGCTTTCAGGGCTGGTCTACTGAGAAATTTGGAAAGCCAGAAATGCGTGCATCTTTGGGGGAGATAGGAGAACATTTTCAGGGCTGATAAGAAGTGTTATTAAATCCTTTTAGGACTTGTTTCTTGCTTGGCCAATGGAAGGATCTAGGGAGGATGAGGAACTTTGGAAGCAGAAGAACCTGGTTCCATTTCTGCGGCTGCCCAGACTATTCGACTGTTGCCAGTGGTGTGGGTGCCTCCGCTGCAAGGCTACAAGCTAAACACAGACGGGTCAGCTATTGGAAACTTGGGGTACATAGGTGCGGGTATGCTATTAGAAATGGGACTGGATAAGTGCTAGTGGCTGCAACTATTTTTTTGGGCTATGGAACGAATATGGAGGTGGAGGCATAAGCGATATTGCTGGGGTTATACCACTACCGAGATCTGGGATTATGACATGTAATGTTGGAATCTGATTCGTTGGCGGTGATCAATATGATACGCCGACTCTTCAAGATTCCATGGAGGATGACGGATTTCATTAGCAGTATATGAGACATTTTGATGACAAGTAATTTTCAAATGCAACATATTTATCGTGAGGCTTTCATTTGCCGGTGCACTCGTGAAGGAGGCTACAAGAACCAGGGACACCAATATCAACACCATACACACCTTACCGCTGCGGATAGTAGGACTAGCTAGACTAGATGGGGTCTCATTTCCCCAACTTAGGCTAGTGAAAACTACATTATTTGTAATTTTAAACAAGCATTTGTATTCTGCATTTTGTACACCAAGGTAAGGCTCATTACGCTCCCTTGAACATTTTTACCAATTTTTTATTTTAAATAAAGGGTCACCATGCCCCCCAGCCACTTAATCGACTGTTCAAAAAAAAAAAGGTTTTAATAAATTGTAATAATTTTTTGTTTTTGTATTTTAATCATTCACTATAATGCATTCTATCTTATTTTGTTTCCTTATGTTTTTCACCAATCATAATTAATGTATTATAAAATTTGATATTTCTTATATATAAAAATTCAACATAAGGATCAAATTGTACATGTTCAAGATTTCAGTTTTAAGATCAGCATATTTATCAGACCAGATCGAATGATTAAGCATTCTGACGTAGATATTGGGAAATATATTTCAGCATTGAGATATTAAGTGCTTAATCAATTCAGTATTATGGTTTTAGCATTAAGCATTCAGATATAAGCAGTATTTTTTTTTATTTATCAAATATGCACTTAAACAACTACTCTATTTCCCTCTCTCTTGTTCTACATTTTCCCCCTTTCCCCTCCCCCTTAGTTCAGATCGTATCAATGTCAGACCATTCTAAACGCACACGATTCCTAACACATGATACGTATTAGAAGATACTAACAACCATTGTCTGTTTTTTTTTTTCATAGATATGTTAATTGTATTTTATTAAAAACTCCAAACTAATTGTAGTATATTTTGTGGGTAATATCTGTTTACATTGACTATTTTTTAATTAGATTATAAATAATCAATGTATTAAGTCGCTAATACAAGGGTCAAAGTTTGTGAAAATTTCAAAAAAAAAAAACTCATATATTTACACGAGTCATTATAGACATCTCAAAAATTAAATTATCCCTTTTGTAAAGAAGATAAACACAAATACGATATGAATATATTAATTTCTTTTTCTGTAAAGCCAAGATTAAACCTTAATCATCTTATATGATGTAATTAAAATTTTAAAACTGTCATTTTATTATTATTATAATATATATATATATATATATATATAAGGAACCAATTGGCACATATAAATTATACAAGTTCAAACAAACATTCATAAAAAATGGTCAATTTGTCGTTACCACAAAAATTTGAATTTAAATATTATTCAAACGTATCAAATCACAGCAGACCTGTATGGCGTGATTGTCAGCACAACTTCCGTGATCAAACACATTTCATGTAGTGAAAAGGTAATTATATTATAATATATTAAATATTACACTAATCCGACTGTGAAATGCATTTTTAACTTTTTCATAGTTGGATAAACAAAAATAGATATTGTCCTCAAAAAAAAATACAAAAACAATACTACAAAAAAATAAATAAATAAAAAATTAGAGCTTACACTTCATAAGTACATTTAAATAACATTAATAATTTATCGAATGGTATTGAATCCTGATAAATACATTTATAGGGACTTCATCGCTGAACCGATCAATCAATCAATCAAGCAATCAGTAAATGAATGGCCAAATTTACAATTTTAGTGTGCTAAACATTTTTTAATAAATATCAATAGTATTATACAATGTATGAAATTTTTATCAATAGCAGTACAATAACGTAAATCTGACATCAATTAACGGTGAATAACGAATGTATGATTTCAAAGAGCCAGTAGCACTATATGACAAATGTAAGTGATGCTTGAACGAGTTGATATAGACTTTTGTAAAGTTGTCTATTTCAAAATATAAGTTTCGTTACATGAACTGATAATTTAAACAATTTCACATTTAGACCAAACAAACAAACAAAAAATCTTTTTTTTGGGTATTTTTGTGAATAACATAAATAATTCAAAGGTAATTAATTTGAGGTTAAAAGTAAATGTATAGAGGAATCAAAATATTAAGGGTGACATACAAAAAATAACTCTGAGGTTTGTCGAAAGAATAAAACAAACTCTACATTTTAAAAAAGTTCATGTTAGACCTATAGTCTTAATCTTAGTTTTGATGATAAGATAACAAATATATGATTTTAGTTAATACTTTGCACTTGAAGTTATTTGTAGAAACAATGTAGAAAAAGTGCAGCAAAGCGAAGCTCAAAGCCAGTCTCGAAGTTGGGTCTCAACAGCCTCTCGAAGTCGAAGCTAAACCCAAAAACTTTCGAGCTTCAGTGTCGATAACCTCTTGAGTTCGGAGCTGCCCAGAAAGTGCCGAGCTCAAACATGTCGACACGCAGCCGACAACAGTCAAGCTCTCGGGTTGAAATTAATTGAAGTTTCGAACCTGACCTCGATAGGGTATCAACTTCGAAACTGCTGAAACGACAAAAGTAGAGCTGTCCGTTGAAGCCAAGAATTCAAACTTCACCCAGGTTCGAACCCGACCTTCGACGTGAACCTCACCTTCGAAGCTTCCCAACGGGCAGCAAAATAGAGCTGTTATTTGACCGTTTGAAGTGATTCCTTCACTCCTATAAATACTCCAAAGCTCAAAATTGAAGACTAATTATCCCCCACAAGTCTCCTACACTCAAGCATCATTCAAGAGCTTTATTTCATACATTTCATTGTCAAATTAGCTTGTTAAGTTAGGATTAGAAAGAGGCTTTCATGCCCATTTGTCATAATTTGGTGTGAACTCCATTTGTGGAGATTCTTACCATTGTAAACACTTTGAGGGAAGTCCTAAACACTTGAGTAAGTGTTGTAGGCACATTGTATGTGAGGCAAAGTCCTAAACTCTTGTTTAAGAGTTAGGCAAGAAGAAAGGGGGAGCAAGAAGAGAAGGAGAGACCCAACTCAAGAGGTTGAGTTTGGGCAATTGTACAAGTGCTAACTTGAGGTAAGTTGGACAATTGGGGTTAAAGACCTATCCAAGAGTTTGGATTAGGCAAAAGGTAAAGGTCCTAGCTTAGAGCTAAGTTAGGCATTTGTCAAAGTCTTGATCAAGAGATTGATCAAGCAAAAGTCCTTTGGTCTAGGCAAGAGGAGTCTTGAGTAAGATTTCAAATCCTTGAGTAAGGATAGGGCAAAAGATCCAATTGCTAGCCTTAGGTAAAGGAATCTTAATCTAGAGCTAGATTAAGCAAGGGAGTCATAGTCTAGAGTTAGATTAGGTAATGGAAAAGACTTGAGATTAAGAGATTAATCTTGAGCAATTGTAAGGGATTGAAACACTCCTTTAAGTGTTTCCTAGTGGATTTTAAATATCAAGTTGTAGAACTTGGGGAGTGGACTAGGATTCAAGGAGAATCTGAACCACGATAAATTTGTGTGTCTTGCCTTGTTTATTTGCTTTTGGTTTTGCAAATCACTTCACACACAAAATCATTTTTACACTTGTCTTTGAAAAGGGTTTCTAAGTTCTTATTTGTAGAAGAAATATTTTTAAAGGGTCAAGAATATAATTCACCCCTTCCCCCTCTTAGGTTTCATCTTAGGTTGCTATTGATAATTAGGATTTCAGTTCAAAATAAACCTTTTAATACAAATATAATTTTTTTTTTAATTTTATATACAACAATACACTTCCACTAATTCTCTCCCCTTGTTTCTGGTCAGTCTCTATTCTTTGTTATGGTCATTAATCAAGCCAATTTATGTTTTTTCCTTGGTCATTCTCTATTCTTTGTTATGGTCATTAACAAGCCATAAATTTTCCTTGGTCTTCATGATGTGAGCAGCCAAGAGTATACCAATGCTTAATACCCTTTTATTGAATCATGAATGGAACAGCCCAAGCACACACCCTAGCCCCACCCATAAATTAATGCCCTTTTATTGTATCATTAAGACCCTGTAATGATATAGGTTATAGGGTATTATGGTCGTTAACATTTTTACTCCTTTCACCAATAGTTAAATAGGGGCAAAAAACTCATTTTATAAATTGAGGGGCCAAAACTCACACATTCCCAATATAACGTTTATCAGAATATAAGTATGTATCTTTTTAATGAATATAAATAGAACAACATCTACATAAGTTAATCTAGGGTCAGACTGTACGTACTAATAACATTTAATTGGAAAAAAAACACCTACACTCTAAACATAATGCAATGTCACCGATGTAAGAAATGGGCAAACGATGTTCTTCTAGACGGATGCTACTTTCAAAAAGGAGCATTTGATGGCTAGATTAGCTTCGATTGAAAAGATAGGAGGAGGACAGGCAATTCACAAGCAGTCTGAATGCACAATGGCAATGTCACCGATGCAGGCGGAATTACTTGCCATCGTACTTGCCTTAAGAACTGCATTAGCTACTGGATGGTCGTCTGTTAACATATCAACAGATTGCCTCGCTGCTATCAACCAAATCAGATTTTCAGAATAATCAGAGATTTACTGTAAGGTGATTGTGAAGGATATTATAAATCTCTCACAATATATGTCCTCTTGTATTATTTGCAAAGTTGATAGGTCTAATGTAGGTGCTGCACACCAATTAGCACAAGATCATGTATGCCACCTATGTAATCACCTTTTCCATCTAAGCTAATAACAAATGATAGTGTGGATTCAAAAAAATAATAATAATAAACATAATGCAATATGTTTATTTTATTTTAAGCATTTTTTTTCCCACAGTATTGCATTAGCTTTGAATACTCCCACATTACCCCTAAAAATTTTAACTCTCACAATTATCCTTATAAAATTTGAAGCTTTTTTTCATTGGTTCAACTGTACTATGACATTACGGTAATATTATTCATATTAAACCGGGTCAGTTTGAATTTGTTCTGTTACTACTTAAAAATTTTACACATGCCAATTAAACCGTACTGAATTAAATAAAAGTTAAAAAAAAAATCTGACTTTGAATAAAAAGTAAAGAAAAAAAAGAAAGAATTTCACACGAGGGTGATAAAAATAAAATAATCGTGATTAGGAAAAAAATAAAAATATTACCTCTAATGAGATGAATTATCTTACTATTTATGACTAATTGTAAATGACGTCTGCAATTGGTATAATTCCAAATGTCTAATCGAGAACCATCAACTTTGCTACTTTTTTCACAGCATTTTCATAATTTCCTTGAAAACCGTACTACACAAAGACATTTTTGCCCTTTTTGCTCTGTATGTTTCGTTACTGAAATAGAAACAAAATTTCTGTGAATGAATTTTTTTAATTTTGTAACTAAACTTAGGGGATACTCTGTAGGAACGATGTAATCACCATTTTTTTTAAAAACTTGTTATTCTATAAATTAAATTTAAAATAACAAAGATGTACTTTATAATTGTGTTAACAAGTTGCGTGATTAACATGTTTATTTTGAAATTTTGTCGTGGTTAACTCATTTATTTTGATAGTGGTGGGGGTGGTTTGGGCCTCCCAGCCCAAACCCATACTGGAGTAGCCCAGATAAATAAGAAAGGTTAGGGCCCAAACATCAAGACCAACAAACCCAGGTCCAGGTCCTCGAAACAGCTCACAAGGCGAGGAAACGGAAGGGACAGTTGCCTAGAACCGTGCCCCGACGCGATGGGAAACGGAGATCCCCCAGGTTGAACATAGCAGACAAAAGGGAAACCCTGTGCTCAACGTCCAACGGTTAATATGGCGTACCGATTCTCGGAACCTCTATAAATATGGGCTCATTTCTACAAAAAAAAGGTGAGACAAATTATCCAATCTTAAGTCGTGATACTCTAATACTTTGCTTTCAATCTCTAACTTGAGCTTCGGAGTGCTAACGGGTATCCGACCCCTTCCAAGCTTTGTTTTCGTTTTAGGCCTACGGTGAGACTTCCAATCAGCCCATGTCCGGCAAACCACGCTTCATCAGATAGCAAATTTTATAATCATCATATATGTTCATAAAGGTTTACATTTATTAAACAAATTACGTTATTCTGTATTGTTTACCCAAACCAGACATTGTATTCTTGTTATTAATCGATTTCAACTATATTTTTTCCCGATTATTTTACATTCCATGTATAATCTACTCATTTTTTATTAGTGACATATAATATTTTCGTGCTAGTTCAGTTGTTACGGCTACTATTCATTGAGTCTTGATGCTCCAGTTTTTTTAAAGGCATCAATTTCAGTAAATACTGATTGGCATCCACTGTTATAGTCCATAAAATGAAGTAAAACTTTTTTTTCCCGGGATCACGGTAAACTCTATATCTAACTTCCGATTTATACATTAAATTCACCCCAACATACAACTATATATTTCAGCTAAAAAATAATATTCTATTTTGATTTTTTTTTTTTGTCGAAATTGATAACATATTGCTATTTGATGAAGCCGAGTCTGCCGGTGAGGGTCTTCGGGTCGGGTCCGCTCCGATCTGTCATCTCCAACACCTGTACTAGCGGGGGAAATCCCCCGGTTAAGCTCCGATGCCAAAGTCAGTAGTTTAGACATAGGAGAAATATATTAAAGCTAGAGGAAAAGTTACCAAGAGAGAGTCCCTTACTAATGTGATGAAGGCTCCTATTTATAGAGTAAGGGAGCCGGTTATTATCCACTGGTCGAGGCGTAGGATTGTCCACCGGTTTATTGCCTCTGTCTCCTTCTTTTGTCCGAAATATAAATAGTCTTCTGTTGAGGGCCAACTTGGACCGGATCGTAAACTTAGTAATTGGGCCTCAGTTTGGGCCGAATGGCAAACCGGGCACACCAACTTGTCCCCCCAAGTTCTGGATCGTATCTCGTCGAAGATTCAGAACTTGAAACTTCATAGTATAGAAGGACCAAAAAGACCTGTAATAAAAAGGTTTACGAGAGTCCTTAACAAGAATACCCGTAGTGCTCATAGACATTTGAAGTCATGTAAGACTCGTTGTAGTGAAAACCCCGAGTAAGGCTCGCAATAATGGAACCCCGGTTTTGAGTATACAATTCGAACACCGCCTCGCAGTCGTTCGCGGCATCCGGCCGCCTACACAAGAGAGTTGGGTTTGGGCACCTTGCGAGTACGCCAAAACCTCGACTACAAATTTGAACACCGCCTTGCTGTCGTTAGCGGCATCCGGCCGCCTGCAAATGAGAGTCCGGCTCGGGCACTCGCGGCCTCGTCCGGTGCGAGTATGCCTAATCTGTGACAAGTGCTTTGGAGTTGGATTAATACACCCCTCCGTGTTCCTAGTAAGAATTAACAAACACTCAATATTTGCAAATTTATTTGTAAAATTCGTAAATATCATACTTTGAACGAAATATGAAAGGTAAAACTAACTAAGTTAAATGCATACTTCACTTCGCAGATATAATTAATTACGCATTCATAATAATTGCACTAGAATAGTTATTTCACTATAACATAAATAAAAGCTCATGATTCACTTATTTGAAACGAAAGAAAATAAAATAAACTAGCATGTTAAATTTGCAAAATAAATAAAAACTCACGCTTCACTTATTTAAAACAAACTAAAATGAACTAGCATGCTTTATTCATTTAATTAAAAATAAAATAAATAAATAAGGACTGAACTGCCCTGAAATTTGAAGTTTCCAATTTGTTCGTTGTTGGGTCTTGGAGACTTGGGTCTTTGCTTCAACATTTTTTAAACGTAACCTCACGATCCCACATAAGGGAAACTCGAAGTGATTAGGCGCGAGTTACACCAAACCCTGCCTTGTCTGGCTTTAGCTTTGTCAACGTGGGCATTTTCTTTCCCGTGCATAACCTGTAGCTCCCGGTTTCGAATCCTTCCCGAAGCTTCACCTCTTTTTGTTTTGTTGATGAACGCGTGAGCCACCCAAGAAGCAATTTGTGAAAATGAAGTGCTGCGGGTCCCACGTGTCTCTTTCTTGCATGTGCATGTGGGTGGCCCCCGGGGTCTCCCACCCACACGTGAAAGTGCCAGCATGCATGTGCATGTGGGCACTTGTGGTTGGAAACACATGCATGCATGCAAGGGCAAGAGAGTGTCTTCTCTCTCTCTCTCTTCTCGCCCACACATGCATGCATGCACGGGAAACACATGCATGCACGGGCAGGAGATTGTCCTGAATTCTCCATGCGCGGGCCTTACCACATCCCCCGAATTTCTTCAACGAATCTGCATGCACGGGGTTTTTCTTCTCACCCACACATGCATGCATGCACGGGAAACACCTGCTTGCACGGGCAGGAGATTGTCCTCAATTCTCCATCGAGGGCCTTACCACCTCCACCGAATTTCTTCAACGAGTCTGCATGCACGGGGTTTACATGCAGGAGCTTCATTTTACCACCACCCTTCACTTGCATGCACGGGCTCTTCTTCACTTGCATGCGCGGGGTTTGCCTGCACGGTGGTTCGCATGCCCGAGCTTCGCTCCACCTTCAACCTTAAACAGAACAACGAACAAGCTCTCCTAAAGCATCGTCGTCCCACCGTCTTCATGTTTAAATAACTTGTTTTCATTAAGTGCGGGCTTCACCCCTCCCCGCTTTGTCTCAATTGAGTTATAAACTCTAGTGTTATCGAAACGCGTACGAGATGAATTCCAAGTGATGAGGCGCGGGTTTCACTATCCGCACCTGGTCTCACTTGTGTTTCCACCTTTTAACTTCAAAATTAAAAATAGCACAGTCCCAACCTCGGAATTTTCATGTCGTTGCGGCATCGCCGAATCTCCACCTTTTAACTCCAAAATAAAAAGAGAGAACAACCCCAAACTCGTGATTTCCATGCGGTAGCGGCATCATCGAGTCTCCACCTTTTAACTTCAAATTGAGGAGGCAAAAACTCCAGCTCGGGCTTTCCGTTTATTAGCGCCGAGGCTATGCTTGTTACCAATTCCACACGCAAACAGAATCAATGATTAATTGAATCTTCAATTCTGGAGTGGGCCTCCTGCACATCACCCATTTATCATGCAACATTCGGAGCCCAAATGAAGAATATCGGCGGTTGCTGATTGGATCAAATTGTCAAGGAGATAGCTATCTTTTCTCTATCGCCTCGTTCAGGAAACACACCGACGACATCAAGGCTTCAAGGATTAAGCGATGAAGCAGAGTCGAGAATCATCCTCTAGCGTCGGCAAGCGTCGGACTCGCTCATTCGGGACTAGCTCAGCCAGGACTAGCTCAGTCGGGACTCGCTCAGTCGGGACTAGCTCAGATGGCAGTCTCGAGGCGGTCAAGACTAGCTCCGATCGACGTCGAGTCTCGATCGAAAAGCGTTAGACTTGTTCGCGTGTCTCACCCATACATGAAAATGCATGCATGCATGTGCGGCCCTCCCATGCCTCACCCACACATGAAAGTGCATGCATGCATGTTCATGTGGGCTGATGCAATGACACTGAGAGGAACTAGGACAAATGCTCTCCTTCTTCCCCGTGAGAATGCATTATAGTCTCGACTCTCTGCATGCACGGGCTGCACACCCTCTCCCGAGCTTCTTCTTCTTTTCCTCATGCATGGGCTCCGCGTCGGCGTTGGATGCCATCGGGACCCCGAGCTGACCCATCATCGCTAGTCGACTGGCCCTTCTTCTCCATCCCTCCCTATGAAAGCAGCGACAAAACACAACTCGAGCCCGGGACCTCTGTTTTCCTCAAGCATCCTCGAAATTTCCTTCTAGCAGTACTTTGCTGCATTCATACTTAATTAATCACCACTACATTCCAAAGCTTGCCTTGAAATGTAGTGGTGATAGTTGGCAATCTGCAGGCTCCACAATTTGCCTGACACTTTAGTCCTTGAAAGCAACTCCCGTGGCTAGCTCACAATTTGCCTAACACTTTAGGACCCACCTTGTGATCATGATTAAATTTAACCTTATCTCACCTAATCATTTTGACAAGCTTAGTGGTGCTGACTGCTGAGGTCTCCACCTTATCTCACCATGCATACAATTTCCTTCTCCATCTTCGGGAAAGCATCGACGGCAGTATCATCATCGGATTTTTACCTACCGTCGGGAGTTCTTAGCTTCAAAGAGGCTCGCGACCATAGCCCTTCTTACTCTGAGCATCCATCGTCGGGGGTGTTCTTCTCGTCGGGGAGGTATGCTCGAGATGAACACTGGAGCCGCTCGTTGGGGCGGTGATCGTCGGGAAAAACTGGCACAAGGCTCCCATGAAGTTTGCTCCAAACTTCGTCGGGAATTTAACAGCGCCCAGGTGCCCTTGAAGCAGCGCCTTTGAATTTAACATTCTCGTAATTTCCATGCAGCTATAGCATCGCCGAACCTCCACCTTTTTACTCCAAATTAAAGAGAGAACAACCCATCAACGAGATTTCCATGGCGTTATGAAATCGCCGAGCCTCCACCTTTTTACTCCAAAATAAAGAGAGTATAACTCATCCTCAGGATTTCCAGGCCTTGCAGCATCTCCGAGTCTCACCTTTTAATTCCAAGATAAAATGTGAACAGTCAATTCTTGGGATTTCCACGCCGTGCATTGCCGATTCTCCACCTTTTAACTCCACAACGAAGAAAGAAAAAACCCGGCCCTAAGTATTTAATCACTATCACCCTCGGGGTCTCCTTTATTTTGAATCAAAATGCCATGAGACCCACGGTCTTCCGATTTGATAAAAACAAAAACTCCATCATCCTTGCCCCTTCTTCTCCAAATCTCCCGACGAAAGCAGCGGCGGTGCTCTTCTTCTTCATCGTCGGGAGATTTTCGTTCAACGTCGGGCGTCCACCATCATCGTCGACGGACCTTCTTCTCCGAATTTCTCGATGAAAGCAGCGGCGGGGCTTTTCTTCCTCATCGTCGGGAGTGCCCGTGCATGCAATCGAGGACAAGACCGTGCATGCTTCGTCTGGACTCGGGGATTTGATGCATGCCCGCCACCGATCTCCTTATTCCTTGGCAACTTCAAGAATATTCATGCAGGCCACGGATCTCCTTATTTCTCCTTCGAAGCTCCGGAGAAGCTTGCTTAGAGCCGCGGTCGGAGCGTCGGTAATACGAGAGCATCCTCGGGAATGTCGTTATTTTTCGATCTCCACCTTCTTTCTTTTTTCCCGAATAACAGCGAACACCTCCATTCCATTGTCGATGCTTGGAGTTAGAAATAGTCTTTTGATTGGGCCTTCCTTCATTCTTCTTCTTTTTTATTTTGATCTGGCCCATTGTTGATAATTCAGCCCAATTGCCAAAAAGGTGCTAACCGGGCCCAATACTGACAGCTTGGAGAACGACCCAAGTCTCCTTCCTCACCAACGCAATCGTTCCAAATCTTTGAGGGGACATGTGAACGCCCACCACCGCGACCTCGCCGGAGAAGCTCGCCCGGTCCTTCCATTGTCGGGAGAAAATTTCCTCAAAGCTTTTTGCGAAACTTGCTCGTAGTTTTGTCAGAAACTCTGACCCGGCTTGCCCGTGGAGAAGCTCAGACACGGCTTGCTCGCGGTCGGAGAGTAGGCATTAGCGTTCATCGGGAGCCCAAGGACGGAGCTTCGGCGAAGCTTGCTCGAAACTTCATCGGAGTTTCGACACTCGTTCATGGAGTTTCGCTGAGCTGGCTACCTTCGTCATCAACCATGGTCCCGGGGATGGAGCTCCGACGAAGCTTGGTCGAAACTTTGTCGGCCACTTCAAGATCTGGTTCTACCCCCCCGTTCACCACCAGATCTGGGCTGCCAAAATTTTCCCTCCCAACGGGAATGAGTTGCGGTTGATACCCGAACAATTCACTGCCAGATTTTCTAACTTGGGTTGGTCTTTCCAATCTTCATCCTTCAAAAATTTTGGACTCTGCGTACACCATTTAAACTTTAAAGCAAAGCTCACAATTCGAGCTCTCTCTGCGCTCCTTTTTTCTTGGTGAGTCTTCCTTATTTCGCTTACAACTAGTGGCTTTGACGGAGCCACTGTGCCGCCGGACAAAATGGAATCTCAAGACCAACTCCTCCGTAAAGCTGAGATTTGCATCCTTATTCCGCCTAAAATTCTCAGTTTTGTGGGATTTTCAAGAAATCCCACCCAAAAAAAGGGAGAAATCAAGAAATGTGCTCCACTGTAATAGCAGTACTTCTTCAGATATGGAATCTCCTTAGCCCAGTAACTCCTCCGACCATCTTGTTCTACATTTAGAAAGTTTTCCCTCTTTTGCTTGGAGGGTCTTCACACCTTATTTCTCCCAGTCCGACTCAACCTCCACCATAACAAAGGCTTGTTCTTTTTGTTCTTTTTGTTCTATTTTGAAAATAGTTTTGATTTTAATAGTAAATCTAATATATTTTAATTATATTTCATCATTTTTAATACAATTTTTTACTATTCAGCATATACTTTTTACATTTTCAATACACCTTTTACACTATAAAACTATTTTCCAAAACTTGTTTTCAAAATCGTTTTCAAAACGATGAAAAAGAACAGGCCCTTCGAAACAAAACTTTAGGAACCAAAAGTGTCAAAGATGGACCACAAGTGTCACACCCTCAAACACCCAAAAGTGTCATTCTTTCAATAACTTATACTCGATGTTATACCTTACAACTCATAAAATTGTTCTCTTAAGGTACATTTGGTTCGTAAAATGGTATCAGAATAACAATATATATAGGGGCACGCTAAATGCAGGACAAAAAAATGATAAACGCAGGACAGAGAGATAATATTTTACCATTTACACCTATTTTGCACTTCTCCCTTGAAAAAATGGTACTCATCCGCTCATTTCTTCCATTTTCTTGAAGCGTCTGTGTTCACTTTCTGAACGCCGGCGCTCCAGAGCCAGCATTCTTTTAACGCACAAAGGCGTTGTAACAAGGAACACAGGTGCTACAGTGTCGACCTTTCCCTTTTTTCTTTTCTTTTTTTTAGTTAAACTAATTAATAACTTCCACTAACATAATTAAACTAATTAATAAAGACATTAACTTCCACTAAAAACAAAAACTAAGTGCATGAAATAAAGGAAAATAAATTATAAAAGAAATAACTGAAAAAAAAAACCAAAAAAAAAAAAGAAAGGGAAAGGCCGGCGTTGTTGCGCCTATGTTCCCAAAAGGAACACAGGTGCTACAGCGCCTTTGTTCGTAGAAAAAACGCTGGCTCTAGAGTGCCGGCATTCAAAAAAGTAAAAAAAATGCAGGCGCTCTGATGCCTGTGTTCTGGACCAAGACGCAGGCGCTAGAGCGCCGGAGCGCCTTCATCCGAGAAAAAAAAATGCCGATTTTCCGGCATCCGGCGGTGGTGACTATCCGGCGGAGCCTGGATATGGACAAATCGAGCTTGGGGATGCCAGGATCTCAAGATAAAATCCATAAAATATTTGAAATTTGGTGACTGTCCGGCGGTGGTGGGCTACTACAAAGGATTCCGGCGACATCTTGCGTTTAGAAAATGGAGGAGATAAGAACCATTTTTCAAGTGAAAAGGGCAAAATATATGTAAATGATAAAATACTATCTCTCCGTCCTACGTTTATCATTTTTTCGTCCTACCTTTAGCACGTCCCTATATATAATCATTATAATTGTATTGTTTGATTTGATGATATGGAATGACTATCATCACCAATAATAATGTTTGGTTTACGAATTATTATTATTATTTGATTGCCATTTTAATCCACAAGGTTCAAATGCATGACATCAATGTTACAAAACACTTCCACTAACCACCCCAACTCTCCCATTTGGCTTAAAAAAATCATAATCATTAATTATTGCTAATTAATTTTTTTAAAATAAAAAAAAATGTAGACATAGAAGGTAAACTTGAAAGGAATAGGTTTGACTCCCCCTCAAAATGCATAGGAATGATGCAATGGCCACTTTTGGGATATGTAAGTGGGGTCTAGGGTTTTATTGCCAAGCAACTCTATTTCATCCTCATTCTCTCATTTTGTATTTCAAAAACTCTTAACCAAGCACACCCTTAATAGTTGTGATTATTCTTTGAAACGAAAAATCAAAATATTATTACTCTAATAGAAATACTTTTTTTGAGGCGTACTCTCTGGAAATACTTGGAACACCATAGGTGAATTAGTGGAGTATTTTCTCCTATAATTGGGTGTCATATATTCGCACAAAAAAAATATTATCATAGCCAACAGATAAAAGATTAAAAAAAAGTATTAAAAAATCCTCTGCATTAAATAAATATATAAAAATAATATTAATAATATGATTTTTTTTTTTTTAGTGGACGAAATGAGTAATAATTGAACAAATAACGAATAAATATTCTGTTAGTGGAAAAATATTTACTCGGAAAGGAGCAATATAAAAGCATGGTTCTTTCTACAGGTATTTACGGCCAATTTTTATTTTTATTTTTGGATATTTAAGACTTGATATATAGTACTGTATAAAACTTTGCTCTCTAGGCCAAACCAGGAGAGGCGACAAACAATTATCATTTTAAGAAAGAGTAATAATAATTTTAGTGACAAATTTTAGCGACTTATCATCTCAACTGACGTGTCTCATCCAACGTAGACTCTCACAATCCCTACATCAAACCAAAACCCACGGAAATCCTACCTCTCTCATCTTCTTTATCAGAATAAATACTTACCAAGTCTCAGAAGAAAAACTTATGGAGAGGAGTTGTGGGTGATCAGTCAGTGAACATGTTTGGATCATTATGGGTGTCTCAGCCTCACACGGTAGTTCTCCGGCAGTCCAACCGCCATTGCTATCGAAACTCGAAAGAGGATGGCGCCGTTGAAGGGAATGTGGATTACAAAAGCCGGCCTGCCAAGAGATCCAAGTCCGGCAGAATCTGCTTCTCCTTTCATAGGTAGCAAATGTTAAAACAATTTTTTCCTTTCTTAAAAGAATCGAGATTTTTAATGTTGGGAATGTTATTTTTGTTGAAATTAAGGTATGAAGAATGCAGAGTAATTTGCCTATTTTGGAGTAACTTCCTTAACGGGTCCACTGGGGAAATTCACGGCCATGGCGGCAGCGAACTTCAATGCTTGGTTGGGAACTTGCCTTCTTCTTCCGTTATTTGTCGGGGAATTATTTTTTTTGCAGGTGGAAGAGAGACGTGGATGATCGTGTGTTTTGGTTTGATGTGTGTATATGGTAGAGTCTACGTTGGATTGGGGCACGTCAGTTAAGATGATTAGTCGCTAATCATTACTCTTTAAGAAAATATTCTTTACTCCTTTTAAACAATTATCATGGTATGTGATTATTGATTATATTAAGAGTGTGTTTGTTTCCCATGGAATTGGGCTGTGGAATTAGAATTGAGGCTCCAATTCCAATTCTATTATATGTTTGTATAATAATTGTAAGAAATGGAATTGAATTCCAATTCCAAATACTTCCAATTCCATAATTTCAATTCTTTGGTTAGACCTAAGAATTATAATTCTAATTCTATATTGAGTAATGATACATAATTCAACTAATCTCGACATCTCACTTGCTACGAGAAAGTTAAGAAAATTAGTTAAGTTGTGTATCATTATTCTTCTATATTATGAATTGTATGTGCTTGAGTATGATTTTTTTTTTTTTTTAAAGTTTGTCCCCCCCCCCCCCCCCCCCCCCCCCCAACCAACCTTCCGTATGCCCCCAACCCCCTCACTCCCCACAAAAAAAAAAAAAAATCCCCCAAGCCAGGATGATGTGATAAAAGATTTTTTCCCATGGACTGGCATAATCACGCTTATTTATGAGTTACAATGTACGACTTTAACACTTATTTTCCTAAAATATATGAGTACGCAAATGTAATTAACAGATATGTTTTAATCAGTTCATAAAAGATATACATTTTATTTTTTTGTTTTAAAGTATAACATATAAAATAAATAATACATCATCATTTTTTTTTCATTGTATATCCATACGAAAACAAGTTTAGAAAAAGTATTATATATTCGACTGAAAGTTAACAGATAAATAAATTTTAAACCTAAAGCTATGAACTTGGGACCAAAATAACTCATAAGTTCAACTTTGTCCTCTCTCAATTTCAATGGAATAGTTACATTTAAAAAATTTATGTCTGTTCCAATAATCCAATGTATACTTTAATATTTATAAACTACTTTTGTATTTTTTAAAAATAAAATAATTTCATTGGACTTGGACAAGTGCCATCGATCTATTGGCTAATTCTTAATGAAATATTATTTTATTAGAGGAAAATATCTGAACGGGGACCAAGCTACAAGCTATTCAAGTATCCAAATTAAGATCTCCAACGTACGTAAGAGAGAGGTGGCCAGAAGTAGAAGCTGGTCACATGAGATATTTTATATTCTTGAATTTAATTTGTTCACAAAAGATGCTTCCAAATAAACACATCTGAAGCCCAATGGCTGTGATCTAGTGGAGGGCTCGTGGGAGACCAGGGTTCTATTTTAGCCACTCTCAGTCATGTGCAGTAGCATCATTTTATGAAGTGCAAGTGATAATTGTAGGTGGACGGTCCTCCCACATTGTGGAAGGCATGTTATAATCGTTATTGGACGAATTCCACTACTTTTACTTTCACAAAAAAGAAAAAACAACACATCTGAGACAATCATTTTCATTTCCATAATTATAAAGATAAACATTTTATAAGTTTTGAATATTACACTTGAAATTAAGATTAATAATTGTCACTAATTTTACTTTTTCTTTACTTATACCTTATTTTTCCAATATGAATTAATGGTACATCACATATTATTATATTAATAAATATGTAATCTCATATCTGACTGTCATATATTATCATACTTCGGCTCTATAGGCTAGTTTTTATTCTCAAAGTATACATCATCAGGCAAATGTAAAATATATAAAAGGATAAACTCAATTTGTAAAACTTGGTTCATTAGGTTATGCAGGATACCAAGCAATAAATTAGGATACACAAGAGTTTAAACCCTACACACAATACATCAAAAATTAACTCATAACCGTAATATAGTATCAATTAAATTCATCTGTAACTCTCAATACACATATTTCCGTAACATTTTCTTGATATTCTATATACGCATATTCTCTTTTTAGCGGCTTTATTCTCTTGGTAAACCCAACTTGAAAATTTTTAATTTTAGGGAAGAAATTTTTTTAGAAAAAATTTTCTTTCAAAAAATTGTGTAAAAAATAGATGAAAAAGTATAATAATTGTATTATTTTTAAAATTTATATGAGTAAAAATTTTAAGAGAATATTAAATTTTAAATTGAGTAAAAATTAAAATTATTTCTATAGATTAAATTTAAGAAAAAAATAATAATTTTCTTAAAATGTGAATAAAAAGGAACGAACAGAAGGCCTTCAAATCATCAAATACAAGTTTTTGTAAAATAAATCCGTACAAACTAAAAAAAAAAACTAAAAACATGAGAACAAAGTTTTTCTTTTTTTTTTTTTTTTCCTTCAAACTTCCATTGGAACCGACGTAATAAGATATATGTACATGATACATCAAACTCCAAGAACCGCACAAATGGCCAAATGGTACGCTCACAGATCATCAAACAACTTTGATGATTCATTCATTAATTCATAGTACGTACACCTTCCCATGTTCTCCATAAGGCAAAAATACCCCACAGATCTGCAACTCTTCAACCATATCTCAATATTCTTTTACCTTAAACACACAACAAAAAAATATTTACAGTTACAGTTAGATTCATTGATGACGATGATGATCATGATCTGCTGCATCTCGCCACCACCCAGTAACTTTACACCTGGCCTCATCCATCCATCCATCCATCCATCACTTGCTTCAGTCCGAGATCCTTCAAATTTCAGTGTCGGAGACTTCCCTTGCATGCTTTTCTGATACAACAGGTTTCAGTGGTTCAACTTTTAACGTCCCAAGGAGAGAGCAGCTTTAACATCCAATCTCCATGCAAAGCCGCTCCCACCCTCCAATCTCCATACATCACACGGCAGAGTGCGTGAAGTTTTCTCCTTGTTCACTCCGCACGTGACCACCCTCACCGTGCACGTGAACCCCCTAGCCGGCAGTTGTAGTCCTTCCTTAATCACCAACTGAACCGACACCTCCGGCGCCGCCGCCATCTCTCTGTACGCTTTGTTAACCCACACCACCCGCTCCAACCCGTTCGACACGAAACCCGGGTTCGGATCTCGCTCCAGATCCATCAGCATTTCCCTATCCGCCCACCCGATCATGCCGTACGACCCGAAACCGTTCACCCACGTTTCCGTTATGCATTCCACGTGCACCCACGACTCCGCCACCCTCGACGGCTGAGCCGCCGCCGCACCGGCCATGGCCCAGAAGTTGAACCCTAAAGGGGTTTCCTCAGCGCCATTCAGAAACCCTTTCGCGGGACGATGATCATAATCCCCCCTCTCCGGAGTCTCCGGCAACAACGGCAGAGTAACAACCGCATCTTTCTCCCCCACGCCGCCGCCTCCGACGGATACCCTCGACTCATTTTCTTCCGAGGAGCAAGGAGATTTCACCTTTTTACTATTTTTACTCCTCTTCACGCTTGACGTAGTGATACTACCATCGCTGCTGTCATTTCTCTTCCGATTGTTATTATTATTCCTCACGTACTTCCGTTTCCCGCGCCTGCTCTTCACGTACTGGGTGCTCTTCCCCGATTCAGAATTCCCCGAAACGGCGCCGTTTGAGGCAGGCTTCGGCGCGATGGGCCGGAACCGCAGCATTATCCGATCCATCCTGGACAAATCGTAGGCGTTCCCGGCGTATCTAGCCACACAGCACCCTCCCTTAACATCCATCGTCAATTTCTCGATTTTGATATTCCAAAAACCAAAACAAGAACAGAAAAAGTAAGAGAGAATCTGGGATTGAACCTTAAAGTGCAAAGAATGACAAAAATGGCGGAAATATATAAACAAAATGAAAAGCGTAGGAAAGTAGAAGAGGACGCGTGTGCAGGAGAAGGGACGCGTGGGAGTGCCTGAATGGATGAGACTGGTTGGTTTATGGGAACGTGGCCCTAGAGCGGAAAAGAAGGGGCCCCACCGGGGTGGCTGGCCAATGGGAAGAGAAGGAGTGTCCCATTGTAATTGCAGCCAAGGAGGGGCACGTAGACGTAGGTGGGCTTTGCATGAAAAATCGTGTAAGGTTAGGAATAGGAATAGGAATAGGGGAAGTTCCAGAAAGGGACACCTGGACGAATCAGAAGGCCGAGAGGTTTTGGAGCTTAGGCTTTGTTTTTTTTTGTGATTTAACTAGAAAATTTTTTATTTTTAGAAAAAAAAATTTTGAGAGAGAATTTTTTTTGAGAAATTATGTAAGAAATAGATAAAATGGTATAATAATTATGTTATTTTATGAATTTATATGAGAAAAAATTTTAAGAAAATTTTAAATTTTAAATTTTAAATTAAATAAAAGTTAAAATTATTTTTTTATGTAAAATTTTATAACAAAAAGTGATGATTTTCTTTAAGAATAATGTTAAATGCACATATTATGTACACACATAAAGTAATTTATGTTGAGCTATTAAAATGTTATTTTATAAAAATATCTTTATTATATTATTATATCACTTTCCTTTCACCTCTCTTCTCTCTCCTCTCTTTACCCCACGTCTGCTTTTTTTTCTTCTTTTTTTTTTTTATCCTATCATTTTCACTATTAAGCATTTTAAAACGCATTAAACTTAATATTTAGTATTCTAATTTATTAATTTTTTAAAATAATAACAAATATAAATTTTCTCTTACTTTCTTTTTCGCTAAACTTAACTTTTTGTGTTTTTCGCCATTAAAATTTATCCATTAATTTTTTTCGCCAAACCCATTTTTTCACAATAAAATTATAATAATAATAATTATTATTATTATAAAAAAATAAATAAATTAGAATCCAAAATTAAGAGAAAAAAATAGATGATTCGTTTTGTAGTACAATGGGTTTCACATATGCAATTTCTAAAGCTAAAAAAAAAAATTAGAGAGTGTCAAAACTGAAAGGAAAAAAAAATTAGTGTAGGAAGGAAACTAAATTGTAGAACAAATAATGGTAAAGGAAAATTTTGAAAAAAAACAATTGCAAAAGAGAGAGGAGAGATAATATAGAAAAGAGAAGATAAGAGAAAAAAAAAATAAGTATAATATAATAAAAATATTTTTATAAAATAATATCTGATTGATTCACTTAAATTATTTTATGTGCATATTTTTCTACACATAATATGTGCAATAAAAATTTTCGTTTCTATAAAGGAATAGAAAAGAAGATAGCCTTAGATTTAGTTCAGGATATTATTGATGACATATCGGTTTTTAGGTCCCAACGTTGTCAGCTGAGAGTCAGTCTGTCCCATCATGGACAAATATCCAATATATTAATCATAACACAAGCACTCAGTGAATTGTAAGGCTGGCAATCTCTATACGAGAATATAAATAAATTGGAATTGAATTTTGATGAGTTCGCATGATTTATATGGGTCAGCTTTGATAATATAAATGATTAAATAGGTGTGGTTAAGGTTGACAATATTAACGTGTAAATTTAATAATTTAAATTTGACATAAATAATTTATACTATAATATGAAAATTCGACACGAACTCGTAATGTTTATGGGTTAAATGGGTCGATACGAAAATGGGTAAAGTTAAGATTAAAGGGTGTCGACAGAGGATGTAATTTGAGTAACACATGAGTTAATAATGGATTACTGTTATCGAGTTGTGCTAGAAATTGACACAATTCTCTATAACTATGACAAATTAGATTTTAAATGGGTTCACTGCTCACTTTGAACGAAAATTTTGTACTGATAGTGATGTAATTTAATCCTTGTGAAGTACTCTAGCATTTAGTTTTAATCATGTTTTAGTTTTATTTTGTCATCTTATATTTTATAATAATTTTTTGTCATAATCTACATATATTTTTTTTACTATTTAGCTTCACTTGTTATATTTTCAATTAATTCACTTTTTATATTTAAATTGTCTCTTAAAAATATATTTTTAAAAACAGCCTTTAAAATTGTTTGCACCTTCTTTGATCAATATAGAATTTCACAATTTGATTAACTGTTGATGTTGATGGTTGATTAACTCCCAAACCCTAGAAGTCACCTCCATTTTCTCTAATTTTTTTGGCTTCATCTCCCACTTGGGATCGGGGATAGGATAATAGTTTTATTTTCTATAACTCTTTTATCTATTTTATTTTTGTATTTTTTTAATGGATATATTTCATCCTCTCATAAGAAGATATTTGTCTCAAAGAAAAGATTTTTTTTCCATATATATTGGTAATAGCCGATTAAAGAGCTGAAGGTATGAAATTTGTTTCCCAACACGAATAAACAGATATTTCATCATTTTCAAGTAAAATCCAGTCTGTATAAAACTTTCATTGGAAGATTAGTGAAATATTTGAAATCTAATTCATATTTCAATACGAACTTTATCCATTGCAATAATAAATTTGTATTCTTTTATATTAGATTTATACGAATTAGTACTTGTTTAAATATGTATAGATTAAATTTCGTGTATTTTGAGGTGTTTATATTTAATTATTATCATAACGAATTATTCACAATTATATCAACAGTTACCTTTTCAATAATGGAATATATCCCTTATTATCAACAACAACAACAAAAAAAAATGCATGTTATAGTATTAAAAAACTAAAGCCCTGATACGTTACGTACGATAGCACGTTTCATGTTTACGTACCAAACATTCATAGTCTCAAATTAATGCGTTTATCCACAAATGTTGTACAATCGGGGAGCTGTTTAAATTTTTCCTTCTTTTCATCATATACTCCATTGTAGTTATAATTTACTCGGTTCTATTAGAATAGTCAACTTTGTAATACTATTGTTAATAGTACAAAGAGTTTTTCTAATGAAACGGAAGCAGTAGAAAATTCATTATAGTGTAAGTACTAGTTAAAATATTTAATCGAATAATTAAGTACAAACAATGTAACTAGTCTATGATAAATTTATATAAATTCAAAGTTCGTATAGATCGAAATCTAGTAAGAAGTATAAAAGTCGTTATTGCATGCATAAGACAGAAATATATCTCGTATTAGCTGATTTAGTCTCAAATTTATTATGCCTTCTGTTCCATTAAAAATATCTAATTACAAAGTTAACTCTTTTAATGGAAGAGAGGGAGTACTAATTTTGGGATAAAAGGTTCAAAATTGAATTTTCATTAAATCTAACGAAGGGGAGAAGAAATCTCTAATTGAGAAAAGAAAAACCCTATTTATTTCTCCCATGAAGTAGACCTAAAATTCAAAACTGATTAATTAAATAAGTAACAAATAAATAACAAAGTAAAACTATTTCTCACTTCTCATCAAAATTGATAAGTTGAGGGGAAATAAAAAAAATAAAAATAAAAAGGAGAAAATGTGAGAATATTATTTTTATAATTAATTAGGATATAAAGAATTAAAGAGAGAATTGAGGGAGAGGAAAGTTTCCTGTTCTCTTATATCATTTTAAACTTTCGATGCAACCACAATTTAGAGCCCCGACTCTAAGGGCGGTTCTCTATTTTCGTCAGTTTTGACTTATTAGATATCGCTAATTTAAACTATAGACTGGCAAGACTCTGAAGACGGTTTCCCAATTTCATTATTTCCCTCTCTATAATCTTTACTTTTGATGTAATAGATAACAGAAAAATATTTTTAAAAAAATTATTCTCTTCTAATTAAATTAGCCCAAACGTTTATCCTTTTTTCTTTTATGAAAGGTATTATAATCTGTCGTGGACTGACTTGTGAACTGTTTTTTTTTTTTTTTTTTCTCTCAATTTGAAGCACCTACATACAACCCATTATGGTCTGTATAATAGAGTTTGAAACAGAATATTTCTTTATGCGACACTCAATTAATAAGAGATTTTATGCATATAATCTGTTTTACTTTTACTCTCACCACCAGAGACCACCAAAGAATTGAAATGGAATATTACTTTTATAATGATTTTGAACACTTTTTATTATCTCAAATACAGAATCTTTAGTGTCAACATGTACACAATTTTTCTTTTTCTTTTTTTCCTTTTAAAGAAAAACACAAAGGTTGTGTTGTACATTTAATCTATACACACAATTATATTTTAATTTTATTTCTTGTTACAAACTATATATATAATTTGTTCATAATTTCATTAAGTTTGGCGCTCAACGAACAAAAAATGCCTAGTCAATACCTTCTGTTATTACAAGAGATCGACATACGAAGAGGAAGACAGTATAACTGATTTAGAGTTGTCATATCTTCTACTAGGCTTGTTTGTTATGATGGTTTAAAATATGACATTGAAAGTATGTTTTTGAAAAATAATTTTATAATATAAAAAATTTACTCAAAATATAATAATATAACTGAATAGTAAAAAAAGTTATATTGAAAATGATTATAATATATTAAATTTAATATAGAAACTAAAACCAAAATCAAAACAAAAACAACCATAATGAACAAATCTTAAGAATCAAATACACTCTTCTATATAAGTTTTAGAATTTGATTTGCTCCGGACCCCAACAGAACCTTATACTTTATGTTAGTTACGATTAATTATTTGAATTATAATGTGCGGTTCCTATTAATCCACATTTAAAAAGTAAGAACATATAGTGTCAAATTAATTATTTAAGTGTTGTATATTGACATTCATGAAAAATTATACATTTATCAAAACTTACTTTTCTAGTAGAATGAATAGAGTATTATTTGTGGTTTAACGCTAAATTTTCATTGAGTATATCCTCGTTATCTCTTTCATAATTAGATATAATAACAACTAACCAATCAATTAAAACAAATATTAAGAAATACTTTATAGTGAAGAATGATGAATGATATTTCTATTTTTTATATATAAAATGATGAATGATCTCTCCTTTCACTCTTAACACAATTGATCGTGATTACCTATCAACTCACACAAAAACTAAATTCTCTTCTTTTCATGCTTTCTCCTTTCTTACCCCTTAGCCAAGACTTTTGAAAAAGCAGATAATCTATATGGTCAATCCTTCGAGCACTTGGCATGTTGTTAATGTCTAGGGCATAAAGCGTCCATCTTTTTTTAAAATTTTTTATTAGTTTTAAGACAATTACATATATGGTGTTCCTGACGTGCTGGAAAGAGAATGAAAATGGGGGTATCTCATGGCCAGAAATTGATGAATTTCTCATTAAAAGAATATTAGATTGCATTTTAGATAATATAATAGTTAAAATTATTTAATTCTTATACTTACCAAACATATGAATTTGAATCATAAAAATCAGATGTTCATTCTCTCCATTCCCATTCTTGCCCTCCAAGCGTACTCTTACAAAAAAAAAAAGGGGCATGATATTTGCAGTAACCGTTTCGATATTTGCAGTAACATTTTCTTGTGAAAAGTCTAAAATACCCCTAACAGTTAAAAAAAAAAATACCGCCGGCGCCCAGCGATATTTTTGGCCCAAAATATCGCCGGGCGCCGGCGGTATTTTTGGCCAAAAATATCGATATCGCCGGCGGTATTTTGGGCCAAAAATATCGCCGGCGACCGGTGGTATTTCACCCCCCCCCCCCCCCCTTCAGTTTGATATTTGCAGTAACCACCGGGCGGATCTTCGCCAATCCGATAAAAAATTCACATTTTTGACAAAAATATTAACAAATCCGGACATAATACAACTAAAATAATCAAACCAACTATCTAAAACAATACCGCAAAACATTTTAACTTTAGCCACTAACCTTTTTCCGATCCGAGTCGTCTCGATTTTTATCCGATTTTGTGATTCCACTCGGCTCTGCTTTGCAGGAATTATTAAACGGAACAGAGCCCGTGAGTTGCTTTTTCAATTTTTTTTTTTTTTTGCAGCCCAAACGGGCTGCATAGTTGGTTTTTAAATTTTTTTTTGCCCAGGGATATTTTTGTCTTTTTACAGGAGAATGTTACTGTAAATATCGAAACGATTACTGCGAATATCAATTCCAAAAAAAAAGAACAAAAGTTACCCCCTACCAATTTCCAATGATCCTAAATAGAATATGATATAAACTAGGGTAAATTACTCAGTTACCTCCCTCGAGATTTCATAAAATAACCAAATGTCCTTAAAGTTTTGAAAAAATATTATGGTCTCCATTGTTTATGTAATAGCATAATCATTACTTTCTTCAGTTCCATTAAAAAAATTTAATTTTGAATTATACCTTATGACTTATAAACATCTGTACCACTATACTCTTATATTGAAATGAAAAAAATTGAGAAAGTACCTTTACTTTGAGAAAATTACGGCCATTCCTTCTAATAAAAGAAATGAAAAAGAATTTCAAGGGTTTTTTTATTATTATTATTTTTTTTAGTGAAAACTCAAAAAGTCATCAATAATTTTCCAAAATCTTAGAGGGAGTTTGGTAATTTTACAGAACTCCTTAGATAGGTGTAACTATAAATAATGACTAATGAGTGACATCACAAGTCAAATCAAGTAGCACCTAGTTAGGTGCACCGCTGGAAATGGAACTCCAATCAAAAATATACCAACAAACACGACAAATCAATGAAGTAATTTTCACGTCCCTTTCTTAATTTGCTTGATTAAAACATTTTAGGGCTGACTGGGAATATTAATAACTTTTTGAAGGTAAATTATACGATTTTGTTGTTAACACCAGAACTCGTCAATGAATTATAAAGAGAAATATATGAGACAAAGGGAGTAATAAATAAGCCACTTCCTTCTCTCTTTCTCCCATTTCTGCATTTTCGCCAACATTTTCTTTCTCATCTCCCACTTTCGGATGGAGGAGGAAATGGGTTTTTTTCCTCAATATTCATATTGGGACCAAAATTAACAAAATAGACAATTTTTTTTCATTCCCAAAATATGAAAAACGAAGTTTGCTGAAAACGAATCTCCCAACTTCTTTTTCTTCAAAAATAACAAAAAAAAAAAAAAAAAAAGAAGAAAATGAATTCAGTTTTGGAAACGAATTCCATGAATTCGTTTCTTCCTTTTTTGTTTTTTCTTAATGAAATTAATTTTTTCCTTTTTTGTTTTTTTATTAATTTCATTAATTCAAAAAAACCCCGTAAATCATTTTTGAGTTGTTATGAAAAAAAGACAAAATATAATTATATAACTGAAATTTTAATTTGTAATTTAATAAAATTTTTAATGAAGTAATTTACGGCATTTTTTGAAATTGTGGTCAATTGCCTTTGTTTTTTTTATTATCTTCATTTTCTACATCAAAGACAGGCACGATAGAGTAGTAATTTTTTAGAATATTGTTCTAATTTTATTTTATCGGACGTCCTCGAAAGGACAATTTTAAGAATATCAAAACTATGGTAAAAATAAATAAATAAAAACCTTTATTCCTCCTATATATTCTTGATCAACCATTGCATATTCTACCTTGAATATTTGATCTAAACATATATTCTTCAATATTAAAAGATGCTGATCAATTGTGGAAACATCACACTCAATACGGCATAATATCATCAGCTTTCAAGAAATGGTTCCCGTGCCTGTCACGATGTTAGGTTTTTGTCTTTAATAGATATGCATTAATCCCAATTCCCATCCATAGATCTTCTGTTCATGAAAATACCTAATTAATTTAATTATCTTGATAATACTCGTTTTGTTCTATTTAAAGGGTTTACTTTTAAACTTTTTTTTTCCATTCATTTTCAAATTAGCTATCTTACGTGTTCTACTTTAATAGTTATAATAAATTATACATTTTCAAAACTAAACTCTTTAATGGAACAAATAACATATGTGTTTACTATATACTTCATCTGGTCCAGAATAAAAGACGTTTTAGAACTTTTCAAACAGATTAAGAATCCGTTTAAATAACATAAAAACCAGCAACTATTGTAATTCAATACTAATAGCAGTTTTGGAATTGTAATCCAATTAATATTATTTGAGTATTTTCAAACACGTCTATTTATTTTGGACAGGATGGGGTATATATTAGGGGTGGAAATTCGTATCGTCTCCGGGTTATCGAGTTCCCGTGTCGACACCAGTTAACCCTAACCTTATCCGCTTAATTATTTTGTGTTCGTGTCATATTTTCGTGTTGTACTATAAATTTCTCGTGTCGGGTTCAAGTTGGTGGGTTAACGTGTTGACTTTCTTAACCATAACCTTACCCGTTTAGTTATTTGGGTAGATCCATATAACCTGCGAACTCACTAAATTTCAATTTTAACACCACTTATATCACATCGGATTCGGGATTGTCAGCTCAATGTCTATAGTCAATCCCAGTGAGAAATTGACGGGTGTAGTGTTAGGAGAAACGCAATTATAGGGAATTGACAATTTAAAAAAATAATAATAAAGAAGTCGTTGCGAGTCTCCAATGGGAGAAATCGAAACTGATATGATATTGGGTGGGGAAGATTTTCCGAAAGCTACATGGACGACTGAGTGGGAGTAGTAATGGATAAATAGGCACTTGTGTTGTGACATTTGTCGTCCCTGAATTACACAATGTGCATATCTCCTCAGCCATTTCCTTTTATGTGGTGATGCCTTCGGTTATTTGTCCTAATCTTTTAACCTATTTATATACAAATTATCATATATATTTCTACTATTCACCAATCACAATTCTCCACATGATTAAATAATGCTTCCACTCTACGCCTTGGTCGGCTCATCTCCTCCTGTGAAACTGATTTATGAATGCGACCCGATCAATTATTTACGGGTATCAATTTTGGTTTAAAAGTAACATTGAATCAAAGTTAAATAGTATTTGTTATATATATTACGTACTTTCAAGTATTCGTTTTGGTTAATAGTGATATATTGTATTAAACTTGAAAAAAGTTTCAATTTTCGATTGAGAATAACATTTATAAACTTGACAAATATCATAAGTACACTGATAGGTATAGTTAATCATTAGCACACATTATTGATTATGTTATACATATATAAACCTATTTTATATAAGTTTTTGCGATGTCTTATATTTCCAATTTATATTTCCAGCGATCATTCCATCTGTCATGTAAAATTAGAGTGAAAATTATTTGTCTAAATTATTATTTGTATTGTGCTCAGTTTAAATAAATAAAAAAACTATTGTAACATTGAGTTATTTTCATTACTAAAATTAAAATTAAACATTTTTTTTCACTCATCAAATATTACATCGTCTTATTCATAACAAGTAGATATCATGGGAATTGGGGAAGAGTAAGAAAGAAGTTCAGGCGCCCCTCATATAATAAAATTGCAAAAACTAATGGAGACAAAAATATAACATCTAATTTTTGAGTGATCGTCATGCGTTACAAATCGGCTTGGACATTAAGTCAATTCCTAAATCAAAACGGAATTGATATTCGCAATAACCGTTTCGATATTTGCAGTAACATTCTCTTGTAAAAAGACAAAAATACCCCTGGGCAAAAAAATTACAAACCGGGCTGCAAAAAAAAAATTTGAAAAAGCAACTCACGGACTCTGTTCCGTTTAATAATTCCTGCAAAGCAGAGCCGGGTGAAATCACAATATCGGATAAAAATCGAGACGACTCGGATCGAAAAAAGGTTAGTGGCTAAAGTTAAAATGTTTTGCGGTATTGTTTTAGATAGTTGGTTTGATTATTTTAGTTGTATTATGTCCGGATGTGTTAGTATTTTTGTCGAAAATGTGAATTTTTTACCGGATTGGCGAAGATCCGCCCGGTGGTTACTGCAAATATCAAACTGAAGGGGGGGAGGGAATACCGCCGGCTCCCAAAAATATCGCCGGTGGGCCAAAAATATCGCCGGGGACCGGCGATATTTTGGGTGTTTTTTTTTTTTTTTTTAAGTGTTAGGGGTATTTTAAACTTTTCACAAGAAAATGTTACTGCAAATATCATGCCCCAATCAAAATTGAGAGCCCAAAATTCCTAAAGACCACTTGTATCATTTACACACGTTTCAAAATGTGATAGAGCTAGTGATGATTCAAAATACGAAACCGGCATCAGTCGCTGTTGCATTTTGCGGCCGAAGTGTGTTGCCAACGCTGGTGGATGATAAGAAACAAATGAGAACTATGAATCCTCACTTCTTCTATTTTATTAAAATAGTTTATTTTATAATATCATTTTAGTTATAAAGTAAATTTTTTTTAATAAAACGAAAATCGAAAAAGTAATACTGTTTATGTTTGATTTGAGATGAAGGGGAAATAGTATGTCTAATTCGTCAAATGATTAACCTTGGATTCACATGGATGTTCATCGATGATCATCTGTCCAGACGTCGATCATCCCATGAACATTTTGACTTGGCATAATGCATTGATTCATCAATTTCTTGCCCCCAATGACTAAATGAAGTACGCATGCAATAATTCATGAATAATCAACCATCAATAATGCTAAGGGGGCAAATAGAAACTGTGACATCTATACGAATCTAAGGGCTTGGCCTATTGATAAAGAAATTTAAAGTCTTTGATTTTGAGATATCAGAGTTCGATCTCTGACAACTCCCAGGTGTTGCGATACTATTTTCTATCAATACAAACCACAGCTACAAGGCGGTCCTCCCTAAATCAATCTCTTTTCCCTCCCCAGTGGTCTCCCAATTTCAACATCTTTCTTTCAAGACAAAAATAAATTAAAAAAATAAAAAAAGAAGAAGAAGAAAAAGAAACTATGACATTTATAAAAGAATCAATTATACTCTGAATTTACAAAATATAACTATATACAAGAGATAATTATGTAAATTATATTTATTTATATTTTTTAGAAACATCGCACGAGGGTGTTTAATATATAAAACTTATGTTCGTCTGGGATATATTTAGGCTCTGTTCTCTTGTGGCTTTGGTAGAGGAAATTTTATTAGAGGGAAGTTTTTTTTTTGGAGGGAAGTTTTTTTTGGAAAATTGTGTAGGTGAGAGATAAAAAAGTGTAATGATTGTGTTTTTTTTTGAATTTATGTGAGTAGGTATTTGAGGGAATTTTAAAATTTTAATTTTAAATTGTTGAAAAAGTAAAGTTATTTCTTTGTGTAAAGTTTTGGGAAAAAAAAAGTAATGATTCTCTACCAAAGCCACAAGAGAACAGAGCCTTAGGGCATCCCCTCAATAATAAACACTACTTTGAGGACTTAGTCCTTGGAACCGCAATAATGATTTCATTTGAAATGCATAAATTATTAGTCAAGTTAGGAGAAGTTAAAAATTTAAAAGTGAAATTTTATTGAAATAATTTTTTTTTTAAAATTAGACTTTTTAATGGAATGTAAAGAATACTATTAAAACCTAAGACATATGATATATGCTTCTAAATGGGTTATTGCTAGAATTATGATTTATTTTAACTTATATTATATTTTATTTTATATTATTATACCATTTTATTGAATAAATTCACCCGAATTTTTTTTAAATTTCATTATGAAACCATAAATATTGATTTTACTAGTGTTATTGCGAAGACCGTTAATAAGTCATCACCTAAAACAAGAGTGCAATTTAAAAGATATAAAATTTATTTTGAGTTATAATGTGCAACAATTCAAACAAGCAATTAGGCACCATATTTCACTTACATCCTTACTTTTTTAGTTATGGTTAATTGCAAACTACACATTATTGTATTAGTAATAATACGCAATGCAAAAAATATATATACAAATTGGACTTTTTTAGAAGGGACCAAAAAAAAAAAAATTTTAAACTGAACTTTTTATATGAGATTGAGGCAGTATTAAAATTGATGCCTTAAGTTTGTGTTTATTTTTTCATTCAAAGTAATGATAGACTTGGCAACAAATCATAACAACTTTTTGATAGCAACTCATGTGGCATGCATTCATTGGCTAATTATGTGATATTAATAAAAATGTAACCAATTAATGTCACATGAGTTTCTATTAAAAAGTTACTATGATTTGTTGCTGAGTCTATCATTACTCTTTCATATAACAAAGTGATACACAACTTAACTAATCTCCTCAACTTTCTCATAGCACGTGAGATGTCATGTATTCATTGGCTACACTTTTATAAAATAATTATTAATATTATATTATTGACCAATGAATGCATGACACCTCACTTGCTATGAAAAAGTTGATGAGATTACTTGAGTTGTGTATTATTACTCAACAGAAATTAAATGATAAACTGCCCAAATCAAATTAAAGGAGAACTTGATAATATTGGCCAAACCAAATAAGGAATATTAGATTTGTAGTACCCCCTTCGTTTCATTAAAAAAAATCCACTTTGTACTACTGAAAATAGTATTAGAAAGTGAATCCTACTAATAAAACCGAGGGAGTAATATTTAAAAATCTCATGAGATCGACGTCATTGGTAATTAATTTTTCTTAGTTTAGGGGAGGTAAACATGATTAATTAACTATATAAACATATTATAGTACTGGTCAAAGTGGATCATATATTCCATAAAGGTGGAAATAGATCTAATAAGAGAATTTCAAAATAAAATTAATATGCTCTCTGAAGCGGTTAGCTGTTGCTTAATTAAATTTCACTACCAATTAATTAGCAAGGTTGATGCTCCTCACTCTTAATTAGTCACAACGTAGGGCTATTATTATCTCCTAACTTGCCACTAAACAGATAAAAGTGGTTAATTCATCGGCATCACTTCTTTCTACTTAAGTGGATAATTTATCTGTTTTTTTTTAAAAAAAAATTTCACTTTCCAGATCCCTTTAATAATATAATAGTACGTAGTTCACAAATAATTTTTACTTAAAAAGTAATAATATAAATGAAAAAAATATTGTGATAAATTATTTATTTTAGGTATTGTACATACCTTACCATTCGTAATAAATTGTATATATTTCAAAATGAGTTAGTTTAATGTGTCAGAAAGTATTTTCTGCGATCACTTTGCAATTTTATTTTTTTATTGAGAAGATTTGCTATTGATTAATTTGTATAAAAGGAGATCAAACTTTAGTTTATCCTTACCCTAGGGCATGTCCGTTATGGTTGTTTTTATTTTTTGTTTGTACAGTAAATTTAATATATTATAATTAATTTTTAATATTATTTTTTATTATTTTTTTACATTTTCAATGCACTTTTTACATTATAAAATTATTTTTTACACTTTTATAAAATAATTATTAATATTACATTATTGACCGATGAATGAATAACACATCACTTTAATTAAGAAAGTTGAGAAAATTATTTTAGGAGTGTATAATTACTCTTTTCAGTAACCATTTTACTATTTGCAGTAACATTTTCCTGTGAAAAGTTTATTTTGCCCTTAGGTATTAAAAAAAAAAAATTTCCCATAAATCTCATATTATTTACAGGAACATTGGCAAAATACCGCCCACTGTGGGCGGTATTTTCCCAAAACCTCACCCGGGAGGGATTTTTCTCATAATCTCGTTCATAGGCCGAAAAAATCACCTTTATCCGAAAAAATGTGTAGGTTATTTACATACTGTGTAATATAGATCGTACTCGTGACTATAAAATCAAATGTTGTGCAGTATTTTTTCTTTTTTTAGCTAAACGATAAAATAGACTTTTCACAGAAAATTATTACTGTAAATAGTAAAATTATTACTGCAAATAACAATTCCGTATTTTAAAACATCATTCATTTCGAACAAGTCATTAATTAGTCATTTATGTCAGTCCACGTCAAGAGTGTAATTTCGACCCTCATCAAAACCCAAAAGGTGTAAGTGTAGATTGTAATTCACACATATATATAACAAATAATTTAATAAATAACTCTTAAAATAAAGGTACAATTACCATTTAATTATCAAAAACTAATATATATATATATATAATGACAATTTTTAATGCATCATAAACTATTGAGTGAACTGCGAAAAATGTCATTACACTTTTTCAAAATCTCCCATTTGGTTACTAAACTTTTTTTCCCCCAAAACTGTCGCCATACTTTCGAAAATGAGCCAGAAATGTTATTCCGTTAGATTTTTCCGTTAGAGCTAACAGAATAAGCAACATGTGCATTTCGCATGCTTTTTCAGGGGTATTTTTATCTTTTTATTGTTATATATTTTTTCCCTTCTTCCCCATTTTACTATTTATCTTCTTTCCCAAATCCCTCCTCCCTTCTCCGCTTCTGTCCGCCTCCCCTCCCACTCCCTCCGCCGCCCCTCCCCCCTCATGCGTACAACAAGCGAACGCGGTTGGAAGTTGCAGCAGCACGAAGAAGACGGTCTAAAACCGTCGAAGAAAAAGAAAGGGGAAAAAAATGATAAGTTGGTCTGAACAATCAGAGAAGAAGAAAGAAAAAAAACGAAGAAAATTGTCTGAACCATCGGAGAAGAGGAAAGAAAGAATAAAAATGAAAATGTAAAAAGACAAAAATACCCTTAAAAAAGCATGTGAGAGGCACATGTTGACTATTCTGTTAACTCTAATGAAAAAATCTACCATAATGACATTTCTAGTCCCTTTTGAAATATAGTGACATTTCTAGGGAAAAAAAAAAGTTTAGTGACCAAACGAGAGATTATGAAAAAGTATGATGACATTTTTGACAGTTTACTCTAAACTATTTTCTAATAGCCCTATAACTAAATTGTAGTTTTTCTTATAACTATAATAGTGTAAAATGTAGTAGATGGAAGAAGTTCTACTAAGATAAAAAAATTTAAACATAAAAAAAATTCTACTGAAACGACCAACTAACACATATTAACACTCGTATAGAATTTAGACTATCATGTATTGAGTTTAACCTTTGATGTATCAAGTTTAACCTCTTATGTATTTCATATTGAGTTTAGTCTTTAGTATATCAAATTAACTACAAATGTATTGCATGCATATATGCGTTTAGTTGCTGAAAGGGGGTGGTCCCCAAACCACTCAAACCCCCTCTTGTACTATTGGGCCTGTTCTTTTTTATCGTTTTGATAACGATTTTGAAAACAAGTTTTGGAAAATAGTTTTATAATGTAAAAAGTGTATTGAAAATGTAAAAAGTAGATGATGAATAATAAAAAGTTGTATTGAAAATGATGAAATATGATTAAAATATATTAAATTTACTGTTGAAACCAAAATTGTTTTCAAAACAGAACAAA
The DNA here is from genome assembly GCA_016801395.1 of Leptodermis oblonga. Lineage (NCBI taxonomy): Eukaryota > Viridiplantae > Streptophyta > Magnoliopsida > Gentianales > Rubiaceae > Leptodermis > Leptodermis oblonga. The sequence goes on from CM028759.1 coordinate 10,808,696, forward strand.
AAGAACAGGCCCATTATTAATTAGTAGTGCATATTTATTTATTAAAATATTTTTTACAATGTATTTAACTGTCAAAAAAAAGTTTATACATATATTGGACTCCTTCGAAATTTTTAAAATTTAGTTTCTGGCTGAAGTGTTGCGTGTTGAGTTTATCCTATGATATATTACGTGCATGCCTACTTCCTTGGCTTATGATAATTATTAAAATCAAGGGAGATGAGTTTAACTGCTGACATAACATATCGAGTTTAACTTCTGATATATCATGTATTGAGTTTAATTTCTAGTTTATCGAGTTTTAGTATATTGAGTTTAGATTCTGATATATCGTAATTATGTTGCAACACTTATATCAAGTTTAGGTGCTTAAAATATTGCGTATCAAACTATTAGACAATCGGACAAAAAACTCCCGCAAACAAAAAATAAAATAAAAAGTTTGAAGAAAAGAAATGTGCAGATCACGTGGTCAGGTTCTGCCGTTCTGGGTACGTGTATCTTGAGTACGTTGAAAGTTTTTGAATAATGGCTTATTAGCTTGCCCTAATTTTGTCCCCTTTGAGATATTTCCCTATAATAAAATATAATCTAATTTAAGAATTGTATTTTAATTTATATTTTATAAATTCAAATAATACATAGTCTTAGACGTTTGAAATAAAAGGATTGGAATACCACATACTATAAAACAAAAGATTCTTATGATACGCCCTTTATAAATAAGATTATAACCCTGTTAAAAAAATCATTCGTAATTAAATTATCCTTATCTAATCATGAAATTCAATAACTAAATAATTTAATCAAATAAACTAAATAATTCAAACCTAACTTAGGTTAGGGCTATAAAGTTGAAATTCTTCCTCGATTTGTGGGCTTCGCTACCTAAATTTAGCTAAGTATGTTGGGTTGGGACAAAGCTGCATAATTTTAATAAACATAAACCACTCAGATTAGGCCACATGAATACAAATGATTGGCTTGCTTCGTTTAAAATAGAAAGAAAAAGGACATTAGATACCCCTTCGGCTTTAAGCTATGTTTGGTCTTTACTTAAGTTGGAAACTAGCTTTCGGCTCCATGCCAGCACACTCTACAATCTAGGTAATCAATACCCCCCTCGTTGCTGCTGCCATAGGGCACCAAATGAAGACAAAATAATCCTATACATCGTGTCGTGCCGTCTGATTTCGCACAAATTGATTATAGTCTTTCTAATGTATCGTGTTTTGAATTTTAGTTTTATTATATTGTTTTTAGCTATTGGATGTATCTCGATTGTGAAGACTTTTGATATCGATGTATCGGTTTTAGCTGCTCATCTATCGTTATTATGTTTTGAAAAGAAAAAAAATGAGTATTGCGGGAGTGCAGGTAATGATTTTAGAAATAGAAATATCGAACTAGCTTTAGTTATTAAAAAAAAAATACGCATATCGAATTTAACTTGATTTTAGATATAGAAATATCGAACTAGCTTTAGCTATAAATAATTTAACTTTTAATATAGTATATATTAAGAAAAATATGCTTTTACATTTTCATCCCCAATCATTTTAAAACTTTTCATTTAATCCCAATTATAATTAACCTATAGAAATTGGTGAAGTTGGGTGTTATTTTCGCTTTAAAAAAATCTATTACTAATGTACGAGAGATTATTTAGTAAATGTGTAATGCAAACAAATTGAAATTGAAATTTTTTTTTTACGGAACAAAATTTTTTATAAAAAAATGGAACTTTTTATATGAGATGGATGGAGTATTAAAAACGTGGTAACAAACAACGTCTGATTTAATATTGTAGTGTAGTCTATTCCCTTAAAAAAAATTAAGAAAAAATGATTTTGAAAAAAATGGTTTTGAAATTCATGCAATTGGAGAAATCAAGCCCGTCTGGACTCTTGATATACTCATTTATTTGGACCCTAATAAAAGCCCAGACCAACTTGCTATGCATGAAAACAAATTGGGCTCAATTGACAAAAACAACTTGCTATTTTATGGGCCATCATTGTGGGCCGAAAAAGATTTGTCATTTTGTTTTATTACTAGGGACATAAATAATTATAATTAAAAAAAATGGTTTCTTCATTAATTGGAGAAAGAGGAACAGACACCATATAGCCACACGTATCTTTTTCTTTTTTTTTTTTTTTACTATATGTGATTTTTTTTTTATATATATTATAGAAACATGCAATATATGATAGCTAAACTCAACATGTCTGATGTTATAAATGTTGTTATATGCAATATATCATAAAATACATGCGAACTTTTGACATAAACTCAATAGTTTTTCTATAAACAAAACAAAAATAGGGGATCGGAATGTCCAACCGTCATATACAAGTTTTTGCGGTTAACAATTATGAAAAATTGTTACTCACTTTATTTCATTAAAATAGTCATATTTTTTAATTTTACTTTTTATCCTGATAAAATAGTCTTATTTATATATTTTTTTACAATGCACGCCCTTAATAATATGATAATTTGTAATTCACTATTAATTCGTACTTATAAAGTAAGAGTATAAGTGAATGAAATAATGTCAAATTATTTATTTTAGGTATTATACCTTGCAACCCGTAAAATAATTACTTTGAGAAATAAAATTCTTCACATGGGACAAAGACACTAAATAGTTTAAAATATAAAATATAAAAACTCCTTTTGTATAAAATAAAAATAAATAAAAACCAAAATCAAGACAGTAGTCAAGTGTTTTGTGCAATTTGCAATTTCTCTTTTCGAGCAATATATAACTATCAAGATTTCCTTGTAATTGTCTTTTCCCTCGTATTTTCATGGTATTTTGAATTTTGCCTCATGAATTAATAAAATTAGTCTCTTGCCTGACTTTTGGCCATGAATTAACAAAATTAGTCTTTCGCTCGCTTTGACCAACGGTCAAGGTGTGGCCCTTCACTTTATATGTTAATCTCTAAACTATAAATAAAGAATGCAAAAGTTAATTTATCCAAATTACTCCGTCAATTAAATAAGAGTACATTTTAAAACATTCATCAGGGTTTAATAAAAAATCAAAACGTTGGAAGATATAAAAAAAATTATTGGCTCATCAATGACCCATTTAAATTTTATGAACTGGCTAAAATACCCTTAATTCATAGATTAAAAATCACTTGAGGAAGGGGATTCTTGGTATTACATAAAAATGATGGGGGGGGGGGGGGGGGGAATTATTTTATATTTTTGTAACTACGTGATTTATTTTTAAGCTTTTCTAAATCCTGTGCTTGAATTACCAGTTAAACAATGTAAAAATTATTGGTGTATCTGATAATTCAAATAAATAACTAAATAGCATTTAGGTCAATTACTTTTTTCATATTTTCTTAATGATAATTTAGAAATCACAATACAAAGTATAGACATAAATATCATTCAACATTTATTTACCCCTTTGACTTTGGTCAAATATGGTAAAAGACCAATTTTATTAATTCAAAGGACAGAAATCGAAATACTCTTAAAATATAAGGGGCCAAGAGACAAATAAACTTTTTAAATCAATTTGCCTTGGTGTGTAACTTTAAAAAGTGGCCTAGAAAGATGACATCACCAAACTTGTCGAAAACAAAAAAGATGACGCAATCATTGGACAATTCTTTTTCGTTTTGTTTTTATATTGAGCGGGTTGGTATAAAAACATCATCGGATATTTTAGGCGATAACGACCAAGTTTTATAGCCTACTATACCTTAGTGATCAGAAAAATTAGTAAGAATCAAATAATTGATACAAACAAACTAAATATAAATATTCATGTTCTATTTTTCATAAATTTTTTATAATAAAAAAATCATATTTTTTATTGTTTTACTCTATTGCAATGTCACAGTTACACGAGGGTCATTGGAAGAAAAAAAAATTACTAGTATTCGCCTATTCGCTCTCGTATCTGCAAATGGGTGTCATTGCATTGGACAACGTAGCTACGAATAGCTGGTCAAATTTTTTCCCCATCACTAAATAATATATTTAAGAGTAATGATATACTCAGCAACAAATTATAGCAACTTTTTAATAGCAACTCATGTGACATGCATTCATTGGCCAATTATTTGATATTAATAAAAATGTAACCAATGAATGCATGCCACATGAGTTGCTATCAAAAAGTTGCTATAATTTGTTGCTAAAACTATCATTACTCTTTAATAACTACATATTAGCATATCAAAAATTCACATCTATGAAACGACAAAAGGCATAAAGATAGAAAAATATATTATATTGATTTATACTTCGTAAAATGCGACAAAATCTTTCATCCTCCCTTTATGCCTTATTTTCAATTGAAAATACTTCAAAATTTACTCATTATTAATTGTTAAAATACTCTAAACCCTAAAGGCCTAAACCTTAATTTAGGCTCAAATCAATAATATAAATTAACAAAGTTCTAATTTCAATTCATCTTAAACAACAAATAATGATTTAATAATTTATAAATCTAAACAATAAAATTTTCAAAAAGATCTAATATATAAATTAGGCGGCTATTAATTAAAAGGATAAATAGAATAAAGAACATTCAAATAAAGGAAAAAAAATTAAAGTGAGTGCTTTAATTTGAAAATAAAAAGAAATTAACCAACTTTTTTTAGAGGAGTTGGCCACCCAAAGTGGACTTAAGTATCTTTTGGAGTGCAGTCTTGAGTTCAAAACCCAAGATTGAATTTCTGGGATTGTCAGTCACAAAAAATGTGCAGTCACTGCAGTGCATCCACTAATTTGAAAAACTTAGAAAATTGATTGTTGTACTATTGGAAGCCTCGTCCATGCACTATGTGAGGCACAATACATTTAGTGATTGATTTAAAATAATAATAATAATAATAATAATAATAATAATAATAAAATTGAGAGAAAATTAAAGATAATGAAATTGGCTTGCCTAACGTGCTGGGGAGTATCTCTATAGATGAAAAAAATGAGGGAGGGATGGGAGAAAAAAAAGAAAAGAAAAAGGGAAATGTGGTGATTTGACATTTAAGGGTAAATTACATTTATTTTCCTCAAGGTTTGTAAAAACTATTAAATGAATCCTGGGTTTTTATAAAACTATGATCACTCTCCTTGATTAGGTAATAATATGACGATCACATCCTTGTTTGGTAAAATTACAGTTACCCCTTTGTGAATAAAAAAATTTGAACTAAAAATTCAAGTTTTTTGGTAATTTGGCAAAACATTTTAGAGGAAGTCTCCTGTCACACCGTATGATAGTTCGATATGTGATACTTTCATCTTTAAAATATTAGATATACAATATTTAATAACATATACGCGATATTTTGGAGGTTATACTTGATACATGTATGGGCATGTTCTTTAAGTTTTGGTTTGAGATTTAGTTTTAACAGTAACTTTCATATATTATAATCAGTTTTCATCATTTTCAATACAACTTTTTACTATTTAATGATACATTTTTACATTTTTAATACACTTTTTATATTATAAAATTATTTTCTCAAAACTTGTTTTCAAAACAAGTCTCAAACCATAAAAAAGAACAGGCCTATTTTTTAAAAAAAGTATCGTATGTTTGTAAAAAAGAAAGAGGTGTGTGTCGAACCATTCGGCATATCGAATACAAATTTTTGCCAAAATTTGAACGTTTATGAGGGGTATTGGTAGTTTCATGAAATCTCCCGGGAGGGTTTGAGAGTGTTGGTAGTTTGCATAAACATCAAGAGAGGTAAATGTAATTTACCTTCTTTCTTTCTTTTTTTTTTTAATAACATAATGTTAAGTGGAACGGTTAACAAATTAAATTTCTTTCTATTAATCGTGTCTAACACTGTGCTTATTTTTTAATTTTTTAAAAGTTAAGTGTAACGACGTCGTTTAGATGTTGCTTCACATTTAAAAAAATTAGACATTGTCTTCTTCCTCCCAAAGATGGAATGAGGGTTCAACCCCTAAAAATAGCAGTGCCGCAGGTCACCGAGAGGGTCTAAACCCTCTGTGAAACTCTTGCCATAACCATCCTGATAACAATATTAAGGTAAAATTGGAGGGTTGGAGGTCTTCAGATCCCTCCATACCCCCCTTTTGGCTTCGCCCCTAACTGCACCCTAAATGTCCATGTATGAGTCGAAAGATTATAGACAAAGTTTTTTCAACCTTATGGCAACCATAAAAAACCGTTGATCATGCTATGGTAACAAGCCAACAACGGTGCCAATTAAGGGTCATTAAGCCTTGTTGAACACAGTTATGACTTTTGACCCAAAGTCTTTTAGGGCATTCGACCATTTATCACGATTATTAATTATAATATTTCTTACATTTGCAAGGGATTAAATATATGAAAAGTAAAAATCGAATTTTTTTTCTGACAAATATATTAAAAAGGAATACTCACAAAACACATGAGATTTTTTTGTTGACAAAAATAAAATATTATTTGTTGAGTATTATAGTGATCCAAAATTGGAGTTTCTTTCACACCGAAAGTTCACTTTCTTTCTCATTCCACAATTCCCCGGATGGGATCTACAAAATCCAACCGCTCTCCAGAAAGTACCCCCCCGTCAGATCTAAATTGATGAGGTCAGCTTTAAGGATTAACTGCTAACCGTACGATCATAAATAACTCAACGGCCAGGATTTACCCAATTGAGGCGGGCTTTAAGGCGTTCCCTCACTTTATATAGAGACAGAATATAGCCATGCGAGTCGGCCATATCAAGTCCCTTTACTCCGTAAGTATTCTCTTTCCCCGTCTCTCTCTGCCTTGTCTTTCTCTCTCTATTTTGTATTTTTATTTTTTATTTTATTTTTTAGGATTTTTAATTTTATTTTTTTTATACTACTGTCTTAGCGCATTAGGGTTCGTTTTCGGGTTTGTTCGAACCGGAAGGGGTCGGTGTTGAGATCCATTTTCAATTTCCGGGAGCTTTTTGCTAGGGTTTCTGTCGTGGTGTGTTGTTTTCGCAATTGCCGACTTCTCTTCAGCCATTCCTTTTTAGGGATTTCTTTTTTTTTTTTTGGGTTGGTTTTGATTAATGCGTTTGATTAGGGTTTTGGGTTGGGTTGGGTTTTCTTCTAGCTTGTTTTTACTAATGGATTTGATTAAGTAGGGGTGGCTGGCGGGGGGATTTTTTGTTGTTGTAGATTAGGGTTTTGTTTGAGTGAGTGCGTGAATTTGCTGTGAGGGGGGTTATTTGAATTTGTATGATTCTTTTGTTTGATTTTCCCTCATCGTGTGCAATTCACATTTCAAGAATCACAAAATGCAGTTTTGAGTTTCTTGGAGAAAGAGGAATCATATAGTTTTGGGCTGAATCTGGCTGTGATAAAGGGAATAAAGGGAGCATTTTGTTGTGAAGTTGAGGTTTCAATCTCCTTCTTTTTGCTGGCCTGGGCGTATACTTGGAGGAGTGGGTTTCATATCATTTTCTCCGGAATTTGGAGGGTGGTTTTGTGAATATAGAAGAGTTGACATGTGCAGAATTTGGTGGTTGCTAGTGTTATGGCACCTACTGTTCCTATAGAATACTCTGGGCAAAGAGAGTCGGTGGTGCGTTCGAATAAGGTGTTGGGCATGATGATGGGCAAGTCCCGGAAGGTTTCTAAAGGATATTCGTCTGGGTTTGTCCCGGACTACCGCCATGCTGTTGAAACAATGGCTGAGTCTGAAGGGTTTGGGAGCTCAGGTAGGGTGGATACAGAGAGGACGGCATCTGAGGCTTCTTACGCACCTAAGAGGAAGGCCATTAATGCTAATGATCAGGATGGTTATGATAGGTTTGGTGTTCCTCTTCAAGTTTTATCTTTGTCTAAGATGTCCCGTTCTGATAGAAAAGACTTGGAACGGAGGTTGAGAAATGAACTTGAGCAAGTTAGGATTTTGCAAAGAAGGATCACATCAATAAGTATGAACTCTGTACATTCACCTGCTAGTGACATACATAGCTACACTGATGGTTTAAAGAGACCTCCCATGCAGACTATTCAAAGACCCTCTAAGGAAGCAGCTGATCCACCTTCTAAGAAAAAGCCTTCTGGGAAAAATGGGCCCAGAACCAAAGGTGCAGGGTCTAAACGTGTTGAACCTGTGAAACCAAACTTTCCTTCTAATGCAAACACCGTTATGTTGATGAAACAGTGTGAGGCATTGCTAAAGCGATTGATGGAGCATGAGTATGGTTGGGTTTTTAATTCGCCTGTTGATGCTGTGAAATTGAACATTCCTGATTACTTTATTGTCATCAAGCATCCCATGGACTTTGGTACCATAAAGAGCAAGTTATTATCTGGTGAATATGCAAATATCGCTGGGTTTGCTGCTGATGTGAGACTCACTTTATCAAATGCAATGACATATAATCCCCCAGGAAATGATGTTCATTTCATGGCTAAGACACTCAGTAAATTCTTTGAGATGAGATGGAAACCACTTGAGAAGAAGGTTTCTACAAACAGTGGAGAGTATTTGCCTCCAAAGTCTGGTGTTATAGTTGAAACAGAAAGTGCAGTTCAAATGCCTCCAGCTAAAAAGGTAAAAAGCACTCCTGTAGAGAGCTTGGTCAAGCCAGAGAACAAGGTTAAACAGGTTATGAGTGATGTTGAGAAGCATAAACTGAGTGTAGATTTGGAGCCCTTACTTGCAGAGTTACCAGATAATATAGTTGACTTCTTGAAGAAAAGTAGTTCAAATGCAAGGAAAGCAGGTGAGAATGAGACTGAGAAAGACGGAGAGGATGAGATTGAAATTGATATGGATGCCTTGGATGATGACACTCTGTTTACCTTACGGAAGCTTTTGGATGACTTTTTATTGGATAAACAGAAAAATCAGACAAAGGAGCCTGATAATGTAGCGGTATGCTTTTATGATATGTATCTGTGCATGCTAGTCTTGCTTGATTAATTTTTTTTCTTGTAAGCACATTAATAGGATCCAAATTTGGTTTTTTTTGGGCCTTTCTGCAGCTTCATAATGAGTCAGGCTTGAGCACCTCATTTGTTGAACCCCAAAGAGGTAATCTGTGGCCATGAAGTTTTATACTTTTACCTTTACTCGTGTCCTTTTTTGGGTTTCCTTGACTGTGACATTTAAGCTGTCTTGTGAGAGTATGGTTTACTGATTTCCATCTTAAACTAGGAAATGATCCAGCTGATGAAGAAGTTGATATTGGTGGAAATGATCTACTAACATCTAGTTTTCCCCCAGTGGAGATTGACAAGGATACTACCCATAGGAACAGCAAATATAATAGTTCAAGTGGCTCAAGTAGTGACTCAGGTTCTTCATCGTCTGGTCTGTGTTGCAAAACATTTTCTGCATGGTTGCATCATGATTTGTGCATTTAGTTGTCCTGATTTGAAGCTTGTTAGTGCTCAATTCAATCAATTGTCCACCTTATAATGGTCTGTGATTAATCTAAGCTTCTGATGTTTTGGGGGTTTCTGTATGATGGGAATCAGTATTATGATTAAAGCGTCAAGGTTGAATCTTTCTGATTAGAGATTGTCTTGTAGGCTTATACTTGAATGGTTGTGATAATTTGCCTATAATTGTGGATGGAGATTTTCCAATTGTCTCTCAAGATAGTTGAGTTACCATTTATTTCTTTGAAAATGAAAATTTTATCCTATATAAGGTATAAAATAGAGGATTTTTTTGACTTTGATGTGTGTAAACTACCACTCTCATCTGAAACTGTGTCTGTTTTTTCTGGGGGCTGGGAATTGTTTTCTGCCTCTTGTCTGCTTCCTATGTATTCTATTTGAATCCTCTCTGCATCGTAGCACTAGTCACCTTTCCGGGGAATGTCTGCATAGATGACATAGTTGTACAACTGTCAAAAAGTTCAATGCATCTTGTGGAACTCTATGGTTGTATTGTCTCTGAGTTAATGAGGTTGTTTTTGTGGAAAAAAGGAAGGTTGCACAGTACTTGTTATAGGGTTTGATGATGCTTATTGGAACATGCTCTCTCCTCTGAATCTGTTGTAGGCGAAGAAATGTTTGACTCTATTTCTTTGGTTTCTTTTTATTTTTCCTTGGGGCGCTTTGAGTTACTGGCCTGTCTTAGCCAATAAAACGTGGATATTATTCTTGGTTAAGATGAAAATAAAACGCTATCTGGGTAAAGAACGGTATAAGCTTAAAAATGTATCCTAGAAGGTTTCTGTATGACTGTTTTTTTGGACATCTTTCAGAATAAAATGCCTGTTGACTTCGAAACTCCATTAACAATAAATTGTCATTAGTTTGAGTTTATTAGAGGAAGAAGAGGGAGAAAATTTAATGCCACAGAAGATAATAAATAGAACTCCATATGTATGGTATACTACTATCGTGGTTTAAAATCTTCATTGATGATGTTTAATTTTTTAAGTGTTCGATTTGCTAAACTACTTATATTTAGTTCCTTTGTGTTTATCTGTGTATCATCTCTGCATTGCAGCACTAGTTACTTTTCCTTAGAATGTGCATAATGGACAATGTTTCGTGTGACTGTCTAAGGACTAATGACTTTTATGAAACTCAGTAGCCCTGACAGTCTTTAGAATGATTCATTTAGTAGTTAGTCATTGCACAGAAAAGGAATTTTGTGCATTTGTCGGGTTTGTTCATGATTGTAGCATGCTGGTATTATGAAATACATTAGAGGTTGAGAATAAATTTTGGAATTTATTCGTCTGGTAGTTATTGCGGAGTAATGTAATTGTTGCAGATTACTTACTGTCAGTTTTGTTAATTCTGATATGCTCCTTTGTTTTTGAATGCACCATAGCTCTAGTACAATTTGATGAGAGTTCCTTATTGATCTTTTCTTTTTGGTTTGACCTAATAAATAGCTTATAGTTCTGTTTTTAGTAGAGACCAATGCATACAATTTTGATTGTACTTCTTCATTTGCTAGTGAGGAGAAACTTATTTTAGGATGAATGACGTTGCTTTTGAAGTGTTTGAATATCCTTGAAGCTTTCTATGATTATTGTTGTGCATTTGTGTCAATAAAATGCATGTTCACTGTCAAACTCCAATTCCATCCCTGGAATGGACATTAGTTTGGGTGTTTCTGAAGTGGGAGATAAAATGACAAGTGAATGATAGAAGTAGGGAAGTTCATGCATTACCCTCTGGATATGATTGTCATGACAGAAATTGTCATGGACAGCATTCACTTGATGTTGGATCTTGAAAGAACATGTGAAAATTCTCTCTATTTTTTCACTCATCGTTGGAGATTCCTGTCCCAAGGTGTAGGCTTAGTCCCAATTTTTCAACAAGTCACTCGTGTTCAACCACATTACAAAGTTGCTGAAGTGAACCTGCCTGTTTCATAATTTAACTGATGTGCATATGAAATGACTGGTGAAATTCTATAGCCGGTTTAGAGAGGTTGATACCTTAATATGAAAGCGGGGGAAATTGGATTGGAGGTGAGGATTTATAGAGTTGTTCATTAAGCTGTGAAGATACTCAAGGAAACACAAGTTACAGGGGGCAAGAAGGCATAGGTGGGAGGGAGTTTGTGACAGAAAAATGAATGGTGAAGGAGGATTGATGTTGGAAAATTGTGGGGGACAAGGACAGTAAAGTGGGAATATCTTTTGAAAACTTTTGGGCCCCCATAAAGAAAGCACATTTACTCATGTAAATCAATTTCTTAAAGGATCACTTCTGTCTATAGAAACCTTTCAAATTGAGGAATTTTTCATTAATTGGCCAAGTACCCTCCCTCCCCCTCTCCCAACCCACCCCACAAAAAACAAAATTTCCCTGTGTGTCCCTTTTCTGGTATAAAATGGAAATTACGATCATAAACAGTACTCTGTTTGGGTGGAAACCATAATAATGCATTGCACTATTTGTCGGTGACAGTGTTTTTCAATAGGATGAATAATTAGAAATATTATACCATCAGTTGCCGATCTGGATCCAGATTTTGCTTGTTGAAATGAGTAGAATAGAAAATGTCCTGCATTCAAGAATATCTTAGTAAATGTCATCTAGTTTCAACTTGATTCCTATTTGCATTGTTTCTTGCTCCCTTTGCTTGTAAATATTGAACTTTGTTAGCACTGTTTTCGATTTTTATCAGGTTTGATTTCAAATAATCTCAAACTTTGTCATGATAAAATCTGTTTATGAAGGTCATATTAGCTTTTGAATGGGTAGTTCTTTGTTTTGCTTTGGTGTTTGTAATCTCTATTGGTTATGGGCATCCCTTTTTTTTTTTTTTTTGGTGCTGTGGTGACTGATTTTTTTCATTTACTTAAGAATATCCTATTTGGTATATTTCCAGATTCAGACACCGGAAGTTCTTCAAGTGGTGATTCAGATGTAGTTAAGGATACAGCATCTCAAGGAACTTCTAAGGTATGATCAGGTGCTAGAAACCTAATTTGCAGGCTTTTCAATTGGCTTGTGAGTTTTTGGTTTGGACTTTCATGTTCTCATTCTGTTATTGGTTTTGTGATCTGTTTTTTCTGGTTTCTTGTCTCATGTTCCTGTTAATGTCAGGACATCTTGGGTCCTGGAGTCAATTTAGAGCAGAAGACTAATACCGAGGCTGATGGTAGGGAATCTTTAGTTTGGTGATTCTTTTTCCCTACAGTTCTGTTCTAAAGGTGTTCTGTCATGTTTTCTACAGATTCTCTGAATGGCATTGCCAGGCAGAATACTGAGTCAGTTATGGCTCCTGCTGAACCTGATTTCCAGGAAGAGGGTAAGCAATGAAAATCCATGAAGATACTGTGTGCTATTGCTTAGCTGCATCTTCTCACCCATCATGCTCTAACCTTTTAGCTGAGAGTGGTGCTCCTCTGGAGAGGAAAGTCTCTCCTGAAAAGCTTTATCGTGCAGCTTTATTGAGAAGCCGCTTCGCGGACACAATAATCAAGGCGCAAGAGAAAACCCTTGAGAAGGTGATGACTTCTATAAGCCTACTCTTGTTAACATAATGGTTTCTGGCTTGTTCTGACTATGGATTCTGATATTCAGGGTGATAAGTTGGATCCTGAAAAATTGCGCATGGAAAGAGAGGAGCTTGAAAGACGAAGGAGAGAAGGTTTGAGTTTTATTAGTTAATATTCAAACAAATTTCTGAACTGTACAGGTTGCTTTTGTTGTCTCTCTGTGGAAATACTTTTGATTTGTCAATAATTTTCAGAAAAAGCTCGTTTACAAGCTGAAGCTAAGGCTGCTGAAGATGCTCGAAGAAAAGCTGAAGAGGCAGCTGCTGCAGAAGTAAAAAGAAAAATAGAACTTGAAAGGGAAGCTGCCCGTCAGGCTTTGCAAAAGGTAAGCAATGCTTTGCTTTACATGTCATTGTGGTGTTTTTTTTGGCTCGGGAAATGTCTTACATTTCCTATTTGCAGATGGAAAAGACAGTTGATATCAACGAAAACTGTCAGTATATGGAAGATCTGGAGATGTTTAGGTCTGTCCCAGATGAACATTTGGCAAACCTGATAGAGGAGGCTAGTCCAGATGAGTCTCAAGATGGTCTTGGGAGTTTCAAATTTCAGGGAAGCAATCCGTTGGAACAATTAGGATTGTACATAAAGAAAGACGACGATGATGAAGATGAGGCCGCCCTTGGTGCTCCTCCAGATACTACCAACGATCCGGAAGAAGGAGAGATTGATTGATCAAAGATCTTTTATAATTTATATCTCAAGCACTGTGATGCTATGAACCATGGACATGGAGTAGGGCTGGGTCCCCAATTTTTCCAGGGCGCAGAGTCGGAGTGCGAGAGCCCTTTCCGGCCTTCTAGCTGTGAGACACACTAGGAAGAAGTATGAAATTATGGTCTCTCATTGAAAGGCATTGAATGAGAAAAAAGAGGTGGGGATGGGGCTCCTATTTGGTATTTTGGTGCACTTATGTTTCAACCATCCTATCCCAGCCCATCCCCTATGGGATTTGCTTGCTTATAAGGTCTAGCAGAGTGCAGATTTCTTTTCTTACCCCCCTTCCTCCCTCTCCAAAATTGTATGTTTTTTTCGTTTTCTTATATAGGTCCTTTAGGTGTAGACTTGGACAGCAATGATAGCAATAGGTTAACCCTGTCTTCAGCAAAAATGCACGTAGGAATAGACGTGTAGCTGAGCCGGAAGCAGTTGTTTATTATTAATATTACAATCTATAAATGGTAACTTTTAGTGATTACCAAAATTGTGTAATCTTTAAAGTGCGTGCCAAACGAGAATGGTTGATTTGGTGGGAATTTATCGATTTTCGAATATAAGGTGAAACGTTATAGTTTTTGGCAAATGTCCAGGCTGATTCAGTTTCTACTTCTGTACAGACTACAAAATCTGAACTAGGCAGAATCCTCAAACATTCCCTCGTCCGATAATCTGGACGATTCTGTGCCATTAACATGAGGCTGCTCAGACGAGTCTACGTTTGGGCTTGTCAGGATGCTGTAAACTAGGTCGTCGTACTCGTCATCGTCTTCCTCATCATCGCCGACCCTGGCCCCATCTCTGTCCTCGTCTTCTTCATCGGCGTATTCCTGCGTCAGCCCTTTGGCCTCCCTCATCTGCCTCAGCTTTACAGCATCTTCATACGACATTTCGCACCAGACTTTTCCACTGCCAATGATGGATTTGTTGTGGGCTTCTGTCATGCGTTCTTGCTTACTCTTTTCCGAGTTCTTTGGTTCTCCCCAGTAGTCGTAACGGTAGAGAGGGTTCTCAGGATCATATTCACCCTTGAAGTAGCTGGGGTCTGCATACCTCCCTGGCTCAACCAACGGTAGCCCGACTGCCCGACGGCTGTGACATCGTAAAATCAGTCGGGGAAAAAATGTTACATGTTCCTCTAGTTAGGGGAGAAAAGTACAGAGAAATACCAGCTAATATCCCTCAACAGGGCCTCTCGTTCTTCATAGGATCGCCGCCAATGGATGAGGTCGTACTCGTCCATTTCCTCGTTTCTCCTGAACTTGTGTATTTTGTACTTTTCTCCCCTTTCAAGTGCTTCCTTTCTCAGCTTTTCATGGTGCTGCATCAAATGAAACTAATCAAAAAAAGTTGTCCGTCTTTGAGGAGCATTTCCTTCTCAACAAGAAATAATATATCGATAATCGTAACATTCAGCCAAACTGCTGCTAGGAAAGGGTAACTTCGAAATATTTAGGCCGAAAATTTAGAAGTGTAACAGTAACTTTGTACATGGTTCAAACTTCTCATCAGGCAATGAACACCTCCAAATGCATGAGTAAGAATAATATACTGACTGTGAAATCACATAGATGAAGAAGGATGAAACAGTAACGAACCTGACGCTCAGCAAGCGCAGCTTCTAAGTTGAGATCCTTTACACTGGTGTTCTGCGAAATTGTGTAAGCTAGGTCAATAACGACATCCCCAGAATGAACCGAGTAATGTACAAAAGAAAATGCTTACCAGAATTGTCATTGGAAGTGTGGTCTTCTTGAATGTACCTTTGGCGAACTGAACACTATTTTCCTCGTCAAAGTTTTCATCATCGGTTAACTCTGACAATTTTTTTCCCTGGTACTTTTCAGGATTGGCCTCAAGATCATCCAAAATCATCTGTTCAGCATTATGTATCATCCACAGCTGCATTAAAAGACAGCTCAAGTGAAGCAGTCAATAGAAGGTCATAAGTAATTCCTTGAAAAGAGCTTCATATGCATGCTCATACTCGAATACTCCGGGATAAGTTTATGTGGAACATTCTATTCTAGATTTAAATGGAACTTACTCGATCAACATAAGGATGATTCGACAATAAAGGCTCCTCTTCTATTTCGGGCCCAGGACCTTTTCTAGGAATTGGAGCTCTTCGACACTCACGCTGCGAAAAAAGGATGAAAGCATAGACAAAAATAATCAGTTTATAATAATATCAAATTTGAAGCTATACAGTGGGTGAAAGCTACAGAAATCAAGCTTTTGCAAAAGAGGGATCTTGAGCTTCATGATGCCATCTGCCTTCTACCTTTGCATAATTGCATTCAAACTAATAATAACAATGGTGAAACATCAAGAGAAGTGTTGGATTCATGAAACTTTCTAAAAAGTAATTCCCTGGAAGTGAGAAGAGAACATTCATCAGCATAGAGCATGATAGAACATGAATGCAATACTCACACGAACTTCATCAGGATTAGTATCTTCCTCACGGTGAAATATTGGTGGGAAATCAAATCTATTGAAGCTGCAGACCAGAAAAGGCATATAAACCATTCAGTCAGCAATGTCAGGACTGAAACAAGTAGGCAAACAAACATGCTTTCATGAGCAACATTAACAGAAGAACCAAATATTACTGCAATTTCCCTATTTAGCCCAAATGTTGAGGATCATCAAACAATAGAAAGAGAGAGCGGGTGCGGGGAAGGCAGGGAGGTAAACAGGATTACGTACATTAGGTGATCTATGTTTGGTTCAACAAATCGCATCTCAATAGGAAACCTAAACCTGTGAGGATCTCTCTTTGCCTGCAAAACAGAGGGGTAAAATATCAAAGAGATATCACTATCATTTGTGGGTCAACCACTATAATCATAAATGAAGAGAAAATATTTGCATGGCAAAATTATTCCAAGCCAAATAGAGCTGGAGTGAAGGCACAGAGCAGATGGCCATAGCTGTACAAGGTAAGGTAGAAGTTTTAAGTAAACAAGTTCCATGATGCCCCATACAAAGGAAATAATGAATGAGAGCTAATACAAATTATATGGACATGGATTAGCAATAGAAGCGATATCCTCAAGGGACCAGAAATTGGCAACAGTATACCATGTACAAGTGAACCCTTATAAGTTTCATTCAATTTCAGATAATTATATTCGAAGCGCCATACAACCAGCTTCAGCATTTTATCGTCAATGTTTCTTCTGCTCCTTAAAGTTTAATCACATCCAAAGAAAAATCTTCCAAACCTCTTCCAAAAACTGAAAAGCAATTAATTTTGGTTTCTTTACCATCTCAATCTCTGAACTATATGCAACACTCGTTGATATACAGCATATGCTTTATTTCTTAAATTTTTGTTCACTTAGGCCCATTTGACATTCATAAAACACAAGTATTACAACGTGGGTTAATAGTCTGAATCTAAGGCTATATAGGACAAGACAGTCAGGCAACTTACCTGAATTTTGGAGTCAATACAAAGCCAAAAGACTCATTACTCATTAGTAACACAAAACAATTAAAAGCAGTACAAGTAACACTAAAGATGTGAAACAGGATCAACTGGAAATAGGAGATAGGCTAAAACCCACAGAAAATGAATGATATCTCCTAAACAAAAATATAAAGTCACATCTCATTATACATATCTGAAGGGAACTGATGAGTGACCAGTATAAGTAAATATCAAATATAACAATTCTGTAAGAGTTATTTTTCATAGAAATGAATTTTCATAAAGAGAAGTAATGGATGGTACTCACCAAGATTTCAACATAGACTTCCGATCCAACTTTTATGTGATGGCGGATCCAATACCAGTCATTACGCTTTATAGGAACCCACCTGAATTGCATTTGAAGATGTGAACCCAGCAGGCACTCCAATCATGGATACAATTAGTTTCAGTTACTTTAAAAAAAATACTTCAAAAGATAAATCTAACAAACTATTTTTTGAGGCCATATGATGCAAATAAAGAAGATTCTACGCATATAATGAGCACGCATTATCAAGTAACTGCTAGTTGCAGGTTAGCATAGCTATGACACCATATGCAAGGAAAAGAGTATGGAGTGTTCCTAGCAAAAAGCTCACTACAACTCTTTCTCCCCAAAAAACACCATGGCAACAGAAAATAGAAAGAATTGGTCATGCAATTGTATAAGCTTGTATTTGTAGTTGCAGAACCAATTCTTAATGATAACAGATTGGTAGAGCAGTATGATTCTCATAAGACGGTGTGTAACAACTCTTTAGTTGCGAGATAAGATTTGCTTCAAAATTTCGAACATTTCATACAGAGTTATAATTTTGCAGAGAATTTCTGAGTATATTTCTTAAGTCCATGATCTGCCACGAAAAAAAAAAAAAAAAAAAGAAGCAAACTTTTGACTCTCAGCCATCTGAATGATTTTCTTAATTAACAGAAAATTTGAGCCAGGGATACCTTTGTGAGGGTGTAATAAAGCTCAATTTACATCTTGAAAGAAATAATTTTTTCTGAGCAACAAATTCATTGTGGAGTTTTATCCATAGAATTGATATGACAAAATGATATTTGTGTAATTGACCCAAAAAGCAATACTCACCCATCATGGACACCTCCAATGTCAACAAATGCTCCTTGATAGAGGTGCACACCAGTCACTTTACCAGCACAAATCTGACAAAACAGTAACCATCAGGTTAATACTTCATACAGCTAAGGAGAAATCCAGTGTTCTTTACTAAGAACCTAATTTGGATCCAGAATATGATCTCTATAAAATGATATGTAATGTATAGGACAGGAATGCAAATTAATATAGCATAATAGGCTAGTTTGGTCTTAAAACCTCTCTATATGAGGTAGCAGCAGAGATCCTTGCAGGGAATACAAGGACTGATTTCTCTTATTCTAATTCCTCTATTTTACTTCCTTCTCCGATGCAAATCCAGGAAAGTAACATGCAAAATAGAAAATATCGTAGGTAAAGAAATTTAACTTTTCAATGGAAAAATAAACCATGTAGGTTAGGACTTGCTATTCAATATAAGTTATCTTTAAGAATACATTGAGGTTGTTCAGATGTGCCATTTATCTAATGGGAGCCAACAGTTACTGAATTTGCAGAACGATAATGCCAGTCTAGTTACAGCTTGATCCAGGTAAGATAATCTCCACGGTCTAACATAAGAATAGTGTGTATTAACCTGTTCAACTCATTAATGCAAAACTCTCAACTGTCAAACTATACATGCAAGGGATTGAACTTCTGAGTCTGTCCTTTCTTTTTGAAAAGTGCCCAAGCACATTTTGTCAAACTACAAAAACTTTTTCTAAATGTGGTACTCTTAGACAATACCATGTTATTAATAGCTTCCTCAGTTCTCCCACTAAATTTGGGCACACTTGCATGTTGAGTCATAAAAGTATAGAGGCAAGTTCAACCTGACCACTACCTTTAAGTGATAAGCAACTTTCAGTGAACTAAGCATTTATTGACAGACATGCTTTCAACACCATACATGCAATGAACATGAAGATACAGGAAAAATCTAGGGATGCTCCAACAGGAAAACAAAACAACTATATGTAATCTATAAACTACATCCTGATTACATTGATGGCATAGTTTAGTGATTGCTAACCCTAACCCCATTTATAGCCATCATACAATGTCAACAAGGTTCCATTTTTGTGATTCCAAAATAAAGAGATCCAAAAAACTAGTTTCTCATCAATATCTTGAATAATAAATTAAAGAAACCGATCACATTGTGTTACTGGGTAGAGTAGACGGAAAATCATAGTTTTAACGATAGGGATTATGGAGGCTCCACACCAAAAATGTGTATAAACCAGTAGAATAAGACATACAGTTCCAGGCTACTCAAGAAACTGGCATCACAAACAGAAATACTAACACAAATTCTTGACCAAAAATACTTACTTGTCCTGGATAATAAAATGGAAGCTCATACTGCAAAAACAAGAAAAGGCTATTAGATTGTATAATTCAAATATGTCAATAAAAATCCAAAATACCAAACTAAAAAATTTCCCGATCTATCTTACCATTCCCTCCTTATAATCCTTTCCCCTTTTCCGCCGGCCAGGATAGTAATCTTGGTCATACTGCACAAATGTCATAACATATAAGTTTTCTTGTATCAACAGTCAGGGAACTTATTACAAGTAGTATCCTTTCCATTTTCCCAAAATTATAGGAGCAAAAGTTGCAAAAAATTTACATTCTATGATGGCATATATATTCACACAACCACAGTACTAATTCAAAAAAACAAGCAGATGGATAAGGTGAAAGTTCAAAACAACCTTGTAAGATTCCTCTTCCAACCTATCTTTATTAGCTTCAACCCACTCATTATACTGCTTCAAGAACACTTTATATCTATCCAAAGACATATTATCTGTATCCCTGTGTGATTTCTCCTCCACCTTCTCATAATCAACCCTCGTCGCATGGTGTAACTTATGAGCCCCACGAATGAACTCCAGCTCTTCCTTATCCACCTCCCAACCGGGCGGCGGCCAATCGCGCGGCGGCACGTGCCTGAGCACCAATGGCCCGGCCCAAATGGTCGTCAGAGGGTCCGGAATTTCACCCTTTATCTCAAACTGCTTAGCATAGAACTCATCCTCGGTGAGCCCCATCTGCTTCCTTCTCTCCTCTCTGTAGCTGGGGCTCAACATATTGAACGCCTCAATTGATTCAGGGTCTTGAAGAGGCACTTCTTCGCCTTCATTGAGAGATTTCCTAGCGAAATTCCCTTCTGGGGTCAAGACTTCTTCCCACGGCGCCCATCCGCGCTCAACCCAGTTGCGGCGCCGGGCTTCTTCCTCGGTTTCTTTCTCTTTTGGCCTGAACTGTTCAAAAAAAGCCTCGTCGTCATCGCCGACGGGGAACTCGTCCGAGCTGAAGCAGTGAATTTGGGAATGTAGGGAAGGTTTGGGGACCTGGGATTGGAAATTTGGGAATCTGTTGCAGGGTTTAAGGTGGGTTTTGGTAGGGAAAGGGAGAGGTGTGGAGAAGAAGAAAGGATTTAAGAGTTGAAGAGTGTGCATTCTTGAATTTGGATTTTGAGGAAAAAAAAGTGGCAACAAAGATTGCGGTTGATATATAAAAAAAAAAGGTGGATAAAGTTAGTTTATTAGTTATAGTAGAATTTGAAAATTTTAGAATCAATTTGCTGCAAAACACAATAACAATCATGGCACGGTTACAAACATGATTCTTTGAATGGGACGGAGGGAGTAATAAATTAATAAGAACTTGTATCTCACCATTTAATCGAATTAGATTTTAATGTAGCGTGATTATATACTCTTAAACGGTCAGGTACAAGTATCGAGTTTAGCATTTGATATAATACTTATTATGTAATACGCGTATCGAGTTTAGTACACAAAATATCACCATTATGTTAAAAAACAAGTATTGATTGTAGTGGGAAAAAAAAATACATAGATTGTGTTTAGCATATAATATAAAACACAGGTATTGATTGTATAACATGGAAGAAAATACGTGTATTGAGTTTTACATATAGTGCAGTGCGCGCCAAACTATCTAATACTAGTAGCCCTTTTTGAATGAAATATATGGAGTATTTATTTATTGAAATAATCACACACTAAGTTAAAGAAAACAAACACAAGGAGTAATTATAATTTCATGACACTAACGAAAGAAACATCTTTTACAGTGAATCTTCATGATGAGACAAATGTTACCTTGAAATTTCATAAAAAAAAAAGAAGCAATAACGTTACTTAATTAACATAGTACCACTGCTTCTAGCTTCTTTACTTTGGGGCCATAAATTTTTTCGACATCAATTGTGGATTAATTAACTAATTGATTCCATATTAACATTGCAAGAGGTAATCAAGAGAAGAACTTGTAATTCCTGGCGTCCAATATGAGCTCTCTTAGTCCTCCTATAGGACCTAAAAACATTATCGAAACGCCCAATATTATGCATATCTGCATCAACAGCAGACAAACTCAAAGTATTAGTGACAAGACTCTTTTGCAACGGATGAATGGAGTGAAATTAATTGAAGCCAAAAAATTAAGAAAATTTCAGTGAGAAACCATGGATATACTTACCCAATTTATGAACCAACTCAAGCTAAACCTTTTAGGTTTCTTAATGGCCAGCCATATGATGCATGGAAGCTGCAATTCCAACAAAGCCGTTATCTCATTATATATATAGCTCGATTATATATATGAATCATATCTCGTTATCGTGTATATATACAATTGAGATATCTGACAAGGAAATTAAGCGAATCTTATTGCTTACATAGTAGGATGTTGGTGCAAAAGCAAACCCTCCAAAGAATCCGAGAAGCCCTCCGAAGAAAGGGACTGCTATTCCTATGAACATGGTTAAAACTGCATCCAAAAAAATCATAATATATATTGTCATTATTACAATGCAAATTTTAATGAAGTCATGATCCTTAATTACTAAAATTAATTAAGGAAAATGGATTAGTATAACTTACGAACATAAGTAGTTCGAGTGACAAAACGAAGTGAAAAACTTGGCTTGAAATGACACGATTTCACCAAGAAAGATTCTACCATGTCAAAAACCGGCATTGCGAAGACCTAAATCATCAATTAAACGCCAGAAAACACTTATAAATCAATAATTTTGAATAAATGACCATTTCAAATTTTTTTATAAAAAAAAGAATTTCGTGAATATAAAATTCCGAATTAAGGAACCAATAGTATAGTGTCATTTACCTGATAACTGCCAATGACGTGAATCACAACGAACATGTTCGCGGCCGCAACGAGCCAGACCGGTTTCTCGAGGGATATAAGGATGTTGTCCTCGACGGACTTTCCGAATGCCCAATAACCGATGAATGCGACCGGAAAGTAACACAAGGCGACGATAGTGTAGGCGACCACGACGCCTTTCCACATCGGCCCCTTGGAGGGTTTCTCCGCCGTGGAGGGAATCCCTGCCTGAATCTCCAAGACCACGTTGTGGCCGGCGAAAGCGAAAGCTACGTCGCTCAAGCCGCTGAGGAACTGGAAAAATCTTCCGACGGTGGTTGATGCCCTGGGACTGTAGTCCACGTCTGGTAATGCAGCGTGTTTCTGCAAAGCAGCCACCCAAGCAATGGTGGAATAACTGTTGAAAAACAATACATTAGATGTTATATTGAAAACGAAAAAAATTAAATGAAACTGGAAGACTCATGTGACAATATTTTTAGAACCAAGAATCACCTGACCAAATTATCATGTTTTAGTCTATTACGTTGACCTAGTTTCACTTGTCTAATTTTTTTGATGAAAATGTGTCTGTTTAACTGAAATTAGGTTGTTTTATTAATTTGAACATAATAAAATATAGTAATTTGAACATGTAATCCCTATCCAAAATTTTGACTATAATATAATGACCTAATTTTACATGTACTAATTTTTGTAGTGACACAATGTCGATTTTAAATGAAACTATCCCAAATTTTCTCCTTTTTTTGATATAATTTTTTTTTTATTGTAGTTACATTCTATAAATAATTAGAAAGAAATTAATAAGATAAATTACGTTTAGGTCTCTAACGTTTTGCCAAAATACAAGCCTACCCCTAAAATTTCAGCCTGAGCACATGGCGGCCGGCCCCTATAGGGTACGTGGATATTACTTTCAAATGCGTTTGAGTTTGAGGAACCAAAATGTTACTTTCAGGTAGGTTTGAGAGTGATTATAACACTATAGTAATTTAAAGGGAGCACTTTGGTCCCTATAGGTACTCGCACTCTCGGAACTAGAAATTTTTTTTTAAAAGGTCCAACATATAGATAAATATTTTCTACGGGTAAATATATACTACTAATAAGGGTAGAGGAAGAGGTTAGAGGGGTCCGATCAAGGACAACTTCACCCCCTTGTGCCGCCCGCGTGTACCTTTGCCGGAATTTTAAGGGTCGACTTCCATTTTGACAAAAGGTCACGGACCGAAATGTAATGTCCAAAAAAAAAAAAAAAAAGAGATAGAAATTACCTGATGGACATGATTGCAGCAGCAAGAGAGACAACAGCAATGGCGTTGAAATTTGGAAGATGAGACAGAAAGAGGTGAACCGACCCGAATATGATGATGAAATAAGGGGTCTTGATGCTGCTGCAATTTGTACAAACAAGATCATGGAATTTCTTCAGGCATTTCCCGCCGGTGACCATGTAAACGATGTCTACGGCCACTTCCACCATCAGCTGTTGAGGCACCACTATCCATAGCCCAAGCTTCTCGCCGAAGGCCTCCTGCCCTAGCTCGTGGTACCGGTCCAGTCTCCGCCCGCTGCCGGGCTCCGGTTCGTGCATCTCCACCATTTGCCACAGGGTGTAGAGGGTGATTATCCATGACAGAATCATAAACGTCACTCCAGGACCCCTAATTAAAGGGATAGTTTTTTCCAATTTATTTTTGTGTTAATTTTTTCATT
Organism: Leptodermis oblonga; assembly: GCA_016801395.1. NCBI lineage: Eukaryota > Viridiplantae > Streptophyta > Magnoliopsida > Gentianales > Rubiaceae > Leptodermis > Leptodermis oblonga. The sequence continues at coordinate 10,832,868 of CM028759.1, forward strand.
ATTAATGTATCTTTAATTTCACATTTATAATAGGCACAATATATACACGGCTACTAAACTAAAATTTTCGCTCATTTTTGACCATTCGACAACTTAAAGTAGCCTTTATAGTTATTGGAATTCTCTAAATTCGTGGACAAAAACATATACATACACATACTCGAAAAACGTAGCTTGAAAGCATTCATAATTGGAAGAGGTTTTGTATTGTTTGAGGAAAAATATGTAAATTTGATCAGGCTTCTGTGTCATTTAACTCTTTAATTAACCAGTATGATCTTAATTTGTCATTGGCAAAATCAGACGAGTGTGTTTGTACATTTTTGCCCTTAAATCTAGACAACTTTAATTTGTCCGACGCAACAGCTAAACTTAGTAGCCAAAAGTCGTCAATATAAAAGTTTAGTGGTCACGGATGCAATTTGCACTTTCCAAATATGATTGTTACATTATATTGCCATTGTAAATTTGTAAACTTTCTTATGATAAAAAAAAAATTCAATACTAAAATGCAAATTAAGGCTCTCTCCAAAGTACAAATCCTAATGTATATTTTTTCTGGGGTTCAACTCATGTAATATCATCCAACATCCTAGAAATGCTTCGTTTATTTTAACTTGAAAATATTTTATTTTCGTCCCGAGTTAGAAAAATGAAAATTATATATGGTTCATTAACACAAAACAGATCACCATCATTTTTCACATTAATCTCCTTTAAAAAAAAAACACGATAAATATTTCAAAGGTAAAATTGGAAGAATTTATGATGGATCGATATGGGGTAGACATACCAGCCGAGTTCAGACATGGCATAAGGGAGGCCAAGAACGCCAGCACCAACCATGGCAGTGACATTATGGAAGGCTGAATACCACCAAGTGGCCGTTCTCTTTGAAGTTATGGGAAGCCAATCATTGATCTCTTCTTCTTCCAATTCTCTTCGCTTCTTCTCAGATTCAATACTCATCCCCATTTTTTCTTTTTCGATCTCCTCAATTAATTAAAGTAACGACAAAGAACTTTAACGACACGAATGTAACAAATGATGTCAAATTATATAAATTAAGAAGAAGAAGAAGAAAGTGGGTTTGTTTTGGGAAGCATGCATGCATGCGGGCAAAGTTAATGGTTTTTGGAAGGAAAAATCTCACACTTTTGGTGCTTTAATAAAGAGAAAAGAGTAGTTTGTTTCCGAGTATAACTGAAACAGTTAGGGTTTTTAGCGTATCAAATCGAAATAAGGCAAGAGAAGACCTCGGATCTTTCCTTTTTCTCATCCTTAACTTCCTCGAAATGAACCTTCTGTACAAATCATCATTTACTAGTGCTGCGATATTATTATGCATTTAGTCAAGATAAGGAATCTTATAATTTATAATGCCAGATAATTAGGTCTCGATATATAGAGAGAATCTCTCCGAATAAAGAGGGCGTACTTTGAATGGTTGGTTGGAAAATGATTCTTATGTTTTCTTGGACAAATTAATCGGTCAAACTTTCATTAGAGAAAAAAAACTATCCTGCATGCGTTCCAAGGTGGTTTGACAACCCTCGGATCGAGTTTAGTTTCTAATGTATCATGACTATATTTTATAGTCATGTGTATTAACCCCTGATGTATTGAATGAACGTAACTCTAATTTATAATCATGTGTATTAACCCGAATGAATGTAACTCTAATTTATAATCATGTGTATATTTTATAATCATGTGTATTAACCCTCTGATGTATTGAATGAACGTAACTCTAATGTATCGAGATTTCTTTGAGCTGCTGATCATCCGTTGAGAGTTTCAGGGTTAATATCGATATTTTATCAACAAATTTGATAAATTTAAGGGCTCAAGATCCCCTGTTACACTTTCCTATGTGTTACACGTCTTAATAACTCAACGTTAATATTCTTTTTTAAATTAATTTTTTTACCAATGCTATTCATTGACATTATAATAAATTTTTGGACTAAGGGTTCACCCATTTTGATTTAGGGTATATTTATTTTAATTTATTGAGATTAGAAAATCAAAAAAATACTATAAAATTATATAAAATACAAGATTAATGTAAAAAAATAAAATAATTATATTAAAATTACGTAGAATGCCAATGAATAGCATTGGTAAAAAAATTAATTTAAAAAAGAATATTAACGTTGAGTTATTAAGATGTGTAACACATAATGTAACAGGGATCCTGAGCTGATAGAAATATGTTCGAACATCATTAACGGTCAACTCCTTATCAATCTTATTTAGTTCAAATAAATTATGTTGTCAGGTACATTGGTCAAGGTTTTATAATTGCCCTATTTCATGCAAATCGTTTGCCTATAACAATTCATGATTCAGTATATAACCTATCATAGGGTTGCCTAAAGAAAGGAAAGAGATCAACAAAAAATCTTTTTCTAAAATTCCTTACTGTCCACTTAATTTAATACCATACGCCCACAATCAATATTCCTTAAATTAATTTGCTGATGTATTGAGTGTACATTTTGATATATATCATGGTTATGTTAAAATAACAAATATCATCTTATAGTGAAGAAGACACGCACATCAAGTTTAGGGACTAAAATATTGTTTGTCTAACCATCAGACATAAGACTCGCTGCGGTGACGTCACCCACCTAATAATATTTCTTACTTTGGTGGAATATTTAACCCAGAAGAGCTAGAACGTGAATTTGGAGAGAAACAATGTCGGATATTTGTTCGGAAAATTAGTAAATTTAGTCTTATATTTTGTGTAATAGCAAATGTAATTCACGTTTATTTTAGTCTTAGATTCCCAATGCTCAGGATCTTCTATTATACTTTCTTGTTACACTCTCTATTACACATTTTAATAACTCATCGTAAATATTAAAAAAAAATTTAATTTTTTCACCAATGATATTCATTGGCATTCTACTTAATTTTAATATAAGTTATTTTATTTTTTACATTACTATTGTATTTTAATATAATTTTATGGTAATTTTTTGATTTTTTAATCTCAATAAATTAAAATAAATATACCCTACACCAAAATGGGATAAACCCTATTTCAAAAAATTTATTATAATGCCATTGAATATCATTGGTGAAAAAAAAATTTTTAAAAATTAATATTTACAATGAGTTATTAAGATGTTTAACAGAGAATGTAACAGGAAAATGTAACAGAAGATCCTAAACTGATTTACACTAACGAATTAACTGGTCAAAAAAGGCTTTTTGAATTGGTCAACTTATGAAGGGCTGATTTACAATATTCACTTGATAATTTAGACAACAAACATAAAGAAAGATTTTGGCTTGTTCGGCACGCTCACTTAAAAACAATTTTGCCCACTTTTTGGTTTGAAACTAAAAAAAAAGCCCAAGTGTTTGTTCGGTTCCCAGACAATTTCCAAAATATTTTTACTGCCAAAATTCTCTTCCCTTCCGCGACTCCCCCCAACAACAAGCAGCAAACTCTGCAGCAGCTTGACGAACCCAGCGGCCCGAACCAAAACAGATCTCCACTCTCGCCTGCGTGGTACGACTCTTGTGGCTGCAGCCGACGGCTACTTCGCGTCGGCTGCCCGTCCTCGACTCCGGTTCCCACCTACGGAATATATCGGGCCGGCACTAGAATTCGGGAACGGGGTCGACCCTTCGTTTGTTCATAGCCGACGAACATACGTTTTGAGCGGCTCGAACTGCAGCTGTGAATACCTCTCTGCGACAACTTCTTCGACCCCGTATTTCAGGCTCCGCAGTCCCTCAAATCTCCAAATTTTAGGCAATTTGCACTGTTGACCTATCTCAAAATTTCTCCCCAAACTCGGTATTCAAGCATGGCTTTGCAATTGAATCGGTTCTGCTATCTATACATATATATGTGTACAGACGTATGGAAATTTTTGTTGGCTGATGTTGGGTTTGGTTGTTGATTTGCTGCTTTCATACATTCATTTCTGCTATTTGCAATTTGATATGGAGGTGGTATGTAATTTTCCAAATTGTTTTGTCCTGTTTCTTTCTGTGATTGCCTTTGTGCAATGTTGAAATTTGTCCAACTGATGGGTTCAATTTTAATCTCCTCTGCACCTGTACAGCTACCAACCGAAGATGTTGAGGTTCATTAGTTTGTCCCTGTAAATTGATTACTGATTTTGTGTATAATATACAAGGTGGATTTGGGAAAGGAGAAGGGTTCATTCTGGGTCGCAGAGAATCTGGGCACATTGTGATGGAAGGGAGTGTTGGGGAAAAAAAATGTTTTGTGGTACTTGATCTGAAAATTATTTTGAAACTTACTTTCAAAACAGTGTTTCTTACACTACGTTTTGAAACTTGTTTTGTTTGAAAATAAATCTGAAAAATGTTTTCAAAACAGCAAAGAGAACAGGCCCTTTGGTAAATCACCCATTTCTTTTTAGCCGAAGGGCACATTACTTTATATATAAAACTACCTATTTCTTTAACTTTGAGGGGCAAAAAAAAAAATCTCTAACATAAAGTTGTCAACGTAATACCTGAACTTATTATTGTGCAAGAGATCCAGAAACTTGAAAATTGCTAAACTGCAGCCTACAGGTGCAGGACATTACTACAAAGCAAAAGGCCACCTGAATGTATCTGGTGTCGCTCTTTATACCTTTCAAACAGAACTTCTTCACTATTGCAAAGCACGAGATAATCGGACATGTCGAAACTCGATCTTTGCCAGATTCCGGAACCACCATTTTTCCCTTTTCCGACTTCACTGAGAAGTCCCGAGTTTGAACTCCCATGGCTGCTGATGGAATACTTACTAGGATCTCCTTCCTGGGAGTTCCCCTGCATAGTTTACAAACATAAGTAACCATGACGAAACAAACTATGACCTGAGGTTTGCTTAAACTACCAAACAGTCCTCATATTCCCCTGAACTATTCAAAAAAAATTCGAGTAACAAAAAGGGCCTCGAAATTTGTGTTCATTTTTTCGACTGATATGGTTCGATTTGCAATTATGATCAAATCAGGGAAGGTAAATGTAGCATTGATGTTCACCAAAATGGCCAGCATTATCTTAATGAGAACTATGGATAAGGTTGTATACTTGTATGTAGATATATCAATGATAATAATGTACGGAATAAACAATAGAACTCACCTGTTCTGCCTCCCATTGCAATGTCTTTGGAGTCATTGGAGTGTGTACTTTATTCTTGTCTTTTAGAGAACCATCATTACTAGTCTCCCATTGCAACCAAGGCAAAATAACACCATCCATTTCGACAGTCTGGGGATTCGATCCTGCTGGGCTCTGAAAACTTTCGGTAACCCCACGCGTAGAAACTTTGGCCTTTATACTTCCTCCTAAAGTTGAACTCCCATCACTTCTTTCTCCATCAATTGAAGATATATCAGTATCTTCCACATTTGAGATGAAGTCCTCAAAGTACCTTTCTGCCTCGTCAGTCAATCGTTTTGTCATTCTATTTCTGTCTGTACTCCTCTGAAAAATAGTTAAGAGATACTACAGACATCAAAACTAATACAGTATAACAAATATGCAAGCTATATAAAATATTCTATCAACATAACAGTTAAAAATAAGACCAGAAGGTCCAGAAATCTTGCTGTCAAGCAGAAGGCATACGAAGGAAACCTTACCTTTCTGGCTTGGGATGTTTTCTGCACTTCAGAGGAATTCCTTGTATCAGGAAGAATCTCTTTGACAATTTTCGAAAGCTCCCTACCACGTTGATCCTCTAACAACATTTCGGCAAGTAAATCTTGTTTACGCTTCTCTGACTGAATGAAGCAAAATTCAATTAGGAGAAATTATTCAGTGACTCAACTTGACCCATTGAAGATTTCAAAGCAACAGATGTTGATTATCTAGAAGTTCACACATCAGTTGGTTACACAGATACACTCCGAGAAAATAAGAACGATAAGCACTATCTTCACTACCATAGAGAAATTAAAGGGCCGTAGATTTTGCACAATTTGACAGCAAATGTCCTACAGGGAGGGCAAACAAGAGTTTCGAGGGATGCAGGGGAAGTAACCAGGTCCAGTTCCCCTAGGGTTATGATCCTGGCCCAGTGCAATTTAATCCTTATAATCCAGTTGGATTTTCCCACTTAAAACACTAAAAACACCCAAACATGATGAATGCTCCAAATTTGAATTAATTTCTTTAAAAAGGCTAAGGCTAAGGCTAAGGTAAAGTTTGCTAAAGAATGAACCCAACAAAGGGATTTTAGATTATGCATGTTCCCGTTCTAGAATGCTCACAAACTAGCTCAAAATATGTATATCTGTTGAATTGTTGGTGAATCTTCTTGCATTATAATCTGTCACGACAAAGAAATAGGGGGAAAATGTTCATGAAATAACATTTTAACCCAGACATCTGACAACATTCAGCGGTATACCTGCTCCAGCTTTGTTGCATAACTTTTTCTTATTGCAGAGAAGTTCCTGAAACCATCAGTTATATCCAAGACTGAGGAAATATCACTTTGCGTGGTATCATCAGTTCTTACCATGACCTACCCAAGTTAGAAAAGGTAACATCACTGCTATCAGATGTTATCAATAATACTTTGCACAGCCATAATAAATTGCCCAAATAGTGTAGACCTTTTCGTTGGTTGCTGAAATGCATAAAACTTACTTGTTCAAGCTCAGTTCGGATCTCATCAACGGCATACCTAAGTTCTTTACGCATCACTTCATACAATCCACCGCTTGTAATAACCTCATCAGGATTTTGAGCCTAAAGCGTGACAAGATGTAACAACTGTGAATCAGAACCTTGCCCACTACAAGAAGTTATGAACTAAGATATTTACCAACCTTCTGGGAATAAACTGTTCGAATGGTCCTCTCATCTCTACTTTTTCCAAATCGACTATCTTTTGTGTCATCATCAGTTAATGCTGAGGATTGGCTCTGACAGTTTTAGAGACAATGGTTAGAACTTAGAACTAATCTAACAATCAGCATATGCAATCCTCACCTCTCCCTCAGAAAAAGAAAAACATCAGAATGAAAATAGCTTGGAACTTGACAGTAAAAATAACTGAGTCCAAGAACAATTTTCTGGAAAGTTTTTAGACAAGATAAACACTTGTTGCTACATCATCATTAACATCCTAAACAGCAGAAATATCAACAACATTTAAAACACGAGGGGGTTAAATCTTACAGAATATCCATCATGTAAAAACGAAAGTTCCTTTTGGCTGAGTGACTTTCGCAATCTCCTATCAGCTGAAGCTGACGTCTTCTGAACCTGGCCATTCCAGGTGTTGGCATTCTTTACATCATATTGGCCGTGAGAACTTTGAAAGTTATCTGTACCACTCTGCCAACCAAAAAGAGTACAACAATGACGGAATGGGTAAACCATAGTGGCATAGGAAGATATGATCATGCTTTGATTTAAGTAGTTACAAAGTATAAAAACTTTCCAAGAGTTCCTTGTTGGGAGAGTGGTCATGAAAGTAGGAGAAAGTCACACAAGAATGAATCCATTAAGGACTTCTGATACATGGCTATGATCTTTTTTCTTTTTTCTTTTTTTTTTTTTTGAAAGTACATGGCTATGATCTTTGATACACCAAAAAAGAGAATTACAAGTTGAACAGTGAATTTTGTTACCACATGATAACAAGATTTCAAGTCTATGGTTAATGTTCACTGAGAGTTAGATTTATCAAGATCAAATATTAAATAAATTGCAATCCTTCAATTACAGAATTAAGCTTAAGACCTTTGCCTAATATTCTTGCACTATTGCATGAGTCACAAAGGGCTCTACCAAACCAAATTGAAACATGAATTCCAAAAATGTTTGACAACTAAAGCTCAGCTATCTAAGTGTAATGACAGACAGACAAAATTATCAATCGTGGAATTTTTACTTGAACTCATATTTACTCTAGAAGCCTTCAAGTTCCCAAGCTCACTCTCAAATAAAAATGTGAAGAACAAATAAGTAAACCTAAAATGTGGAAAGCACACAAACTACTTGCTGAATCCTCCATTCTATTACTATTAAATTATTCAAACTTTCACATACTAAGCTACTGAAATTCCTATACTGGATTTGGCCTATAGGTCGTGCCTGAGGTTTATTAAAACCATTATCCCTGCAATTTGAGGCTTCATGAAGCTCCTAACTTGCATGATCAATGTCACAAGGTCATAGCATTTTGTATTTTAATTTGCTTTTGGTTGCATTACTTTTACCTATATGACTACAAAACCAAGCAAACAACTTTTGTACTCAAACAGAAATGCCTCATATTTCGAAGATTTTTATCAATGGAGCAAACAATTAGACTCTTCCTTTAAACCACCCGCTTAAACTACCAAATTTTCTGTCGCCAAAACAATAATAACAATAAAATTTTGAAACATAACGACAGAATTCAAATAAACAGAAATAACGCAAATACACGAGGCAATGCAATTTATCTTTCACCTCAAAGTCGCTTCTCCCATACCGCGCCACAGACAGCGACCTCCTCCGCCTTGAATTCGCCTCTGAATTTACCACTTTCCCCCCGGAACCATGCAAAACCACCTTCTTATCATCAACAGTAGGTTCGCGAAGATGTCTAGATACCGACACTGACCTCCTCCGCCTCGAATTCGCCTCCGAATTCACCACTTTCCCTCCGGAACCCTGCGAAACCACCTTCTTATCCTCAACAGAAGGTTCACGAAGATGTCTAGACACCGACCTCCCACGCCTAATAGACGACGCCGTTTCGCTCGCCCAACGCCCAATTTCTGAGCCCCGCTTCGCCGAGCGGCTACGATCTCTCTCGCCTCTATTTATTTCCTCATCATTACTAGTTTTACCATTTTTACTGCTCCTATCATCCGTACTATCGTTCTCTTGTGAAGAGAAAAATTCAAGCGCGAGATCATCGAGGCTAATTTCAGGAAAACCCGAACCGCGGACGGTATTTACGAACTTGCCCTTGGGCGCCGCCTTATAGCCAGGCGGAGTCTCCTCCTCTAGCTCCGACGGGAGCCGACGCGAGAACCGGCTCAGACTTCGTGACCGCCGGTGCTGAGCTTTGCCGTTAGATGAGCTGCCGAAGGACTCGTCAGCTGCAGCTCCTCCTCCTCCGCCACCAGCGGCAACCGATAATCTCCTCGACGTTGACCTAAATGCGGAGGTGGCCATCACGAATTAAGTCGGCACCATCAGAACCAGCGAAGGATGATGATGATGAGCTTGCGAAGATGGAATTTCAGTGAGAGAAATGATCAGTGTGTGACTGTGTGAGAGAGAAACAAAAACAGGTGAGAATTTTGGCGGACGGATCGAACTTCGGAGGAGAGAGAAGTGCCGTAAGAACGCGTTTGAAAATTTGAAATTTTAACAGTTTGAAAATTTATGCGTTTATTGAAATTATAAATACCGGTTTTCTAAAACGGATGAATTGTTTAATTCATTTCTTTTGACATAGAGAGTGTTAAAATTGACATTTTATTATTTTTTATTTGTCAAAAAATATATATATTAATAGCTCAATTTTATACTCGTATTTGACAAAATAGACTCTTCTAACAAAAAAGAGAGAATAATATTTATATGAAGTAAAATGTAAATATCATCAACTAACTTTAGCTATCCTATAAATATTCACTTTTACTATTTTGACCTAAAGAAATTCATTTTCTTTTTTTTTTAAAGAGTAAAATTCTTATAGTAACTTTATTATTAATGAGGATATTTTTAATTATCATGGAGACTCCTTCAGTTTATATGAAAAAGCTAGGAAGGTATTAATATGAGTATTGGATGTATGAGTATTAGTTGGGTACCGGTCGTGTAACATGTTTAATGCAGGATGACAATTACTTAATGCTAACGGCAGTCAAGAGTAATAAATTACGAGAGCAAGTAAATGGGAGGCGTTTCCGGAATTTAAGGTATGGCTATCGAGTATTGAGTTAAATCCAAAGCGGTTAATTGGAAAGAAGTGTCTATAAAAAGATGGCGAATATGCTGACAAAGGTACGCGACTTATCATAATCCTTTACGCTCAATTATGCTTTGAGAATATGTCTTATACTATATAGTGTTTACTGAATTGATGTCGGAGTGACACATGGGAGAGCCCCACTTTCTCAGGTCAATTCTAGGATTGGGTTACTTATTTCCAGCATCGGCATCGGTATTAGCATCATTATCCGGATTATGAAACTAGTGGTTAGGTAACTATTTTCTGAAAGGCATATCGTGTTTCATCATTACGTCTAATCCTTCGCATGTGAGACATATACTTAGTTATCGGTACTCAGACACCTATGATGAAGGTACTATGATTTATTTGTTTGTATGGCTTTTGTATAGTGTCATTGAAAATTGCCAAAGGGCCTGTTTTTTTTTATGGGTTTGAGACTTGTTATGAAAATAAGTTTTTAGAAATAATTTTACAATATAAAAAGTTATTGAAAATGTAAAAAGACATCATTGAATAGTAAAAAGTTATATCGAAAATGATGAAAACTGATTATAATATTAAAGTTATTCTTGAAACTAAATCTCAAACCAAAATCAAAACTTAAAAGACATGCCCTTAGGTTTAGGACTAGTGAAGGGTGGCAATGCTTTCACGCCCTTTCGAACTAGGAGAAGGTCGGAGCTCAAAATGAGGGCTCCGGTATATCTAGGCACGTTTGACCTGGTTCAGGGGCACCTTTCCACTATTATATGTGATTAAAACGGGTTTACAAGTGCGACACTGTTTATGTGAACAATATGCTCTTCTTTTTTTTTTTTTTTCCTTTTTTTAACTTCGTGATGCAAAAATCACATGAAATAAACTGTATTTGATCCTACATTTATAAACTCTTTTTATGTAATTGAGGAAGTACTACATCATTATGCATAATTTTTATACAATTCACAATTACACAAGGTGTTCGATTTTAATTTATTCATAACTGATTACATCACTACCATATCCCAATTCAGTATGTCGACAACACAACCGCAGCCAAAATTTCTCTCGTCTAGTTTAAACGAAATTGAGGGCTTATTTCTTTTGATGCATTTTGAAAACATGTTTTTGAAAATTTGATTTTGGAAATAATTTTTAAATATAAAAAGTGTACCGAAAATATAAAAATGTGTAATTAAAAAGCAAAAATGTATATTATAAATAATGAAAATTTAGTATAAATATTCAAAACTACAAAAATATGTTTTTGAAAATACGTTAAAGAACAAGGGTCGGCATGTGTTCTCCTTCTCCTTCTTTGGTTATTGCTTTTATTTACTTTCTTTCATCCGCCATTCTTTGGTGTCTGTTTTATGGAAATTCATCCATGATACTCCCTCCGTCTCACTCAAAGAGTCTACTTTGAAATGTATACAACTTATTATGGGTTGTGAGGTACAACACTTAAAATAAATAATTTATCATCATATTTTTCACTTGTATCCTTACTTTAAAAGTAAAGGTTAATTGTGACCACACATTGTTATATTAGTAAGGGTAAATAATGTAAATAAATTCAAAGTGAACTCTTTAAATGAGACAAGATTTTTTTGAAAGTGGACACTTTGAGTGAGACGAGGGAGTAATATTTTGTTGGAGGATGAGGAAACAATAATTGAAGGGTGTACATGTAATTGACCCAAAAAGCTAATGCCTATGTTTGATTCGTGATTATTTTAGGAAAAATATTAATTTTCTTTTCCAAAAAAAATGATATCCAAACATCCTCATTTTTCACTAAATTTTAAAATCTTACTCAGATTGTTTTAGAAAATAATCAATCATTATACATTTTCTTATATATTTTTCTATATAAATCTCCAAAAATAATTATTTTCCAAAAACAGAAATTTCTCACAAGAAAATGTACATTTGAAACAAAAAAAGAAAAAGAAAAAAAAAGAAAGAAAGAAATACAGTTAGTTTTGAAATCTTAATCCGCGGTTGAGTCTTCAATGTTGATAAAAGTAAATCACGGTCTTCATGTGGACTGGGAAAATTTTAATACATTAGTTTTCTCTAGTCTACAAGAAAAATGTAGGTCATTGATGATGACGGTCAATTATTGATATATTGTTTATTTGTTTTGTAGGAGCGGACGTTAATAGGCCTTACCGTTTGAGAGGAAAGACCTTGTCGATTGAGAAGAAAGCCCTTCCCAGCGATTGAGGGGAGAAAGCCTCCTAGCGCGTGAGAGGCCTCCCTGGAAGGTGAATTTGTTTGTTTAGATTGACTTCCTACCTTTATTTAAATTATGAGAATTAATTGAAGTTTATTGTGTTGAAATTAGGTAAGGTGTTGTTACATTTTGAAATTGACTCACAATAAAATAATAATAAAATTGTGGAACACATGCTCTCCTAAAAATTGATTAAGTGGCCTGAATTGGTTGTTTTTGAATAGTCAGTTTAACTCTTGAACTTAATTAATAAAGTAATTAAAATAATAAGTTTGTTTGATAAATTAATGAGAATTGAAATTCTTAAAAAATGAAGTGATTTATCTAGTTAAGTACTTAATTAGTTAAGTGTGTTTGAAGAAAAAAGACATTTTGTGCATTATATTTGTAGTTTATTATGTTTTTAAAAACATGTTTTTGCAGTTTTATATATTATATTAATTTTTCATCATTTCTAATACATTTTTTGCATTTAATACTCATTTCTAAAATCAAGTTTTGAAACAAGCCTTGGTCTCGTAACAATTTTGGTTAATTTTCTTTTAAAGTTTGGTCCTTTTCATATGCTATATGAGGTTTTATAAGTTATTTAGTTTGGACCTTTATGAAAAATTTAAAAAGTGTTGTTTAGGTTCTAGTATAATTGCACCATACTCATCTTAATTTTATTTAATATTTTATAAAGGTTTCAAATGCATGTGAAGAGGACAAAAAATGCTACTATAATCAAACATAGGGGGAAAAGGTGCTAAACTCAAAAGAATAATGTGTTTATGTATAACTGTAAATGCATTGTGATTATGATAAAGCAAAAAGTATTGTTTTGTAATGCATATTAATTTTAGTCTCAAAAAACTCCTGTATAATAAAAATACGCATATCAAATTTAACTCTTGAATTAATTATTGCTCACCTTACGAGGACACCTTGACATAAGAGTAACTCCCGCAATTAGCTTAGATTAGATTGTTTTCATAATCTTCCTCAATCCTCGTGCGATGAAGTCTAAATTTTTTTTCTTTCTGATTTTGAATGAGGATCAAGTCTAATTGGAAAATTGACATTTTTAGTTCTTTACATTTGAATATGTGACAGTTTTAGTCCCTTTTTTCAATCTCTTTTGTTTGTTACTGTGGCAATTTTAGTTTATTTTTTCTGTAATTAAAGGTTGAACAAGTCACTTGGGATTTTTTTACAAAACTTATAAGTTTTTTTGTTAAGACATGAATGATAAAATTAATAAACTGCACTTTTGATTCCTTAAAATGATATAAAGTGTTATAAACTGTAAATTCATAAAGTAACATTCTCAATCTCAAAAGAAAATTAGTCAAATATACGGTATCAAAAGTAGAGATTTTTAGATCCATAATTTACAAATTTTACAAAAAGACCCAAGCTAGTGACTTATTCAACCTTCAACTTACAGGTAAAAATGACTAAAATCGCCATAGTAAAAAACAAAAGAGACTAAACCCACCACAGACAAATAAAATAGACTACATCTGCCACAAGTGCAAACGTAAGAGACTAAAAATGCTATTTTTCCAAGTCTAAGTGATCAATTTGTTTTCAGCAGCACTGATTCTTTTTGTGTTTTTGTTTATTGCTCGAGTTTACTGTCGAAGCTATAGCTTATGTTTTTGGTTTCCTCTTGGGAGTTTTAAATTAGTTTTTGGATGAATTTGTCAAAAATGAACTGATAAAAGTTTTTCTTATATATCCTTCATTTCGTATTCTGATTCAACGTGGACGAGTGGTTGTGGATTAACCATTTTACACCACTGGTATCTGGCTGGAGTGATAGAAAAAGTTAAAAAAGCCATTAGGAAATCACTTTAAAATGTCCTACATAATTGTTTTAGGAAGGCTGAAACGAATTGTATCTTAGCGATCACGAGTTTGAGGTAGTCTTATCACGCAACCAATCATATAGATAAATTTTTTTATAAAGTGATTAAAGAACGGTATTAAATACTTAAAACTAAAACGGTTCAATAACTATTGATGAGACAAATACTTCAAAAATATTTTTATAAAAATATACTTTTAAAATATTTTTATGAAAGTGTTTTTCCAAAATATTTTATAAAATATGTTTTCGAAGTTTTTATTAAGAAATATATACATTTGGACAAATATTTTATAAAAACATGTTAATGTTATGTTTAATGCAGGTAATTATATAAAAATTATGTTTGCTGTACATAAATATTTTTTTTTCTTCTTTTGGGTGGGCCGGGGTCAAGGCAAGGGGTGGGGCTGGGGGCGAGTTCGAGGTGGGTTCAATGTCGGGTCGGGGTTAGGGGCAGGGTCGAGGGGTGGGGCTAGTTGAAAAGTTGTAGGGATGAGTGTTACGTGAATAGCCGGGAGGAAAGAAACGGTAGTAGATTACCTACACTTTGGGAAGAGTGAGAAAAAATATAAAGGGACAAAAAAATTTAATTGATAGTAATTTTAAAAACTTTATAAAACATGTTTCTAAAATAAGGTCATACAATAGTTAATTAAAAGTGAAACAACTTATCAATAAGATACGCAACATCCAATAGCTTACTTGCTTGTCTCCTTTTGGACCTTCAAAAAGTTCAGGGTCTGATGAAAAGAAAGCCTTTCATAGCCCTTCCAACTCAAGAAACATGTTCATTTGTATTTCAAAAACTATATTTGAAAGTACACTTTTATTGAAATATTTTTCAAAACTTTTATAATTTTTTTGTCCAAACACCATTTTAAATATTTTTATACTCTTAAAACACTAAAAACGTTTTTGAAATACTTGTCTAAACAAGACTTTAGTCATTAAATTTTTTTTATTTTTTATTTTCTCAATTATTTTCTATTTACATATTAGAATAAATATTATTGCCATAATCAATAAAATATTTGAATTGTATTTTTTCAGTCATTCAAAAAATTTCTTTTTCTTTTGGTAGCTTTCAACTATATGAAATGATATACTATATATTTTCCCATGTAGTGAATTCCAAAAACTGAATTAATTACATATTAGAATAAATATTATTGACATAATCAATAAAATATTTGAATTGTATTTTTTCAATTATTCAAAAAATTTCTTTTTCTTTTGGTAGCTTTCAACTATATGAAATGATATACTATATATTTTCCCATGTAGTGAATTCCAAAAACTGAATTAAATAGATGGATTTCAATTGAATTCTCAATTTTCAAACTTCCCAATATTGAAACAGAATAATTTGGTATCTTTAAATATTCCATTATGTGGTTGTTCGTTCTAGTTAACATTTAGCAAAGAGGGAAAAGAGTTTTTTTTAAAATTTTTATTTTATTTTTCTTATGGCAGCTTCTGCAAAATGAGCTCGAGCTCGAGGTTAGCTGGCATGCAAAATGAGTTCGAGCTCATAAATCTTATATGAGCTCGAGCTCTAATTTGAGGCTCAGCTCGAACACACCTAAGCTAGGGGGTGAGGGGAATTTGTTTTCGCCTTTTGGTTTTAGGGGGTAGTTCTACCTTGGGTTTAGGGGTTTATCGCAGGGAGGATGGTGGGGTTTAAACACATCAAGATAATAAAACATCTGCAACTCACCCACGGAATTCTCTCTAAACGGAATGGCGATTGAACTGAAGATCCCAATGACACAAGCGATCCATACTTCTCAAATGACATATAACTCTGGTATAATATGCAGAAGTTTAAACCTTCCTTTTTTATGTGTATGTTTAAAGCTTGTTTTTCATGAATTTGATTAGATACTTAATGTGGAGTTTGATAAAGATGTTGAAAAAAGCTTACTAAGAAGTTTTTTAAAATTCTAGTACAAATTGATATTCTGAGTTTGCTGATTAAGCTTGTTTCCACTGAATGAAAGTTGTATTGGCCTACTGTTATAGAAATTTTCCCTTCTAGGGCAAAAACTCCTACAACTTTACCTCCCCGAGGTTAGACCCGCGATTCGCAGCTCTACTTGCGGAATCGCACGCTAGCTTCGCAAGCTAACTCAATCGCTTGCTCGGACGCTAACTAACCCGGACCACGGCACGAGCGCCTTAGCAAACTGCGGAAGAAAGACAAGCACACACTCAAAGCAACACTTTGCCAAAACTTGGCTCTCCTTGTATTTACACTTACTCACAAATGCTATACAAGGACTTCTCACTCAAAGGGGCTGCACTTAAAGGAGGCAATGACTCTAACTCTCTAGCTAGACTCTCCAACTCTTGGTGCCTCCCAAGTGAGTCCCTTCCACCTATTTATAGGCAAGTGAGGATGACAACCCCATCCCCTTAGGTTTCTAAAGTCTTCCTGACAATTCTAGCCCAAGCCCCATTCTAGTTGCGCCTAGAATGTTCCATCGCCTAAGCCTTTGCCGTTTCTAGAAGTGTCTAGCACAGCCCAGCAACTCCTCGCCAAGCCTCGCGCATTCCAGCGCATTCCGGGTCCTTCCAGGCGCCTTCCAGCTCCATCCGGAAGTTTCTAGATCCACCCCGCGACTAGAATGTTCTCCAACGTTCTAGGACCTTATTAGCCTTCCCATTCACCATCTAGAATCTTCTAGACTCTTCTAGAGAATTCTTTCTTACTGATGACTGAGGGAAAAACCAGAAGTTCCCCTCTGGGGGATCAGGGCGTAGGAAAATCCCAGATTTCCCTAGAACCTTCTAGATTGGTCCCGAACCTCCAAGTTTCGTTCCCAACCTTTTCTCTACGTCTCTCCTCATGAAAGACTATGGTTTTGGTGCCTCGTGCCCCAAAACCTCACCTTGCCCCTCGTGGCCAAGATTCTGGCGCCACGGCAATTTCGGGCTAACACCTAGCCACTTCAGTTAATTTTCCTAAAAAATAATTGGAGTCATATACACTTTGTAGGTTGGGATCTCTTTGTATGCAATTGCAGTGGAGAACAATGAGAACAGAGCAATTATTGGTTCTCTACACACCAAAACAAAAAAAAAAAAAAGAAGTTTTTTTTAAAATTTAATTAAAGGTGGGTATATTTATCATTTCATTAAAAAACTTGAAACATAGTACATAAAGGGACGTCAAAAAACCTCTAATATACTTTGAAAAATCAAAAGTGAAATATAACTATTTTGCTCCTCCCGCTAATGTTATGTAATCCTTACGCAGAATTGGTCGAGTTTGAATGGTTTCTTTGAGATAAGAAATGATCCTTTTGTCTTTTTGATTTTTTTTTTTTAGATCACTGGCATGAATTTTTCTTCATTCGCTATAATGTCTAGTTCTTGGTCTGATTCAAAGCTTTGATTCCCGTTTCTTCCATTGATTTATCTTGTAGTTGTTTATCTTTCTCTTGAGCTTTCCATTTTTCTTCCTTCCGCACAGTGGTTTGTGCCATTTTTATTGTCATTTTGTGATGTCTGGCGTTTTTTCCCAACTTTTTCTAATTTTATAATACTGCTCCCAGTTTTTTTCTCAATGCCAGTGACATTTATAATAAAAAAAAAACCATAAATAAATAAATAAAGGCCTCCTTTTAGCTAGGATAATTTATATATATGTGTATATATATCTACCATATATAATAGAAAGTAACATATCTATTATATGAGGGTGCCACGTGGCTGCCACATCTAGCCTATAATTAATAATGTTAAAGCTGACATGGCTGTCACATTGACAAATAATTTAATAAATATTTTTGCTTTTTTATGTCTATATTAGATTTTTAATTTAACCATCCATATGAATACCATGTAAGATTAATATTTAAATTTATTGAATGCATAAATTTTATTTTCTCTTTTTTAATTAAATAATATTTTTCTTTGTTTTTACTAACTTCTTAATTTATTTTTTCAATTTCTATATTAGATTAACTTCGTATTATACAAGGATCATCTATATGTATAAATAATCATGTTCGTCAAAAAAATTTTAATAATCGTAAATACATATATATATATATCTATATGCATATATCTTTTCTATTAATATGTATATAAATTAATATATTTTTGGGTTAGAAATGTATGTAAAATATCGAACGTTTATATTGATACATAGTTTATTTTATTACTAATAAATACATTATTAAAATAAATGACTTTTTATGTGATGCATGTTTCTTTATATGTAAGGGTGAGTGAAATATAATATTAGTTCATTTAAATTTATTTTTATTTTCTGTACTCTTTATTATTGTTATCCACTAATCTCTTTTTAATTTTGTGACTTTTCATGTACTATTAAGTTTCAAAAAGACTCTTGCTTATATGATGATTATTTACTTTGTTCACATCAACTTCCTTTATTTAATTTGCAATTAGTAAATGATTAATTATTTGAAAACTTTTGGTAATTCACACAAGAGAATGAATAGACACTTTACAATCTCTCTCTCTCTCTCTCTCTCTCTCTCTATATATATATATATATATATATATATATATATACTAGATGGAGTATGCCGTGCAATGCCCCGCATTTGCCTATTAATATTATTAGGTTATAGTGATTGTCTTATTTAAAATTTAAATAGAAAGATTTTCTAAGTGTTTGTATTTTGGCACAATAAGACATTTATTGGTAGCAATAAAATCAATAATCACAACCCATATGACAACATTGATTGACAAAAGAAGAAAAATTACAAATTATTGAACGAAGAGCAATTTAATTATGTCAAGCGTATTCAAAAGAATTTTTTTTTACAATAATTTAGTAGTAACTCTTCAAGAACAAAAACAAAATCTAAAAATCACCGATATAAAAATCGTCAACAACATAATGTAACAGTTCCAACACTATCACGAAAGAGCTTGCTTTAGAAGCACACATAATATGCTATTAGTACAAATTTCATAATTTTAAATTTAAGATTACAACAAAATCAACAAAAGCTTTAAGTGGTTCACTAAGGTAAGAAACTATGAGGGAAATGAATGAGTACAATGTGCAAAATATAGAAATGGGGGTGGGGGAGGAGGACGTGTCATAATTCTAGTTCCACCTTTAATTTAAGAGGACAACGTTAGATTAAAATGTGTACTCAACTACAAACACCTTCTTATAGAAAAATCTTCATACACTTGTCATGCCATAAACAACAGGGAAAGCAAACGCCAGAAAGATTTGAGACATCCAAATAAATCAAACCCAAAGAGTCTCGGGTGGTTGAAACTTTTATTAAATGCTTTAAAAACAACCAACATTGTAAGCCTTGCAAATAACTAAAACATTATGCTAACTGAATCTGAAAGTTTTGAACACGACCTGTAAAGATTAATAGTTCGGCAATGATTTGGACGTTGAAATGTTATGTTTGAAAATTTAGCGGAAGTGTTTACCTCAACATTTAATTTGATGTCAGTGACCTAAGAATCACATTGAAAATAAAAATAAAAATCAAAAGGATATTATACTAAGACAATTGATCAATGGAAGGATTACTTACGAAAGTTCTAGAGACGGAAAATATGGACATGAGGATGAACATAAGAGTCATAGATGGTTGACTCCGACAATGGGCATATGAGAAGTTTTGTTTTGAAATTTTCATTGGAGTCAAAGAATTGGAAGCATTGGATTCATATTTAAATATGGAGCTTTGTGTATGATGTCAGTAACCTTCTAATAAATTACAACTCATAAATTTTTTCCTTTTTGGTTACAGAGAAAAAGATAACTAATGGATGAGAGTTGGTGACTTGCTTTCATATTCTTGTATTTCTCTGCAGCATGGGATAGAAACTATTCTCCAAATAGAGTAAGAGTCAAGTATTAAACAAACAAAGAAGAAATCATAAATTAAAAGGCTCCAAACTTGACATTTAATTAATTTGGGCATTTGAATAAGTTTTCTCCAACAATTCCCGGCTAGGACAAAAAAAAAAAAAAAACAAAATGTCATTGGTAGAATGCATATTGATGATCACCTGCAGAAGCATTGATTAATGAGAAAGGAAAAGGGAGATGAATAACTTACAATTGCACACATATGAAAATTCCAGCAATTGCATAACAAAGACAACAATTACAGGCAGCACAAAGGGTCAAAATGACATAATATAAATGTAAAATTCACCCCATTTTGAACCAGAATGAAAAACTCACAAATTCAATTACAAAATGAATTAAAATAAAATACTCACCCTTATAGTTTTGGAGGGACTTGAGGACAGTCTTGTACCCCCAAGTTGTAGTTATGGCTTTTCATTCTAGAGCAAGCATACTGTTAATGCTCTCATCTTCTGCATCACAAAACACACAGAGAACAAGCTTACTTTATCTGTCAACCTAAATTTGCTGAAATTGGAATCTAAAAACTATCAATATGGAATAACATAGTCATTCCCTAATTTTTGTTTTCTTCATCTAAAACTAATCCTTAAAATCTAATCACTAATGAATGAACTAAAAATCTACAGTAAACTATTAGTTTTAGTTCGTCAAATAAACTCAAAGGACAACTATAGAAGACAAGAAAAACAGAAGCCTAATTGACAGTACTTGCCTACAGAGTCCTCCTAGAGTGTACAAAAAATCATTTTGAATACGAATATATAAGCTAAGGTGCACACCAACTTAGTAACAAAATAACGTCCAAATTCAAAGGTTGTACTGGAGCTAAGAATTGATGGCTTGAGATTGGATGCAGAGCAAGGCAGAGGGGTTCAAGAGGAAAGATAAATGTGGAGAAATCGAAAAAAAAGAAGAAGAAAAAAAAAAAAGAACCTAGGAAGATGAAAAGGAAAAGTAACGTAGAGAGGATGGAGATGATCAGACATTTGAAAGTGATTATGGTAGTAAATAAGGAGGAGAGAATTATGGTAGTAAGTGATAAGAATTCTAAAGGTCCAACAATTTTAATTCATAATATGGTGTAAAGCCACAAAGGAAAATTAAGAGTCTAACATTTAAGGAAAAAATATTGTTTGCTTGTAATTATAATGTTGATTAGTATTGTTTATTTAATTTTTGCCAACATGGCATCTATGTGGCATATGACTGGGATACTTAGTCACATGCCATATGGCATCATTTTAGAAGTGTGTCTTTTTATACACTTGGCATATGCAGGCATAAATATAATGCACATGTGGCAGCCATGTGGCTACCTTGTTAGAATTCATGAGTGGATCTTTGGCTATGATTTGTAAATACGAAGTAAGATATTACCTTGAGCCATTGATGTTGTCGGAGTGTTGATAGAGTCACGCACGAAGTCTCCGGTCTTCCCTCTCCAAACTCTCTCTCACTATAGTCATGTGTATGCTGATGGGTGCACACTACGTACGTTGGTTGAGTGGAGAGAGGGACCGGGGAGATACGTATATATAATTGTGACCTACCCCATCAGAGGTCAATCGTAATAAATTATAATCAACTTATAATTCTCCCTGATTTTCCTCAATCAATCCTAATCATCCAATATCATGGTCAATCAATTAGATGCCATAATTGTCTCAATCAGTGGGATGGCTTATAAGGAAGAATAGGTAACTGATTGTGGTCGTGAAGTCCACCTTTACAGTTACCATAATATTTTAACATTCTCCCACTTGGACAAATGACCACGCAAATGGATGAGTTTCAGTAATGTGGCCACAATAATTGTATATTTATCCTACATCGTTACTAAAATGGATCATGGCGGTTATATGTCTTAATAGTCACACTCCCTTCCAAGTATCACAATTTTAATAACTAAATGTAGATAAACTTAATGAGGAAAATGAACTATCAACGAAAAATGTTCATATGTGGTCCAAATATTAAATCCTGTAACAATAATGTGCACAAATAGGAGTTTAATATTTCTATAATGTGTCCAAACATAAAAGAGCAATCATTTAATTGATAAGACCCCATGGAATCATCATGTTCCAAATTTTATTTAGCGCCATTCTTTAATGGGTCAAATATAAGGTTGACTCTTATATATATGCTCTATGGACACCCGTCAAAATATGAATTTTCTTTAGAACAACGTTCACAATTAATGTGCTTTGTTTATTTAAGCACTTGTTGTTTTCAATAAGAAAAGAGCAACGGAAACTTCATTATGCATTCTGGTTTGGAAACCAAGAGATTCAGTATTAGATAGCCATGTATGATAGCCAAACTCATAACATCTAATGAGTCGAATATGAGTTATATGATCGAAACAATTATGCCAGCAAAAGATCATTATAACTTCATACTCACATACTTTATTGACTCGTTGCTATCGTTTGCTATCTTTCTTACCATTCATTTATTGGTTTTTGACTCCCACTATTCCTCTACTTCATAATGATCAATATCTGAGTCAAACCATCAGTGCAAAATTACATTTCATATCCAAACCAAACCTTCATAATTCATAAGCCAATATCTGAGTCAAACCATCAGTGCAAAATTACATTTCATATCTAAACCAAACCTTCATAATTCATAAGCCATAGCATTAAAATACTTATTCCAATACATATATAATGTGAACATAACTAATTTGTTCACTTTAATAAAGTTGCACACATCAACTAACACATAGTTTACTAGAAAACTTTAATATACACAATATGTAGACTTAAGAATATTGTACTCCCACTAAGCTTAATGTGTATAAATTAACAATAATATTCTTCTTGACAAAATGAAGAAAAGAAATTACATTGTTACATTTATATACCATAAATGGGAGTTTAATTTCATAAAAAATTCATATAGATAATATATTTTTATCCAAAATTAATATATTATCAATGTCAAGACATCCAATCAGATAAATTATTTCACATACTTAGTTATCTCTAATCATAATGAGCAAGTTGACAGTGATATGGTATGTAAAAATTGTGCAAGAACATTTGTATGTTCAATCTATTATACTTTCATAAGCCATGTTTACTAGAAATCACAAACTCCCACTATTCAAAGTAGTTTGATAAGTGAGGTAATGAATAATGTAATTTCTCAAAACAAAGATTGTCAAAAAATTTCACATTCATTATTTAAAATTCTAGCAGTGAAATTCTTAAGTGTGTAAATTCCAACAAATTCTCGATCCATCCATAAATCAACTATTAAAACATTGAATCATTTTGCATCTTAATGTGTAACTATCTTAAACATTGTTTCAACCCACTTCAAATTAATTGTTGTTTTAAACAACAATGGGAAGAAACATATCACATTAAAAATTACACTCAATGATTTCATTGTTTAATGTGATGTGGATCAAGATACACACAAATCAATGTTTCCTTACCAGTTCATCAATAGCAATCACAAGTAAGTGGTTTTTATTAGTAATTATTCAATAAGTGTGGATTAAACATATATTAAGTAAGTTCAATTATGTTTTCTACCTTTCATCACTTCTTATTCTCCCCTCATTTGTTTGAGATTTTAAAACCATTAAGTATCTTTATTCTCAAACAAAAATATGAGAAGTGTAAATTTTAATAAATAGTCAACATACTTTAAACTATTCAAAATAAGGTAGAAAATGATATCGTTTAGATAAAAGAAAACCCATTTGGTATATTCAACTTTTTAATATGTTGTATTTTATAGTATAAATTAAGCAATATAACTCATATTTAAAAAAATAAGTGGATATCTCAAATTTTCTGTATGAGATGCTTTATTCACTTGTTACGAGTTTCTTTAATTATACGAAAACGTGAATTGTAATCCAAAATCAATTCACTAAGATATATGAAGTATTAGATACTTCAAACATTAATTTTGATTTTCTCTTAAATATTTCTTACAATAGAGGAAAAATAGTCTTCTTCAACTTCTATGTTCAAAAACCTTTTTATTTTTGTCAACTTCATATAGTTTTTAGTGCTTTATCATGTGAAATATTACTTTAATGAGAGACTACAGGCTATTAAAGTGTCTTAGTTTTCAATTTCTCTAACTTTTGACCCATTTAATTTCTTAAACACACATGGTTAAAGAAATCATGATTATCCATAAAACTTAATATGTAATTTAAGAAAACTAAAATGGTCAAAACATAAACTGTCATGAGAAAGCTGAAAATATGTACCATAAAAAGGTTTAAAATCTCTACTTCAATTATGAGATTTATTTTTAAATTATTCACAATTCTTTAATTTCTATTGTCAAACTAGAATTCCGTAGAGGTGAATGTAAATATTCATTTATCATTGGTCAATTGCACCCAAACATCAAGGAAGAATTATCCAAACAATCTAGTAAACTATCAATAATCATTGGAATAGTGAATGAATTATCAAGTAATCAAACAATACTTGAATGGTAATTTATACAAACACTGATGCTATGAAAAATTAAACATTAAATGACATAAATAATCCATACCTTGGTATAGGAAGGCTTTCCAAGTTCATGTTTAACTCACCCACTTTCAAATTAATTTAGGGTGAAATACAATTTCCCCCTTATGGTTTCGTGTTTTGAACAGTTTCCCCCCTATGCTTTCAAAATTGACAGTTTCCCCTTCATGGTTTTGGACTAAAGTGTCCACTTAACGGAAAATGCCTTCTCTAACGGTGTTAAAAAAAATGACTAAATTACCCCTCTTAAAAAAAAACTTAAAAAAAAAAATTGAAAGAAGGAAGAAGACGATGGCACTGTTCATCGTCTTCTTCCTTTACTTTTTTTTTTTTTTTTTTTTTCCTAAACCTAAAGCATCCCGCAACTGATATGAAACCCATTTGATGGGTTTCATTTCAGTTGCGGGAGGCTCCCGCAACTGAAATGGAACCCATTTGATGGGTTCCATTTCTGTTGCAGCCAGTTGCTGCAACTGAAATGGAACCCATCAAAATGGGTTCCATTTCTGCAACTTTGCGGGAGTCTCCCGCAACCTCTTTTCGATTTGGACCACCTCCGACCGGGTCTGATGCGGGTCAGAAATGTGGGTAATCGGGTCTGATGCGGGTAGTGGGTTATTTGGGTGAAACGGGTTGGGTCTGAGCGGACTTTCGGGTATGGAATGCTGTTTTCAAGCCATATTGGACTCTTTTCATTTTGGAGTTACTCAAGTCTAGTGGATTTTCAAAATGGGTGGAGTGCATTTCTTTCTCATTCGGTTGGGTTGCATCATTGTGCCGTCACCGAAGTGAGTTTATCGGTTGAACTCCGACGAAGAGGTGGAGCTCCACCGGAAATTTGAAACTCCGATGACGAGAGGATACTCCGAGATGTCGTTTGTTGAAGCCAAATCGTTGTGGGTTGTCTCAGAGCTGTGATGGGTCGGTGATGCTTCCGGTTGGGGGCTGTCGGATTGTCCAAAATCTTGGAGTTTCGGGCCAGTTACGGTTGCTTTCGGCCAGCAGGGAAGAGTTACTTGCACGGCTCTGTTTCTACGGTGATGGCCTAGGCTTTGGTTGACTGTGCTGGATGGATGATATGCTGAAATTAAATTTCTGATTTTTGGGAAATGCTTGTTCTGTTAGAATTTTCTTTGGGCTAATTTTGACTGAACAAGGTTGTGGAAATTTGGGGTGTTCTGTAATTTGGGAGATTATAGCTTGATGCTACTGCTGTTTTCTTTTCAAATTGGAATTCCTTAATTGATGTTACTGGATGATTACTGGAAAACAGAGTGCTCTTTCTGTTGTTTTTTTTTTTTTTTTTTAAGTTGAGGTTATTTTGGGAACAAAATTAATGACATCATCAATTTGTTTACCCCCACTCTCGTCTTGAGCGCGTTCGCTTCACGCGCCGTTAGAGAAGGCATTTTCCGTTAAGTGGACACTTCAGTCCAAAACCATGAGGGGGGAACTGTCAGTTTTGAAAGCATAGGGGGGAAACTGTCCAAAACACAAAACCACAGGGGGGAAACTGTATTTCACCCATTAATTTAATAGAGATAATTGCCTCCCTTTGGGGCCGAGAATTTTAAATTAATTGCTCATGTTGTACAGATGCCTCGATATGGTTTACTATAAGCTTTTCTTGATTACTAGTAATGTGATAAAATAGTAGAAATAATTTGCTTTAGTGCACTTAAACTGTTTTGGCTAATTTTAAGTACACAAAATATATTATTTCTTGAATAAATCAACTTGTCGTAATGTTGATTTATTTTCTTTAAATTTATCACCGACAATCAATAATGTGACCAAGAAAATAATTTACACCACATTCTTGAGGTGCTTTGGCTACTCTCAAATATATGATGCACTTTTATTTAAGGCATCCATCAACCTTTAAATGCCAACCAATACAATTATGTTGACATAATTATTAATTTTTATTTTCCCTCATTTCCTTTATTTTTAATCACCAAAAAATTCATGTGACAAAAATTACATTTATAGGGAATTCACAAGGAAAATATTAAAAATTTGTTAATATATTTGCCAACAAATCATTGTGCTGACTAAAACTCCTTAATATTCCTTTTACATCATAATTACTTTAATCACGATAATTTATGTGATTTAAATAATTATTTGCATACTAAAATCTGGGATATACAGTTTTGTTGGTCCCAGCTGCAAGGAATATTAAAGAATATCATAATATAGTCAACTAAATCTTTAAAGTTGACATTATTAACCTGAGAGATAAATCAAGTGCATCATCGCATTCCACCTTTGGGTTTGAATAACGACATGCTATAGATTTACTCAATAATTGAGAGATATCATTCACTTATTTTGGGCAACCAATGGAGGTATTATATTTCCTTTGGGTAATATAATAACTCCATATGAATATAGAATTAAAATACCTTTGGGCAACTTTTAATTCTATATTCGCAACAAATAGGCCAATGAACATATAAGAAAAAAAATATATATATATATATATATATTGGGTAATGTAGTAACTCCTTACGAGTATAGAGATAAAATACCTTTGGGCAAATTTTAATTCCATACTCATAATAAATAATCATAAATAACCCAATGAACAATCTCATCAATTCGGAAATACATATCCAAATCTAGGCATCCCAAGATAATTGATCATGCCAATCAGAGTAATTGGACCCATTTAATTTAGGGATGTGAAATGTGAATCATGTAACTGATCCTGGAATGATAGCTTTGAAGCATCAATAATTTCATAAGAATCATAAATAAAGCAATCATGTGCATCATTGCAAATTACCTTTGGGCAAAATTTACAACATGCTAGTGATGTCCTCAAAGTGAGAAACAATTATTCACTTTATTTACATTAGTAGAGGAGCTATCATGTTCATGTGGGTAATGCTATAACTTTGTCATGAAAATAGGATTAAAATACCTTTGGGCAAATTTTAATGCTATAATCATGATATAACATTAGTATAAATAACCTTTTAACCTTCACGACTAGTTCACTTTGGTGAAACTAATTGATATATTTAATATTTATAAGGTTATTTTGACCTGCTACTCACTTGTACAAAATGTGAGTTTCATTTTAGTAGTGTCAATCATTCAAAATTTGACTTTCAATTCATTAATTATAACCCTTCGTGGGTTGAGAAATTAATGAACTTGCATAATATAATAAAATTAAAATTTATACAATGAAACTTTACGTGAAGGATACAGAACTTCCAAAAAAAAAAAAAATTGAAAGCCAATCAACTCATTATTATATTTGGAAAACATATTAATTTCTTTCATAAAATAAAGAAACTTTGGGCAGCTACCAAATTTAATTTCTAAAAAAAAAATGAGAACATAGATTTTCTGTATATAAAAGAAGTAAATTTCAGAAAGGGAAGAAATGCACTTTTTTTTTTTATTTTTTAAATGAGATTTATTTTTACTCACAAATCACAGCAGCAAGAGAACAATTCCCGGAAACAAATTCATGTGATTTATAAGTTACTGATTTTATTTCATGTTTAACTCATATATGTAGAGAAAATAAATTTCATAACTGAACTCATAGAATTAAAACCCAGCAAAATCACTTTAATCCAAATCAATATACACATTTAATAGTCTAAGATTACAGCACTGTACAACAAATACTTAAATTGTTTTCTTTCAGATTTTAGGCAATGGAGAATCAAAGATTAACTGCCAGTGAATTGAATTAACAAAAAACAACTATTTAGATAGGATTAAAGGAAATTTGTAAGCCAGCCCACAATTCGAAAATAGGGAATCTTAAATCAAATAATAAGTTATCCACATACATTCAATTGAAATTATTGGACATATCTCAAATAAGAAAATTAGACCACCAATAATTAAAACTAATCAAACTTTCATGTATATGCCCACATCTAGAAACTGAATTCATTACTGACAATGTTAGGACATAAATCCATGTTTCATAAACTTATTTGTGAACTGGACCTCAGCATTGAGCCATAAGCAATGTTGAAAGGAATAATTAATTTTGGCCAAAAGGTTATACGGAAGCATGGAGAACACATTGATTATTAATGCAATGAAGACATATATACTGTACTAGCCTTAATCCAAAAGATATGATGATATGAATTTTAAAACCAATACATCATGCGAATTAACCAACATTATACGATTCACAAATCTTTATCGGACGAATTAGTTCAGTAACCGAACAAGGACATATTCCAATGATTTCGATCTACAAATCAATAACCTTAACCCAGGCTCTGATATCACATGTTAGAATTCATGAGTGGATCTTTGGCTATGATTTGTAAATACGAAGTAAGATATTACCTTGAGCCATTGATGTTGTCGGAGTGCTGATAGAGTCACGCACGAAGTCTCCGGTCTTCCCTCTCCAAACTCTCTCTCACTATAGTCGTGTGTATGCTGATGGGTGCGCACTACGTACGTTGG
Source organism: Leptodermis oblonga (assembly GCA_016801395.1). NCBI lineage: Eukaryota > Viridiplantae > Streptophyta > Magnoliopsida > Gentianales > Rubiaceae > Leptodermis > Leptodermis oblonga. The sequence continues at coordinate 10,861,770 of CM028759.1, forward strand.
TTGAGTGGAGAGAGGGACCGGGGAGATACGTATATATAATTGTGACCTACCCCATCAGAGATCAATCGTAATAAATTATAATCAACTTATAATTCTCCCTGATTTTCCTCAATCAATCCTAATCATCCAATATCATGGTCAATCAATTAGATGCCATAATTGTCTCAATCAGTGGGATGGCTTATAAGGAAGGATAGGTAACTGATCGTGGTCATGAAGTCCACATTTACAGTTACCATAATATTTTAACATACCTCACAACAACTCTATATTGCATTATATAATATAGGGTAGATATTTTCAATCCATTAAGATCAAAAATAACTTTCTTCTCGTTTAGAATCCTTATGTGCTTGTCCAAGTCACGTTAACTAGGCAACTTTTCGTAATATATGTACTTCCATTTAGAATATAATTTTCTTAATATCTTCTTCGAATTTGCAAGTTTGTGCATGTTCTACTCCAATGAAAAATAATATTTCCCTATCCAAATCTACAAAATATGTCTCTAAATTCACCTCATCATCATCAGAAGAAGAAGAAGAAGTTGATTAGAGGCGAAGAAAAAGGAAGCAAATAGAGTAGGCACGCCAATTCTATATATTTGAGAAAAGATTTCAAGTATTCGTATTATATTTGACATATATTTCTATTTTTTAACTATGTATTTACAATAAAAAATTGATTACTATTATAATTTTTATTTTATTTTTATAAATTTTATACTGTCACATTATAATATTTTCGGGCATTCACCGTGCAATCGCACGGTGTTCCCATCTAGTTTTTATTATATTTAGATATATACTAGGTATAGATTTAATTTATTATATAAGTACACTGTCTGTTCAAATATGATAATTATGAGATTAATTTTTTTTTAATCAGCTCTAGTTATTGTTTATTAGTTTTCAGCCAATTACTGTTGGACATCATTAATGAAAATTTTTAATTTTGTTTTTTAAATAATAATTTAGACGGTTGATTACTTTCCTGATGTACATAATTAGTGGTTAGTGTTCAAAAAAATTGACGTTATGGATATGTGTCTTGTCGTATTTCATAGAAACGAACAAATAAAACATGTAACACTTTAAAAAATCGTCAATTCAAATAAAATAACAGTTTAATAATCAAGCATGCGTAACACGAGCTCATACGAGCTCATCAGAGCACGGATTCTGTATTCTATTGGGCTTTATTTATAATTGGGCTTACGGATAACAGTCCGAAATACAATATTGGGCTGGGCTTTGCTTTCTGCAGGCCATAAGTCTCCATGTTTTCCTACGATTTAACTCCAGCCATTATTTTGCAGTTGAGTCATAATTTATTCCCATATTCAGATTGATCCTTCCTTGTAGCGGGTAAAACCCCAAATATTAGCGTTTAAAAACTATTGTTGAAACCTTCGTCTTCGCCGAGGCTCCGGACTCCTGAGCTCATTCTTTGCCGAGATATCTGCAGTCAGGACTAACTCACCGATTCAACTTTGATGACTAAGTCAGTTCCTTAGCAAATACCACTGTATGAGACGAGACAAGTGATTACACGTTACCTTTACACAATGTGGCGATCAAGTATTTATAAGCGGGGGTATCCACAGTAGCTTGTGGAGTGCGAGACTGAATACGTCATCACCTAACCTAGTCGGGGAGATCCTGAGAAGACCCTTCCTTATTCAGTTATAACCACTTCATCATCGTGTCAAACCAATCACCAAAGTACACGTGTCCTTTCTCAAAGCCTCGTATACTTCACATGGGCTTCATGCTTGGCCTATCATTCACGGCCCAATTACTGTTCCGGACGTCGTCTCTTCCTGGCCTCGGCGATATTTATATATCCAACAACTATCATTATTATTCTATTGAATAATTAAATAAATTAAAATAAAACAGATACCAAATGCTCCATCAAAATCATTTACAAGCCCTGAGATCTTACTGCAAAATATATTTTAAGTTCGAGTAATAAGTTTTGCGTTTTTTCATTCAACTTATTAGTATAATTTTCTCCAAAATCTTTTTGATCCATACATAATCCCGCATGTGAATTATATTACTCCATCCGTCTCACTCAGAGAGTTCACTTTGAAAAAAAAAAAAATCTTGTCCCATTTAAAGAATCCATTTTAAATTTATTTACATTATATACCCTTACTAATATAACAATGTGTGGTTCACAATTAACCATTACTTCTAAATTAAGGATATAAGTGAAAAATTACTTATTTTAGATGTTGTACCTCACCAGTCATAATAATTTTTACTTATTTCAAAGTGGACTCTTTGAGTGGGACGGAGGGAGTAATATATATATATATATATATACATATATACATATATATATATTGTAAATGGCTAGTGTATATATATATATATATATATATATATATATAAAAGTTGTGCGGCTTGTATATATTTAATAATAAGTGTGCAATTTCTTTTATTAAAGCATTATAGTCAAATGAAGAAGTTAATTTATTAATATTCTATTATTATTGATATGGGTACCACATATGTAAACTCCATCCGTTTTATTAGAAAAGTCTAAGTGTTGTATCTTGACATTTATAATAAATTGTAATTATGTCAAAATTAACTATTCTAATGGAACTGATTGAATATATATTGTTTGAATTTATCACTATTACATTATTTTCAATCGATTACATTGAGGATGAAAAAATTATGAAAGGGGACGAACAAAGTTGGAAAACCGTTTAAAGAGTTTTGTAAACTTACACTCTAAATAGATAGAATTACAGAGGTAAGAATTGAACACCAACCTCTAAATGACCTCTATATAAACATTAGGCACTATCTCGTTACTCGTGATATATAATTTTTGTTTAGGTTGTGTTGAACATTGATTAAGTTAAGGTGGGGGAGAATGGTCAGCATAACCTAAAGAAAATCAACATTTGGAACCACATTCTTCATTCTTGATCAAATAAACCCGGAAAAATCTGCGTCAAGTTCGTTTGAATACTAAATGCAAAAGATGGGATGTTTTTCCAAATGGCCAACAACCCACATTGCAAGGTGATGGCCCCCGCGTGTCAAGAATAATGGGTTCATGCATGCACTCAATTTCCGTTCATCGTATTTGTTACGGTTAGTGGTGGAGTCAAGGGCTGAAGGTTTGGATAGACAAAATTATTTATTATAAATATTTATATCTATTACTTTAATTTTTGGTACAACAAATTATAATTTTTTTTCAAACTTTATATAGTAAAATAGAAATCTTTAAGAAATTGCCCTACCAAGTACCAATTCTTAAGTGGCTCCTCCCCTAATTTCAGCTTACAATTGTATCGTCAAACATGAAATTCTACTACGCGCGGACAATAGTATTAGTTATTACAGAAACTATATATATATATATAAGAAGATAAAGTGTAACATGCCGATCTCGATCTTTAAAATGCAACCTAATATTATGCGTAAAATTTAAACTATCAACTTTTAAAATGGCAGTTGATATTGCCAGAGCAAGAATTAGAATCTAAAGCAATAAATTACTAATCTTCCTAAACTACCCTTAATTGGTCAATCACCCCTATCCTTCCCCTTCTCCAACTTGCCAATGTTCCTTCGCTCTTGTTTGGCTTCACTCTCTTTAGAATTCTTCCGGTTTCTCAACTTTTGCCTTGGTTCTAGGGAATTCAACCTTTTGTACATTTGAAAATCTAGCAAAACTCCATGGTTTTAGCAAACCCCAATCCATTTTCCTTGGTGTTTAGACTAGTGAAAGAAGTTGGAACGGTTTCAGTCACCATTTTACTCTCAAATCCAACTCTTTTCTTCAATTATACCATGTACAAGCTCAGTGCATATCTGCATCATAAACAAGACTGCACTATTTAAAAACGGTTTTAATTTCAACAGTAAATTTAATATATTTTAATTATTTTTCATTATTTTCAATATAATTTTTTACTATTTAACATCTACTTTTTATATTTCCAATACACTTTTTACATTATAAAATTATTTTCCAAAACATATTTTCAAAATCGTTCTCAAACCAATCAAAAAGAACCGGCCCAGTATTAACGGAGTTCTTGGGATCGGAGGATTTGAACTTAGTTTCAGAACAGCCCAACACCCACACTTCCTCACAATCACGGCCTTAGCATTTCACAAAAAAATTTGTATTTCAAGTGTCAGATCATAAAACAAGGAAAAAAAAATCAGAATGCTTACAGGCAAATAATGATAAAAGGGAGCCAATAAAGAATAAAATTGTGGGAGCCAAAAGAATCTGCCACCGCAATTAAAAAAATTTCCGCCGCAGCTATCTTCTTCTTCCTCAATTCCGCAACCAACAGCCGCTGCTTCTTTTCCGCTGCTGTCCAAGCTGCGACCAAATCGGCTTTAGATATGTCGTAGCCGTTCCCAATTGGAGTCCAATATCCCTTCATTTGTTCTGCCTCTGCTGTTCGTTTGAGTCTTTTCCGCAGACAGATATGTCCGTCGTTAAGGCTCTTTCTTTTGCTCTTCTGTCGACTTTAGTAGTCGCAACGGCGACCTCCTTGGTCTCCCGTCGCTGGAATCCATTTGCCGCTGGGTCTTCCCAGCGGTTGTCGTCCTCGCGCCGCTGCTGCCACCGGGATCTAGTTCCAGAAGCGCCGCCGCTTGGCCTTGTTCAAAGGGTAGTGCCACTGACCCTTCTTTTTCTTTCGCCTTCAACCATTGCCGCTGATGCTGCATCAAATCTGTTCATCGAATGATTCAGCTCGATTGGAAGAATCCAGATTCCAGAGGGAGAAAAAGAAATTAGGAGTGAAAATCGGCAAGTTAGAGGGAGGAGGGAAGGATAAGCGTTGGTTGACCAATTGAGGGCAGATTAGTAATTTACTGTTCTGAATCCTAATTTTTGTTTTGCTTTTAAAATAGAACTTCATGTCAACAATAATGAATCAAATAAGCAAATGAGTTTCATTAATTCGAAGAAATTATGAGAACAAAAGAGATGGTGCAACATGCTCACATGCCTTCTGCAAACTCAATGATAGTTACTTCTGAATTCATAATTGGTTGGTAGTTTTTGTCCCTTTTCTCCATGATCTATATATCCAATTATTTTTTGAATATTTAATTTGAATTTTTTTTTTTTTACAAGTTGATCATTAATCATTTCTCTCCATTAATATAGATTCTCCAAATGATTAGAAGCTATTAAGAATATTAGAACTAGTTTAATTAACAGTTGTTTCAAACAATTAATTAGGTTAATTAGTGATCTACTCTAGATTATGCCAGAGATTAATTGTGTCGTTTCTATATATAAGACTCAAGTTACAGATCCATCATCAAAAGCTACAAAATTAAAAAAAAATGATTAGTGTTTAATACAGTAGTATAATATTATTAAAATTTCCGACATGGGATTTAACAAATCATTCAATTATTAATTTCTCAGAGAGAGAAAAAATGGCCGCCTATGGTTTTGTTGTTTGCATATGTATGGTACTATTCGTGTTGGAAGGAGTCCTACAAGACAACCCCAAACACAATGCATGTGCTAGCAAACATGTATGGCCATGTTCCTTTAATTCCTCATACTTATCTACATGTTTTTTACTTTTTTCTTTCAATATATATAATTTATATTGATTTCGGGACACCATGTTGTTACGCCTCTATATAATACGTTAGAGATTTGGACAATAACTTAAAAAAATGATCTAAAATTTTAACAAGAATTTGCCCCAATTTATTTTGGAAACACGTCTACCTACGCATATTATATCGGAAAATAGCTAAGAAAGTTCTCACATAAAATTATTTTGAAATATGTTACTTTTGACAATGTTACTATTAGAAAGCTGGAATTCGCAACCTTTAACCTAAGTTCAAAAGCATACCGTCTATAAATTAATGCTTTATAAATTAATTATCTCTTTAAAATAATATTTTTCTCCGGTCCCGACTCAGGCCAGTTTAAAAAATTACAAATTTTAATAAAATAATAAGATAATGATTTTTAGTAAAATCCCTATATAAATTCATAGTCACATTGATATTAACATTTGGATACAACCATAAAAATTAGAGAAGAAAGTCACTAAATTAAAATTTGAAGAAACGACAAAATATATATATATATAATAAATTATCATAAATTAATAATCTTAAAAATTTATGATAATTTATTAAATATATATATTTTTTGTCGTTTCTTCAAATTTTAATGTAGTGACTTTCTTCTCTAATTTTTATAGTTGTATCCAAATGTTATAGTGTCATATTCTTGAACTGCAACGATAATTTATGACAGTCATTGGCGCTTTGAATTTTTTTTTTTTTTTCACGTGATTGATTCCAAATATATGGAATTATCTTTTACTTCATCACAAATAGGATTTTTTATGAAATTATCCATCATTTCTTTTATACTTTGGATCTCAGAACATTCATAATTTTCATGTAAGTAATCTAATAGGTTATTGACATCCATTTTATAGCGAATCAAGATCTGTCATCATATTCCCAAGTTCGTAATTGTTTTCCTTAAAAGTGATATCATTTAAATCTCTTGAGACTACTTCATCTCCTGAATATATTTTATAATAAGAAAAACACTCATCAAATTAATATATTATTAATTTATTGATTAAATAATATCTCTCTAAATTAATAAAAATTCATGTCCTATGGTTATTAATTATAGAGGTTTTACTGTAGTTTGAGTTATGATTTTTTTTTTTGTTATCTTTACAATTTTCTATGTCTATTCTTGAGATAATTTCACATATATACCGAAGTTTCGTATGGTCCATTTGCTTTTATGACAAATGAAACCTATTTAATTAAAACATTAATTTTCAAATAGAAAGTGCAATTTTCCTTGCCTTTTTTTTTGAAAGGCCTTTTTATAAATAGATTCATATTATTCCTGGTTTTATTGTAATTGAATTATTATTATCATTATTATATATATACATTAAAATCAATACTTTTTTTCTTCAGTGAATTTAACTCTAGACATCATATTGGAAGCCTTGAAATGAGTGTCGTGAGTCTCACCACTTGAACATTGACTCATGTACAATGTGAAACTTAATGGAGACTAATAAAGGTCATGAACTATAAAATTTTTTTTCATTTCACTGCATATATATTAATAAAAAAATATAAACATAAATATTTGATCCTCTAATTAAAAATTATTCGTACATAGAAATTTGATTATTGATTAGCCTTTCAATAATTCAATTTGATTCCTGTCAATAGTCATGTACGAATGGGTAAAAAAGAAAAATTATTTCATAAAATCATTGCATCGAAATTTTTAGTGCAATAAACTAAAGGGTTAGTTACGCAAAACTCCCCTGTGGTTTGCAAAAGTACAGGATGACCCCTTATGCTTTAAATAACTACGCAAACCCACCCCCCTGTGGTTTCAAAACCCCAGTAAAGTAAACGAAAATCTTAATTTGTGACCAAATTGCCCTTATATAGAGTTGATGACCTTTTGACTGAATAAGGGCTATTTGGTCACAAATTAATATTTTTATCTACTTTACAGGGTTTTGAAACCACATGGGGGTTTTGTGTAGCTTTTTAAAGCATTAGAGGGGGGGGGGGGGGGGGGGGGGGGGGGGGGGGGATCATTCTGTACTTTCGCAAATCACAGTGGAGTTTTGCGTAATTAACCCTAAACTAAATAGAACTAAAATGAATAAAACTAACCTTCTACTTTTTTTTTTTTTTTTTATATATGAATTTGGCAAAAAAATTATGTATTTATTCTTAAATAATACATATTACATAATGTCAGTTTACTACACGTGAAATTATTTCCCGTAAAAGAGGGTGGTGGGGAATAGTAAATAATGGTAACCAACCATTCCAACTTTTCAAATGCAATTCAAGATATAGTCCTTTTTCCACACCTACCTTTCATTAATTGATTTTTACTTTGTATTGTACGAAGTAAGGTTTTGGTGGGAGAGTAGTTTTGAATCTTGAATTGAACTCGGCTCGAAATTAAAGGGCCATCTATCCATTCATAATGTTGTTTTACACTTTTACCCGTCAATGTAGTAGATAAAGATAACATTTATCGTTACTAATTTGTATCACATTATTAATTATAGTGTGTAAATGAAATTCAGTTGGTTATACAAAATAAGTTAATATTGTGCATTTTGTGATATCAAAATATAATACTCTTAATTTGTTTCATAAGAATTTTTTTTTGCTTTTACCATTATATATACTTTTATGTGTAACTTTTCACAACCTTGTTAATATAAATATGTGTAGTTTATAATTAATTAACTCACTTTTGAGATACGGACATAAGTGAAAATAATATTGACAATCCATTGCAGATGCCGCGAGCTCAATCTCTACCCCCACCTATAATTATACATTTCTTGAAATATGAATACTCTTCTAATAAGACGAAGCGAGTATATGATCATCATTACAAAGATTAGTATTCCCTCTGTTCCATGAAGGTTTCAGTTTGATAAATATTTTTTGTTCCATTAGAAGAGTCTACTTCCAATTTTTTTACACCTCCCACCCTTACTTGTGTAATCATGTATGGTTTACAATTAGTCCTTACTTAAAAAGTAAGGATATAAATGGAACAAATGTGGACAAATTAGTTATTTAAGGTATTGTATGTTGATATTCATAATAAGTTGTACTTTAGTCAAGATGGACCCTTTTAATGGAACGGAGTGAGTATGTAATTAAAAACATGCATGAAGGCCAAAAAATAGTCATATGATGCATGTTACTATAGCTAGCTAGTAAAAAAAATTTAATTTTTTTTTTCAGGAATCATGTTACTACAACTGCATTATTTATTCCACATTTTCTACTTGACCATATCTTGTTCTTAAATTAAAAGTCATGGGAGAAGTGGTCCAAAATCACTCATTTCTTGTCTACTTTTGCCTTTTGGAGGCTCTATAAATTCAGCGCTACATTCAAGTTTGAATTCCCACACAGTTAACAAATCCCAACCAAAAAAATCCCTCTTTCTGAAAAAAAAAAAAAAGACAAGAAATTATATATCTAAAATGGTGGCTAGAGCAGATGCATCAGCAGCAGCAGCAATATTGAGGAAGAAGAAGCAGGAAGATGTGCAGCTTCCGCAGAAGCAGATGCAGATGATGGTTTGCAACAAAGGGAAAACTGTAAAGTTCAAGAGGAGCACTTCAAACCTTGAAGAAGATGGGATTTCTTCTGCCATCCTCTTCCTTGCTTGTATTGCCTTTACTCCCCCACAAAAGGGCTAATTAAATCTATTATTAATTAATTTTGTATGTAGTACTAATTAATCTTGATCATCTTTTTTTGCCTCTCTTCTGTAGTTTAAACTTTGTATTTACTCTTGTCTTGGGGAATTAATCTACATTAATATATTAGCAACCATATAAATTGCCCCTTTGTTGGAACTCAATAGCTTCAAATTCACTGTTTTTTTTAATGCTTTCTTTCTATGTTTCAAGGGATATTTGATTATTTGTTCAATTTTCAATTTTTAAATAATATGGTGTCATGTAAAATTGAACACAAAATTATTAGACAGATCGATGATCATATCCTTGTTTAAACGCCAAAAAAAAAAAAAAAAAAAAAAATCAACACTTTTTTGCATACTTGGCTATGTTCTTTAAGGGAGATTTGAGTTTTGGCTTTGAAAAAATAGTTTTATAATGTAAAAGGTGTATTAGAAATGTAAAAAATATAGCTGAATAGTAAAAAGTTGTATTGGAAATGATAAAAACTGATTATAATATATTAAATTTACTATTGAAACCAAAACTTAAAGAACAAGCCTTTAGTGACCAAACTGGGAAATTAGTTGGTTTGGGAGAGATAAAAAATTGGAGGGAATTCTTTTCTGAGAAATTGTGTAAGAGAGAAAAAAAATGTAATGATTGTGTTATTTTTTGAAAAGATGTGAGTGAAGATGGAGAGAGAAATTTAAAATTTAAAAATTTTAATTTTGTAAAATATGAAGGTGTTTCTTTAGGTAGAGTTTTTATCTCAAAAAATGGTAATTTCCTAAAAATGAATCAAAAGAACGGAGCCTTAAACTATAAACAATTCCAAACTCTAGGAGGCCGGAGACGTACATTGAGTATGAACTCTGGAAGTTTCGGAACCAACCCAAAATAGACTATCGCAAATTTAACAATTGTGGGTACAAAATGTGACCCTCGTGGTTCAATTTTATTTGTTTTTCTTTTTATTTTATTTTCACAATTAATAAAACGGGTATCCAATTCTATTATTAATGGAGAAAAAAATTCCAAAACTCTGTTAAATACACTTGCCGCTACAAATATGGCCAAACTAATGTCATTACTCGGAATTGGGTCATTATTATATCCGTCTCATTAAGAGAGTTTTATTAATTCTAACACCAATTTCTGCTCCATTAACAGAAGAGCCTATCTGATTCTAATGGCCAATTGTCACAGAAATTTCCCCCCTATGGCCCGGTTTTAGCATGGGGAAAATTCCGCTAACACCTGACCACATGCATAAAATTAGAGTGAATCTCCATTCCGACCATTTAACAGTTCTAGAACAATAATCTGACAGTTAAATTTAACACGCGTATTTTCATTAAATGCGATACATACATAAAGCTAAACTCAATATACAATAAAACAGACACTAAAATCAATACGTACATTTTCATCATATTCACGCGATACTTTTGATGTTAAATTGGATACTCAAATAATATACCATACAAGTTTTTGCAACAAAAAATTAACTAGCTTGAATGCTACAAGCCTACAATGAGCACATGGGTGGCCGGTTTCTGCCATATTTGTTGATGCATGCACTTCAACTCAAATTTTAAGTGTGGGAAAGGACGGATGTGTCCTCGTTTGTCGGCCCCAATATTTTTGTAGTTTGTACTTTTTTTTTAAATTTGGGCTCACTGCTGCAGGATTAATTGAATCTACGATAAGATCGATCACAAATTAATTAAAATAGATTTTTTCATCCATCTCAACTTAAAAATCATTCTATTTTAATTATCAAACATGATTTTACGTTTTCTAATGGTTCTTGGCTGATATGTAGTCCCAAAGAACTTAAATAGCCAAGCTAACTGCCCAAAAGGATGGGCGAGTTCAGTTTGAGTGTTCATCGATCGGGTGGATCTATATGCTCCGGGGTGGTGAGAAACCGAAGTGTAGCGCAGTCTGGTAAGCGCATCTGTTTTGAGTACAGAGGGCCATAGGTTCAAATCCTGTCACTTTGATGTGGTGGGCTGAAGTGCACAGCTCTGCAGGAGAAACAAAACAAAAACGCACCTTAATCCGGAGACTTAGGCTTGTTGATTGATAAAAACTTTCTCAGCTAACCTTCCGAATCGCTACTGTGCCAAGGAAGCAGTTGTTCTTGTTCTTGAATAAGCATTTTTCGAAATTGAATCAGAACTAGTCCTACGAGAACTACTCGTATCTTATCATGTGTATAAATTAGTGGCGTATGTGGTATTCAAAGTCTGTTTCATAAAACATTAAAAAAAAAAAAAAAAACTCTTATTAAATAGCGTATTCTAGCTAGTTACATATTTGTTGTTTGACTGAGTGCTTCTTCGTGAAATATTATAAAAATTAAAATGAAGTTAAAGAGACTGAATATGATAATTATTAAGTTTAGGAATTAAATTGAATTTAAGTACAAGTTCAAGAATTATTGGATTTGAATTAATCTTTTCTCTTTTATTTGTGTTCACGACAAAAATATCAAAGTCTTACTTTTTATTTTGGGGTTTCTTTTAAAGTGTTACCTAGTTTTTAAGCTATAATTAAATTTACTCACAGTAAATAAACAGAAACGGGGATGTAGCTCAAATGGTAGAGCGCTCGCTTTGCATGCGAGAGGCACGGGGTTCGATCCCCCGCATCTCCAAACAATCTTTTTTTTTTTTTTTATTTTATCTTTTTCCATTTTTTGAGATTTATACAGATTACAGACCAAATTTGAGAATCAAAACAAAATTCCATTTCTGACTTCCGTTCCTCGTAAAATTGCATCAAATGGTCGTCATTTAAGACTTTAAAACCATCATATTTTGGACAACTTTTAAGTCTCATCTAATAGTTTGAACATAGTTTGCTACCTTTTTTTTTGGGTTTGTTTTGTCTTCATGACCTCTAACTTGGACTCCATCATACACCAAAAATTAGTGTTCTTTGTTGATTATTATGTTATAATTTGGCTCCAAACTCACTCACTTTCTTCATTCACTCCTTATAAATATAATCTAGTCACAAAACAAAATGACCAAGAACCAAATTTAAAAAGAAAAAGAAAAAAAAAAAAAAAACCCTTTGACATTCAAGATTGTGGAAAGAAGAAGAAAAAAAATGGTGGCTTGGAATATGGAGATAATATCCAATGAAATGGTGAAACCATCAATCCCTACACCTCCCAATCTCATCAACCATAGCCTTTCCTTCCTAGATCAAATTGCCCCATCTCATTATTTTCCCTTAATTTTCTTCTACAAATCTAATCAAATCTCCAACAACATAAATATTCTTGATCATCAAGCCCAGATCTCCCAAAAGCTAAAATCTTCATTCTCTGTCACCTTATCCAGATTTTATCCTCTTGCAGGAAGGATTAACATTGAGAATAATTTCTCCATTGATTGTAATGATGCAGGAGCTTCATACGTTGAAGCACAGGTCCATTCTCAGCTCTCAGAAACAATGCAGCAAGGGAAAACAGAGGATCTACATCGATTTTTACCGATAAATCCCCGCGGCGATGCAGGAGAAGAAGTTCTTCTGGCTGTGCAGATTAATTTTTTTCGTTGTGGAGGGATTGCCATTGGAGTTTGCATGTCACATAAAATAGCAGATGGGACATCTTTGGTTATGTTCACGACTTCTTGGGCTGCCATTTCTAGTGGCAATATCAATGGTGATCATAATAATTCTGTTGTTAGTCATCCTGATTTCAACATGAATAGCCTTCACTTTCCACCTCAAAACATCCCTTTTTGCCGCGGCGCCAACAGGCCTAATCCTAGCGAGAAAGATGAGAAATTCGTCGCGATAAGGCTAGTGTTTGATGGGGGAAAGTTGGCAAAACTCAAGAAAGATATGATTTCTAGAGTGAAGGAAGAAGCCACTTCCACTAGAGTTGAAGCTGTCACAGCTTTTCTCTGGAAACGATTTATCGATGTGGGACAAAAAACTGATCCAAAAATTAGCCCAAAAAAGCATCATGTTGCACTTCATGCTTTGAATTTAAGGCCAAGAATGAACCCTCCTCTTCCTGAACAAACTTTTGGGAACATATGGAGATTCCTCCTTGCAATTTCTGACCAAAATGCTAAAGAATATCATGATTTGTTGGTCCAATTGAGAAATGGGATAGCAAAAGTGAATGATGAATGCAAAACATGGGAGAAAAACATGGGTTCTGTGATGAAATCAATGGAGTTTTTCTCCAAGGGAGAAGAAATGGAGATTTGTACCTTTAGTAGTTGGTGTAGGTTTCCAATCTATGAGGTGGATTTTGGGTTTGGAAAACCAGTTTGGGTATGCACAACAGCCATTCCCTTTAGGAATGCTGTGATTTTGATGCCAACAAGAAATGGAGGTGGGATTGAAGCTTGGGTCAACATGGTGGAGGATGAATTTGAGATGCTGAAAAATGATAAAGAGTTCACTTCACTTTTAGTCCATGCATAATAGATTAACCCATAAACTGTATTAATTATGCCAATAATTAATAATTATTATGGTGTTATATTTATTTATTTGTATGCAGACCGGCCAATTTAATTGTGTTCCATTTTCCATATTCAAAATTGTGTATGATCACTCTATTAAATGAGGTTGAAATTTGGACGATTTATTACGGGAATAAAGAATAATACATAAAATAAGTAATTTAATACTCTTCGTTCCATTCGAAGAGTCCACTTTGAATGCGACGGAGGGAATATGATACTTTTTATTTATATATTTTACTTTTTAAAGTAAAATAAAGTTAATGGTGAACCATATTTGATTTTATTAAGTTAGTACAGAATCAGAACAAAATCTTTGGAGGGTCCAATATTTGAATATATATGTATACATTTATTTGACAGTTAAATACATATATAATTTTTAAAAAAAAGAAAAGTATATTACTAATAGGGATGGAGGAGAGGGTTGGAGGGGTTCGGAGACTACTTCAGCTCCTTGAATCCTTCCATGATGCAATGTAAACAAATGAAAAGTAAAATTTTTATATGAAACGGAAGGAATATTATATGTGAACTCAAAAATATCCTTGGTCCACTTTTATATCATGCACATTCATGTCCCATAACTTGAAAGAAGTTTATTTTTGATAAACAATAATGAAAGAAAAGTGTAATTTGTAGTACGCGAACAAGACATCATAAGTGGATGAGAAAATTAGTCCATTTAAGGGTAGATGGGTGGATCCCCTTCTTGGATTTTATAGAGTTATAATTTACCCTTCCATGGGTCCTACATTGAGGGTGAAAGGGTCGATGCCCTTCCTGAATTTTATAAAATTATAAGTTACTCGATCCCTCAATCTCTCTATTCCTGTTTATAAACATTTTTTTTTTCTTAAAAAGTCAATTTTCTTAAAAATTATTTATATTTTTATTAATATAATTATGTATGTTGCACCATTATAGTATACTAAAAAAAAAAAAAATGATATGAGAGTGAACAAAATAATACTCCCTTCGTCCCACTCAAATAGTTTACTTTGAAATGTGTACAACTTATTATGAGTTGTGAGGTACAATACCTAAAATAAGTAATTTATTACCATATTTTACACTTATATCCTTACTTTAGAAGTAAGGGTTAATTGTGAACCGTTGTTATATTAGTAAGGGTATGTAATATAAATAAATTCAAAGTGAACTCTTTAAATGTGACAAGATTTTTTTTGAAAGTGGACTCTTTGAGTGGGACATAGGGAGTAACAACTTATCTGTTCTGAATATTATACTTAAAACTCATAAAAAGTTTTATATTTGAAAAACAAAAATACCTTTTTTTAATGAAATTTTAGAGTAATATTGAAAGATGCTAAGTGCTTTGCATAAATATTGGAAGTTAAGTTCTTTTGAAATTTCGTATTGACCCCTCTCCACCACCCCCCAACCCCCACCCCACTCACACATCATGTCCCATAAATATTGAAAATGGTAATTTTGTTTAGACTATTTCGTTCATGCACGACAATATTAATGGTGGAGACTACCATGTTAGCGTATGAAATATCCACACAAAGACCTTCGTAATAATTTCCGTAAAAACAAATAAAAAAAAAATAAAAAAAAAGACCTTCGTAATGGAATTACACCTCAACATCCCATAAGCAAACAATAGTAATCAAGCCTTAAAGTCCTCTGTAGGGAAATTTCACATCAGCTTAAAAGACTTTTGCCTCACTATTAAGTCGTAACATGCTAGTTAGTTTAGGTGTCATTTCAAAAACAATACCAAATTTACAATTTCTATATAACATCAAGGCTGAATATGATAAATGTAATCCATGGTGCTAATACTATGTGATGAAGGTATGTTTATATTTCATTAATGTTACTAATTTTACTGCTGCATTGTTTCTTGTGGGCTTTGCAAATGAGTTGTCACCCAAATTGATTGGTTCCTTTTCCATTCCAGCTTCGGTATTCCTTTATCATTTATGATTAACGATTTCTCGACTGATTTCAATGGAAGCAAAAATAATGTTCTATGGAAGATGTGTTAGCCTTATGGGCTCAAATCTTAGTTTTGATGATAAATTAACAAATATTTGATTTTGTTTAATGCTTTGCACTTAAAGTTATTTGTATAAAAGAGTAGAAAAAGTGTAGCAAAGCAGCATCTCGAAGTTGAACATCGACAGCCTCTCGAAGTCGAAGCTAAGCCCAGAAAGCTTCGAACTCCAACCCCGACAGGCTCTCGACGTCGAAGGCTCGACATGCAGACAACACCCTTGAGTTCTCGGGTTAGGGAATTAATTCAAATGCATAAAAAGATTGAAGTATCGACACCGAGCTCGACAGGCCCTCGACATCGAAGAGTGTCGACAGCGATAAGAACGACAGGCAGTCGACAGCAGTCGAGCTCTCGGGTTGAAAAGATTCAAAGCGTCGAGACTGAGCTCGACAGGCTCTCGACGTCAAAGCTGGCAACGCAGAAATGCGGCAAAAATAAATTAATGAGAGAAATTCAAAATCCAAATCAAAGTAGCCATTGAAGGCAAAAGATTCCAAACTCCACTCACAATCCGTCAGAATTAAGAAATGAGCAAACCCATTTTGAAGTGTTGGAAAAGCTAAGAAAGCGAAAACTTACAAAGGCTTCGAAACCCTCGACGTCTAACCTGGGTTCGAACCTGAAGAAGCTGGAAGCAGAAACAGCAGCCCGTGAGCTCCATTTCAACGGGAAAAACATAGCCATTTTGCCACTCCTATAAATAGCCCAAGCTGCAATATGAAGAATCCCCCAACATCTCCTACATTTAAACAACATTCTCAAGTTTCATATCAATGATTCATTTGTCAAATTAGCTTGTTGTAGGTAGGATTGGAAAGAGGCCTTTGTGCCCATTTTTGTGTCATGTTGTAAACTCCATTGTGGAGCTTTTTCCTTCGTTGTAAACACTTTGAGAAAGTCCTAAACACTTGAGTAAGTGTTGTAGGCACATTGTATGTGAGGCAAAGTCCAACTCTTGTTAAAGAGTTAAGCAAGAAGAAAGGGGGAGCAAGAAGAGAAGGAGAGTCCTAGCTCAAGGGGTTGAGTTTAGGCATTTGTAAAAGTCCTAACCAAGAGTTTGGTTGAGGCATTGAAGTTAAAATCCTATCCAATAGTTTGGATGAGGCAAAGGGTAGAAATCCTAGCTTAGAGTTAAGATAGGTATTTGTCAAAGTCTTGATCAAGAGGTTGATTGAGCAAAAGTCCTAGTTGCTAGACAATGAAGTCTTGAGTAAGACTTAAAGTCCTTGAGGAAGGATAGAGCAAAAGATTCATTGCTAGCCATTAGACAAAGGAGTGTTAGTTTAGAGCTAGATTAAGCAATAGGAAAGTCTTGAGATTAAGAGTTTAATCTTAAGCAATTGTAAGGGATTGAAACACTCCTTTAAGTGTTTCTTAGTTGATTAGGACCAAGTTATATAACTTGGGAAGTGGACTAAGATTTAAGGGAAATCCAAACCACTATAAATTTTGTGTGTTCTTGCCTTGTTTATTTATTTGCTTTCATGATTAGCAAAACACCAATCACACACCACACTTTGTGAAAACTATTTTTACACTTGTTTTTAAAAAAGGTTTTTCAAAGTTCATCTTCTTTGTAGAAGATATATTTTTAAAAGTGTTAAAAACCTAATTTACCCCTCCTTTCTTAAGTTGCTAATTGGATTTTCAAGATGCATACCTAAAAGGCCTTGAAACTTTACAACAAATTGTAAAGAATTTTCAAAGGTAATAGAATGGGCGAAATTCTATCACTGGAGCTAAGATTGTAACTCTCCCACCAAAAACTGTGTCTAACCTAAATAGTTTTAAAAATCAAACAAATAAAATGTTGAATCGCTTAAAATAAATATCATCGGTTGCTCAGAACTTTAAATTCATACTGTTCCTCTTAAATAGTCGATCCGCAAAATCTTTTCTCGTGGATTATTTGGACCTTCGTAAACGTTGTTGGGCTCGTCCATTAATAGACCGTCTTGCAAACCATATAGAGCCTTATAAAACCTTCTTCTGACTCCAAAATTCATCTTCAACAATCTGAAAGTCAACAATTTCTTTGTACGAGGTCTTCAATTAAAATAACAACACTTAGGGGTAGGATGGCCACGGTTCCGGTTCGAACCGGAATCGACCCGGAACCGGACCGTCGGTTTTGGAACTAGAACCGAAACCGTGGCCTCCGGTTCCAGAACCGGAACCGGACCCACCTCTGGCGGTTAAGGTTTCGGTTCCTCTTGTCTGAGAACCGAGAACCGGTGGGTTGGAACCGTCGGTTCTAAACCTCCGGTTCCAAAGGGTCCAACCTCCGGTTCTAATGTGAGAACCATAAAAATAACAATTTTTTCATTCATCTTGCACAGATTCGACACACGCGACCCTTTGCTAGAATTGAAAGACTTTAAGCAAAGTTGATTAACCATTTCAACTATTTGCTTTTTTTTGAACTCCTTTCTTATAATTATAATTATATTATAGTTTAACATATAATATATAAAAGCTATTTTTAAATACATATTATAATAATATATAAACTAATAGTATACTTTATATATATATATATATTATTACTATAGTATAAATAAGCATTAAATTAAATTAAAATTAATTAATTATTAAATTAAATTAGATACAACCGCAACATCCGCAAATGATGAAGATGAATTATATTAAATATTCAAGATGTATTTATTTTGTAAAAGTTTCAATGCTTCAAAGTTCAAACTCTGATTTCTCACAATTTATAACAAGACATCACTTTCTTGATTTTTTTTAAAAAAAATAATATATTGAGGTATTATTCATTTTTATATATATTTTTTCACAATTTATTTTTATATCTTTTATTATATAAATCATTTAATTGTTTATATATATGTACCGTCGCTACAGATTTTATTTTATTTTTATAATTTTAATTATTTATAAATAATTGAGTTATTAATTGAGTCAAAATAAATAACTTTTATAAGTTAAATTGTTAAATAAAAGGAAAATATTGGAATCGGAACGGGAACCGTGACAGAACCGGAACCATGACAGAACCGGAATTAAAACCGGAACAGGCAATTCTGGAACCTGCGCAGAACCATCCCCCAAAGGTTCCGGTTCCGGTTCCGGTTCCACTGATTCATGAACCATAATCGGCAGTTTTGGAACCGTAACCGGCGATTCCGGAACCGTGGTCATCTACTATCTCACCGATCCATGTTAATTAAATTATTACGAATTTAAGCTCAGTTTTACCCGAATCAAGATGAGTCCAATCTATTTGTGGACATTTGTATTCGTTCTCTACATTAGTTAGTATAAAAAATTTAAAAAAAAGAAAAAAGTATCAAGTTAATCCAATATCATATGTTGTGCCAATTTAACATAAAATTTAAATCAATTTAAATTCATATATTGACATTTATATACATAAATGCATACAAATATTTAATTAATTTTATTATTTAATAATTTTGTTTAGTATATATTTATTCTATTTATATTATATAACTAATATATTAAAGCATGTTTATAAACATAAACGAGTCTTTACACTAATTTTATAAACATTCACGAACAAGTTCTTCGGCTGCCATTGAATTTTCGGTTCAAACATTAACGAGTCTTTACCCTAATGCTAATCTTGAAAAGTAGCCTGACTATTCTAGTGCTACTCTTAATTAATACTAAAGCTGAGTATCATTATTGTAAAAACAAAAAAGTAAGATGGTGAATGTCGATGCATAGAGGGGGTGTAATGTATCGTCGGCTGGAAGTAGTTGTACGTGAAAAGGAAAAACAGAAGTTTTGGTTCCTTATGTATGGGTTAGTGGCGATTTTAGTCTTTTTTTTTTTTTTTTTTTTCTTAGCAGTTTTGGTCCCTTATGTTTTCCTCTTTAGTAGTTTTGATCCTTTTACCGAGAGTTGGAAGTAAAACAGGTAATTTAGGACGTTTAAATCATTTTTCAAATTTCTGGGGCAAATCGATAAAATCTAAAACTACCCCTCTCCTTCTTTCTTCCTCCCCCTTCCGTCTCTCCTTCTGCCTCCACCGAAACTTCTCTCCTTCTTATCCCATTTTGCAGAAATCTCACTGAAGCTGTAAAAATAAAACCCACTTGTTGAAAAAGAAATGGGAATTTCAATCAGTCAAAACGATTCATCTTCCACACTTGCGTTTTTCTTGAATATGGCAATGGCGGGGTCGGCGGCGTTTTTCTTAAATAATTTTGCATCTTGAAAACTTCGAAAAATGACATTTATTGATTACAATGTTTAGGACCCTTTCTATTATTTTGCCTTAGAACCTCTTAAGTTTGAGTACCAGGGATTACTCCATCTACTGAAGTTAGTTTAGATTATGGTAAAAAATGCAGTGCATAATGCAGAAGTTTGAAGGTCTTTTCAATGAATGTTTGCTGATGTTTTTCTATGATTGTTTGTTTCATTTGAAGTTAGTTCAGATCGTTAATATTCTAAGTGTATGCTGTAATAAGATCCTTATAAACTGTTTGTTTTTTTGGAATTGGGTTTCCTGATTTGGCTGAGTTTGATGTGCTAGCTAGGTGGTGCAGTGTTTATTTGCTCTGTTTTTGATCAAAAGTTCTTTTTTTTCTGGTTTGAATCCTTTTGGGGTTTTTTCTTGAGATGGAAAAAGGTAAAGAAAAGTAGTATTTGGGATGTCTGTTTTAGATATGGCCTTGCCAGAGCACTTAATTTTTCAGTCCATAATTGCAGTGCAGCAGCATTCCTATGCATGTCTGGTTCATCCTTGAGTGCCTTCTGAACAAGAACAATTTGTTTATCATTCATTATGGTTCGCTTTCGCTTTTTTGGGTGTTTCTCTTCATAAGATACAGTGTCCATATTTTCATCCCTTCGGATCTCTACCACTCCATGTTTGGCAGGTGCATCATGAACCATATCATCAACAGGCGCTAAGTTCACTCCCTTACCATCCTGAAATGTTCAAACTTTTCCTAAACTGGCCATGACAGCTTATCCTACAGACCGTGCAACTGCTTAGAAGAGTTTATCATGCAATCTCAGTAGTAGGTTCATAGAGTGCATACAAGTCAGGGAGGCTTTGGAATCTCTACAGTAAGTATAGATTTTATAATCAGGATCTCTTGGAGTTGCAACAGCTTTGTAGCTCCAACAGTGGTACTACCAAAAGCATAGGCCAACCAATAAAGCTTTTACCTGGAGAATCAACAGTTCCATGTCAATAAGTCACAGCATCACTAACAGATGGTAGAGCCCGACTCAAAGGTGTTAGTGTTGAAAACTTTCACAGATCTCCTCTTAGGGTGTCCTTAGAATAAACTGATAGTTTGTGTGACAGCATAGAAGTTAGAAGGAAATACGTTTAAAGACTAATCTGGATGAATCAATCTATCACGACTAATCACCCTCTAAATAGGAGGATGAGCACACACAAACAGTACCCAACAGACACAGAATATCGGTTTCCTACGAATTGCCAAACACACTGGGTGGATGTCATATTTTGCTGCAATCAAGATATTCCTGCACCATAAAGTCAAATTTTCGGTCATGAAATCGGAAAATGTGTATCACTGTAGAATGACCCTCAAAAGAATTTGCTTGTCCAAACTTCCAAACATCCTAGAGGTTGAATAAAACATAGTTATCACCGAGATAATTTCTTGTCCACAAATTACATCTCAGTATTGCTATGCACTCTATGAGACTCTGAAATTTATCTCCATGCACAAAAGACCGAACAACACTTGTTGTAAAAATTTTAACTCTTAGGTTCTAAATCCATGATCAACATTCATATTTTATGTAAAATGTATACCTGTTCAATTAAAGAGTAGAAACAGAAAAAGAGTTAAACAAATTCAGAACCAACCACTGCCAAATAAAGTGATTGATGTTTAGGGCATGTAGAATATCTTTGATATTAACAATACACTTTTATCACAATGCTAGTTTTATTTTTATTATTGAAAAGAAATTTAGCTATTTAACTTTAAAGTTTAAACCTCTCAAATGTCATCACACAATTCACTACTCTGAGAGTAAATTTGAGACTTGTAAAATCGATTGTTTCCCTTCCATATACATGTTGATTGCTGACTGCTGATGAAGCATAATATAGGAGAAGTTTTCTTTCAGTGACGGGGTTGCACTGATAGCATTTGGCAAAAAGGCGAGAAGTATAACTTATTTGATGAAATTCCTGATGCTTGCCCACCTGGTTCAATTTAGGACAGATGGTTAAGTACCCTGCAGTGTAAGTGCTCATTCCAAGGACCAAATTCTGTAGTTGTGAAAATATGGAATGAACACGGTAGTTGCACAACATGCTCCGAATATGTATGTCCAAATGACTATTAATCTAGTATATATTGTTTGCACAAGCTATAAGTTGTATTGTATGACACAGCAAAAGTGCATTTAAAAGCTAATCCCAATGCTTTCCACTTGGGACCCAACAAACCATCCAGCACTTGGAACCACTAAAACATGGTTCTTGAAACAGCAATTTCACTCCTAAAATCTTCCATAAAATGAATCAATGTGTCTTAACCGTACACAAAGGGGATAATGCAGCTGACTCATTTGACTGGATAAGTAACAAAGGCAGTTATTCGATGAGTTGAAAGTAAAAAAGACAAAAAGTAATGACAGTTCTCCGTACTTTTAGGGGTGGCCCGCCACCGAATGCAGTTTACACACATCAAATGGTTTTCTGTAGATTACTTTCCTGCGTGAGTTTCAATTAACTCTTACTAACAATGTCTGTATAAGCAATCATCCAGGGAAACATTCCATCCCTACAATATCAATTTGAAAAATTAAAACTGGAAACAACCAGAAACGTCAACAAACTCATCCGGGAAAAAAAACAGTAGCAGGGAAGCATAGTAATTTGTTAGGCTAGTTGAATAAAGCAAAAAATTTCTCCCACACAGATCCCTTGATATTTAACAGGTAATAATTGGCATGCATTATTGAACAACTTCTGGATCATTTAAATTCTTAAAGATTAAGGCAGTCACATTTCAGAGAAATTAGTATGAGCAACTTGTCTGAGAATGATCTTGAAAAACAACCGAATTTCAAAAACCTCTGCAGAACATTTCAAAGTGGCAAGGAGCAGAAACTAATCATACCAGACCACCAAGAAAAAATTACAAGTATTGATAAAATTATATGTTTACCAAGTTCTAATAATGTTATCACTTCACTGAGGGAAAATGTTTTCTGTTAACGTACTCCTGAAGAAGGTGTTCCTGCTTCAGTTGTGCTACCTCCATAAGTGTTTTCACCTTTTCATTTGTAACCTTAACCAACATAAAATTAATTCAAGCATAGTTAGTTCATAACATATTATAATGATAATACCAGGCCTTCAAAAGAATTACTTCACGAAAAAGTTGGTCGTCCAATTTACATAACTTGTTCAGTGTACCCCTCCCACTAACAGTTGCACAAGCATCTATAACTATAATGCTAACTCATACATATGCACATGTAAATGTTCATAAAAAGCAGAACTATACAAAGATATTGAACTTTTCTTGCGGCATACTATATATATGTGCAACTGTACAAACCCACATATATATATATATATATATATATATATATAAATGGAGGTTGAGGAAAGATTACTTGCAGCAGGTTTCTCTGAAGTTTCTCATTTTTTTTCTGAAGAGCTATATTGAGATTCCTCTCTAATAAATAACGACATTAATCAAATGAGCAAACAACCAATTATCGATGATGCATATCAAAGCAATTTCTATGATGCCAAATGAAATTGCAAAAGCAATTTCTATCGATGATGCATATCCCCTTTGTGTACGGTTAAGACACATTGATTCATTGTATGGAAGATTTTAGGAGTGAAATTGCAAAAGCAGCAAGTAATCAAGTAACCATGCACCTGAAACATATTTTAAGTTCAGAATTCAATCCACCAATGCAATAGAATCATATTATATCTTAAGACAATCACAGTGCAATTGAAAGAAAAGTTAATGCCACTTAGAATGAAAGGAATGAATGCAATCCATAAGTAAGTGTGCCAACCTGCAGAGCAATGACATATATAAGTAGTGTATGTAGAACAACACATAAATACTAACAGAAGAATGGAGGGCTTCTTTTGTAATCACTTGGTAAAATATCAATGGGCTAGGATGGAAAATCCACGGCTGGCCATAATAATCCAGAGGTGTAAAGTGGCGTACCATTAACATTTAGCAGCAGGAATATGATCACAAATACCAACTGCAACATTTAATCAGATATTAACATATCATCAACTGAAAACAATTACCATCAAAAGCAAAGATTAATACAGATTAACATGCCTAAAGTGTTGGCAAGACAACATAAGGAGGCTGCAGCTATAACTTACCTTATGCCAACAACTGTCCTGAAATCATTTTCCAGTGCACGTATCATGTACTTGTGAAAATTGAACTTTGGGTTTCCCTTGCAATGAGTCTAGAGAAAAGGGATGCACAGATCAATGTTCCAAAATAAAGAACCGAAGCAATGCGCAAACAAACAGTGCAAACAAAATTTCAGTTTAAATTCCTCAAAATCAGTGAAAGAAACAAAGATAAAATGGGTTGGGAAAAAAATTTTCACCTCTAACCGTAGGGCAGCCATAAGTCCTCTTATCGGCATCTTCAACTTAAACAGCGGTAAAAAATTGTCCAGATGCTTCATATGGCTGCCAATTTCTCATTTTTTGCCAAAATATGAGAGAAACATGATTTCACTCTCTCGGCGTCACAAAAGAAAGATCAAACAACTCACCTTCATTTTGTGTGCTGAATAGAAGGTAAAATATAACTTTTAGCAGCATCCGAAACCTAAGGAAATAATCTTCGCATCCTCTGAATTTCACGAGAACAAGAAAATTCATCACAGCCTCATACATCTAAAACAGAACTATGAGAAGAGTGTTTACCTTCATTTTCTGAAGTAGCATCCAAATCACTTGAAAAAAAGAACCAAATAGTAGCATCCATTATTATCAGACCAAAATCAAAAGGCTGCTTTTCTCTCCCAGAATTTCAGGATGCTTTGCTAGCTGATTTGAACTTGTCTACGCTTCCCATCATCCAAGTGGCGCTGGTGTCGTCGCAGGGACCTTACATGGATGCTGTGAGACGAGCTCAGTACGGAGTTCAGCTTCCGTTTGTGAAAACTATTGACGCCTAGGGTTTGCTGCTGTCGCCGGACCACTTGCATCTTAGCACTCCGGCGCAGGCTCAGCTTGGACAAATGTTCGCCAAGTTGGTTTCCTGCGGCGTTTGAAGTTTGAACTCTGCATGTTATAGATCAGAAACTTCATTGAAAAATCAATGTTCGACATGCCTGGAAGGCTTTATGGTCTTTCTTGTTCTTTTCATTGGCATAGCCTAAGGACTAATATGTTGGTTGAGTACTATTCTTGTTTTGAGCTGCATTCCAAATACTCTCTCCTCCGTTTTCAGAAGAAGAAGAAGAGTCAGCTTTGCGATACTGAAACTCTTCTCGTGGAAGAAAGGGCGTAGGTACGTAACTCTTTCCGCTGCATATCTAAAATTTCATGGATCAAAACTAACATAGTAAAGAAAACAATAACAGAACAAACAGAGTTATTCGTTACGAAATACACATGGTCAAGGCCAGAATCATGTTTCAATTTCGAATGACCTTAAGTACATAACAATTCACAATGAATTACTACTGTCTAGAGACATTAGTTCCTTAAGAGATCCATTCCAACATCTTTCTGGTAATACAGTAGTAAGTGCCTGCAGGCGAAGCAACAAGGGAAAAAAACAGAAACATGGTGAGAATATGCCCAAATTTAAAGGACACAATTCCTGTTGTCAGTTCTACAAAGCTTTACAAACAAATGTTGGAGCAAACCAAACAACTAACAAACAAAACTAATTAGCTTTGGAAACCTGAAAAGTTAAGATTCATAACAGTATTAAGCTAAATGCATCTTCATAACATCAGGGTAAAACACCATTCTTGCTGATACCAAATCCACATTGGAGGTAAATAGACAACAGAAGCTGGCTTAATTGAAAAGAAGCTCATAAAACCTCAAATTGTGTTTTCATGGATCTACAGAAAACGATCACAATCTTATTGGCACCAATGCTTTGGAAGAATCACCTTAGAAAGAAAACATCAATCACCCTCAAAGCACCCTCTCTTCAAGCATTTAAGCTCACGAGGTCTACAGAAACTCGAACCAGCACAACATACAACCATATGAAAACACCAGATGGATTACCATAAAGCATAGTCCAACGAATCTGCTACTAAAACTTTGATGCTATCCCATTCTGTTAACCCAGCAATAAAAAATAATGAAATCTATTGAATGTTAATCATTAATAGGTACAGCACTTGCCTCTCTAAACTCTAACATTATTTGCAACGCCTATTCAGAATAATGTATTTACCATTGTAATATTCCATCAACCCGCCACAAACACTGGAGAAACAGAATGCAAGCAAAAAAGTAAATTTGAGGTGGGTTTAAAGGTATGGGGTAGGGCAAACCAACTCAAAAGCTAGAACAGCAGCTGATAAATCCAAAACGCAATACTGCATAAAACCATAATAACTAACAAGTCCTCAGTATAACCACAACAGAAAAATAGCAGACAATCACCAGAACATAAATCCTAAACACAGAAATATATAGCACACCGAAAAAATCACGATTCACGAAACCTAATTTCTTCAAAAATAATTATCAGAAATGCCGAAAAAGCATTCTAATTTTGTTCTTCAAAAGATAAGCAAACACACGCCCACCATCAATTCGTAAATTACATACATATTGAACGAAGACCACAGCATGGATTACTAAAGCATCGAATGATCGTCACTCGACTACCAAATTGACAACTTACTATTATTACATAGACGACAAAGTTGGGGAAAAAGAGCTTCGATCAATTGTAGTAGAGCTCGAGGCCCATGCCATCATGGATTTCATAGTCCTTGAGGGTGATGTGATCCTTGTAGACATTGTACCACTTCTGGATACGGATCTTGTCAGAGCGGGTTCCGGTCTGCGCCGCCACGAGTTTCTTCAGGTCGCCGATGGTGTCGTCCTCGTTGCACTTCACGCGTACCTTCTTGCCGAGCCGATCGTTCAGAACCACCTCGATCATCTTCGCTGCTGCTTCCGATAACCCTGAAATCCTCTTTTCTCTTTTAGCTTCTTCGGGATGAAACACTTCCTACATTCGCATCTCGGCCCACCCCCAGCCACCTTTACGGAATTGTTATAGTATGACACATTTTACTATGACACTTTTTTAAATTTCAGCCTTTAAAATTATCAAATTGCCCTTTCCTCTTATAAAGTAAAAAAAAAAATTTTCACGGCCACATTCCTTCTTCTCCAGTCGGCCTTCTTCCCCATTCCTTCTTCTCCATTTCCGTCGTCCGTGGCAAGCACTCCCGACCGCGAGGCTGTTGTCCGACCACTGCCGCCGCTCCATCCCTCTCTGCCAAGCCCTCCATTTCCGCCGCCGCCGCCGCTCCATCCCACTCTGCCAACCGCCGCCTCTCCACACATCGGTTCGTGTTTTTTTTTTGTGTTTTTAAAATTTTTTCCTGATGTGCATAAAATTGAAATCCCCATTAGGCCTAGCCCAATGTATTAAAACAAAGGAACAGTAAAGGATAAAGAAGTCCAGAGCCATACTCAGATCGGAAACATCGTACAAATATGTTACAACCTTAGATCGGTCATAAAGACCTAATAGACTCATGAAGGCTCAGGTCGGAAAGTGTTATAAACCAACTTGGTAATCTTAGGTCGGACTTTATAACTTAAGAGTGCCACGGCATTTTTCTCACATTTCTATCATATTATTTGAATCGACCGATCTAAGATAAACAAACCGACCCGCCCTGCTTCACTGACACAGTAGATGAAAGTTGTCATAGATTAGGTATCTCTACTCGATTGCATGCAGAGGTGTTCAGATTTCTTAAGAGATGAAGATGAGACCCGGTCAAGATAATAGCGTCTACGCCACGCTAAACAGAAGGAGCAGGTGAACCATTCACTCATGAGGCTTCAACGGACACTTTCCAACTTGAGGTATATATGCTAAGTCTTCATACTTTCTAAGGTACGCAATCTTGACCATTCTCAAGCATTCATTTTCACTGTTTATCTTCTCCAATTGTACTGACTTGATCGTCGGAGCTTATACAGGGGGGAAAGCCCCATTTCTTTCTTTATCATCTGAAATTGTAACCGGAACAGTGCAAATCACCAGCCCTCATCAATCCTGCTGATCCGAGCTGCTCAGGTCGGTCTCCAGCCTGTCCATTCTTCTTCGTCATCAAGTTTTCTTCAGATTGGGCCATAGCTTTACAAGAATTTCATATTGGGCTTCAATAAGCACTTCTGCACATTGTATTTTTTTTGCGTCACATCATTTCCAATTCTTCAAATTGCATTGAGTGGGTTGTTGTGAAATTTATGGGCAAGTTTATGAATGCTTTCGGATGTTTGTTGCGTTTTTCGACTGTTTTGTGCATAATTAATGTGCAATTTCCATGCATGTATGTTGTCGGGATTTTGGGCCATTTTTGAATGGAAATTTTGTGTTGAATCTTGAAAGATTGCATTGTATTGGTTGTGTAGTAATGTTTGTTAGTGCTTATGTTGCGTTTCCGGCTGTGGAGTTAACATTTTAGGGTAAATTTCGGGGTTGTTTGTCGGAAAAACGATTTTCCGACGAACAAACCAAAAAATCGCTTCCCTGAAAAAACGCCACAGTGGCGTTTTTTTTTTTTAGGGCCCGAAGCGATTTTCCAGCAAAATATCGCCGGAAAGAGGCGATTTTCCTTTACTAGAAAATCGCCTAATCCAGGCGGATTTACCTAAGAAAATCGCTTGGATTAGGCATTTTTTTAGGGAAAATAGCCTGAAACAGGCGATTTTCCCTTTTCTGTCTTGCTTTTTAATTTTTTTCCCGTTAATATGTTGTTTGGTTCTGAATTTTTTTTAATATTAATTCCTGTGCAATCTTGTAATTACAGATGGGGGATAGATTTAAAGGTAATATATTTCGTCAGACAGGGAAAATATCTAAATCCGGAGATAGTAGTAATCCGGAAACATCCCAGGAGAGTGGTATTCCGAATAAATCCGGGGAGCCTATTATTCCAGATGCGAAAAATGCCCCTCGTGTTCCTCCAACGGCGTCTGAGCGTTCGAGGAAGGTCGTGGCATGATAGCGAGCATCTTCTGCGACTGGGAATGTCACTGCTCCCATTACGGAACACTCAGTTCAACCTTCCATCTCTGGAAATGAGTACATCGGTGCGTCCTTTACCGAACAACCTTTCACACCGCCAATTTCAGATGTTGAAATGTCCCATGACGATGGTGACGGCGAGGGGGACTGTGGAAGAATTGATGCTGAAGGGGAGAATACAAGCAGCGAACCAACTAGGAGAGCAGGGAAAGGACTAATGGGCAGTGACTGTAGGGTGGAAGGATTATAGGGAGCTAGACCATCCGCTCGAAGGTGGTCCTGTAATCCCTGAGTTGCTTTTGAGTTTCTAAGGACACACTACCTATCACGTTTGGCATGGAGAGGTAATTCTATTAAATTGCGTACTTATTTTTTGTGATGTATTCGAGCAATTAATTTTTTCCTAATTATATATGCTTCATTACTTGTGATCCAAAGTGGAATAATAAAGTATTTTCGCATAGTTTAAATTTTTTTTTACAAAAGAAATGCTTTAAGAATTGTATCCCTCGGTTTTAATTATATTCTTTACATTTGGTAGGAACAGGGAATATTGAAATGTCATAATGGGTCCGATCGCTTGAAAAATTGGCCAGGCGATGATGACATGAAAAAGCTTGTAGAGGGGTCCGGTTTGGCCCATTTAATACAGTGCATGCATGATGAGTTAGACACCGCTCTACTCTGTGCCTTTGTGGAGAGGTGGCATCCGGAGACCAACTCATTCCACTTGCCATTCGGAGAGATGACAATAACATTGCATTATGTTGCCTACATACTGCATATTCCGCTTGGGGGTAAGCCAATTTATGGAAAAACAAAGACTGTACAAATAGCGACGGATGTTGCAGCTGTGTTGGGAAAAGATGAAGTAAAATTGGATAAGCCTGGATTTGTGAAGTTGACAAGCATTGAGGCAAATTCTACCTGTAGATTTGATCAAGTGAATGCCACCTCGGGTAATTTATTGTGAGTTTTAGGGCTTTTTTTGTTCGTGGACAAGTCGAAAACCCACGTCTCTGCGCAGTATTTAACTTTCCTTTGCGATATTGAGACAGTAAGTGAGTACTCATGGGGCGCAGCTTGTTTGGCGTACTTATATCGCCAACTTGGGAAGACATCTAGGGCACAAAGTGCTCAATTTTCTGCTTGTTTGATTTTACTGCAGGTTTGTCACTGTACATGTTGCTTTCCTTTTTAGACAGTGTTGTTAGGGGTGATAACGAGCCTAGTCGAGCCGAGCCGAGATTTGACGTGTTCATTTATTGTTCATTTATTTATCGAGCTTAAAATCTTGTTCATGTTCGTTTATTTATTAATCAAACAGAGCCGAACCGAGTTTTGACGTGTTCATTTATTTATCGAGCTTAAAATCTTGTTCGTGTTCGTTTATTTATTAATCGAGCCGAGCCGAGCTTGTTCATGTTCGTTCTCAGCCCTAAGTGTCATGCTCATCTATTTATAAGGAATTTTCCTCCCAAATCTTCTCTCATTTTCGATGTGGAATTGGGTAAAATTCACCTCAAAATTGTGAAATAAAATAAATTTGGCCTTGTGAATATTCGAACCCTAGTTCCCTTGCTTCTCCTTTTGATGTCTTACCACTGCACCAAATTTATTTTCATGTTATATGTATGAATGATAAATTATATATGTATTTTATCCTTCTTAAAAATTATTTTTTCTTATCGAGCTGTTCACGAACGTAATCGAGCCGAGCTCCCTTTTGTTCATTTATTGTTCGTTTATTAATCGAACCTAAAATTTTGTTCGCATTCGTTTATTAATAAATAAACGATCTCGAACCGAGCTTTTAACGAGCCGATCCCGAGCTTGTTCGTGAATGTTCGTGTTCGTTCTCAGCCCTAAGTGCTGTATTTTGGGCGAACATATGTTTTAATTATTCTTCTGTTCATTCTTATTAGAGTTGGATATATGAATACTTTCCAACATTCAACCCACCAACGAAGAGGTCGTGGAATACTGGATGGCCTGCGGCAATGAAATGGCAAGTTGATACCGGGAAGAAGCGTGTTGCAAAATATGATTTTGACGCTTACAGGAGAGCGCTAGATGCATTGTAGCCGAACGAGGTAATATGTCCGTTCTGTGTGTTTGTAAACAGTTTTTTTTTTAATTTTTGTCCTATCTTTGTTGATTTGTTTTATTGTCGAACAGGTTAATTGCATACCATTTGAGCCCAATCCGGCATTGGTCCATAAAATTTCCTTGTATAGGGGCCTTATATATTGCGTTAACGTTGAAGAGCCTTATATGCCGGATCGGGTGTTAAGACAGTTCGGGTACGCCCAATAAATTCCCTTTCAAGTCTTCAAACCGAAGGAGTGCTACAGAGGCCCAGAAACAAAAAAGTATGTCTGCAAGTTCGTTGCTGACATTAGTGGTTGGGAAATATCTCATACAAGGCTTCTGCGGAATATGAAGAGGGCCGAGTATACTGACGAAGCATGCGATGGTTACCTTGAATACTTTCGATCGCTGTCGCACGTCCGTGTCAGAAGGGGTCCGGTCGAGGAATACACTACTGATCCTACTCAGTTGTCCCTGAATGCAGTGAGTTTAGGATGCTTTTAGATTTTATTTTTATCTATATCTGTTTTACTAGTTGCTGATTGGATAATAATTTTACTTGTTGCAGCGACTTCAATACTTAGCATTTCGGGCAGTCTTTTTTCATCAAAGGGTTGAACACGCCGTCAACCCTGAGATACGTAGGCAGGCTATTGCAGAAGTTGCTTATCATTTGGAGACCCTGATGCCGGGACTCGAAAAACTTGCGATACGACCTCCTTTTCAGCCGTAGTGCATTGTCTTCCTTATGCTTGTATTATGTATTTAGTGAATTAAATGTAATGGTGGTCGAGTGAATTTTTTTTATTCCCGTATACAATTTGGATGTTGAATTAGTGCCATTAACTGAGTTTTGTTGGTGAATGATTTAGAAATGTTAATTTAGTGATTCATTATGTGATCTGAACAGGTATTAAGGTGCTCATGTACAGGGGAGACTCTGCCCAAATTTCGCGAGGCTAAACACACTAGAATACATTAATACACTTTAAATTTGCTGAAAAAGTAAACAAATTTAGTCTAATGCTACTGTACCTCTAATTTTCATTAATACATTAATGAAATTTGCTGAATACATTAATGTATTAATACATTAATACATCTAATCCTACTGTACACTTAAATTTTCATTAATACATTAATGAAAATTGCTGAATACATTAATTTGTTGAATACACTTCAAATTAATACAGTAATGTATTAATTTTCATTAATACATCTAGAATACATTAATACACTTCAAATTTGCTGAAAAAGTAAACAAATTTAGTTTAATACTACTGTACATCTAATTTTTAATACAAACCAAACCTACACCCTAAACTTTTGAAATCATAAAATTCATAAACCCTAATCGATAACTATCGTGGGTTCGGTGTTTACATTACCTATGCTATCGATGTATAGCCTTTGATAATTATCTAAGCGAGATTGTAACATGTCCTTCAACTCATCCATCATGTCTTCCTTATGGTGTCGCCACAACACACAGATTAGGGGAAACAAGATTTCACCCCTCGTCTCCAAACAAATGAAATGGTTGCTCCGAATATGACCCATACTGATATACGTGTTCGGATCATCACATACGCCGGACCCCCGCAAGCGAAGTGGAAGGAAGGTGCAACATTTCGCTCCGTAGAATGCGAATACCCTCTGGTACCTCGTGGCGACAAGTAGGCCAAATAGATAAGTATCAAACCAAAACTCCTATGTTGCAGGACTTATATAGTAATCCAACACTGTAAGAGCTTTATCGTACATTGCTTCACCGATAACTCCAAACCATAATGAGGCATACGCGTGAAGTTCATGTAACAGCTCCCGCCGGACTTGCGATCAAAGTGACTCGTCACCATGTACGAATTTAGATATTACCCTAAAATCACAGTGTCCAGATCCCATTACATTTTTATAATCCACCACATAATCGAACACAAACTGTTTTACCAAAGACGGTAGGTTGAAAGGCCAATTGGATTCGTTAGAAGTCATTCGATTCCTCCTGGTTGATGACCCACTTGACCTGCTGCTCCCTGCACATGTTATTCGTATGCATGAAACAATAGATGCATCATAATAAAGAAATGACAAAAAAAAAAAAAAAAACCAATTGAAATGTATATGGCAACTATATGTACCTCTGCCTATGGATCTGCCTCTGCCTATGCCGGCATCCCTCTCGGCATGCTCGTAGCCCGATAGATCTCGTTGCGTAGAGTTGTTCCTCGGCCTTCCCCTATGTGGCCTTTGCATCAGATCAGCGAGGTCAACAATCTCTGGATGCAAAGTGATATGCATGACATCCGCTACTCTATAAATGTCTACAGTCGGACGCTGCGATGCCTCAACATACATCTCATGCAGTCGCCCTTGTGCTGTTTGCCATTCCTCATGGCTAGGCATGTTTCCCTCATCCAAAGATATGGTCCTCCAGAAGATGTCAACATCCAAAGGATCAATAGGTCTGTAATTCCTGACCATTTCAATCATCTGATGCGCACACGGTAAGCCATAACTGGTTCGCAGTTCACAACCACACAGTTCACTATTTGCCCCATAGACTGCACCTCTCCTTTTGTATTCATTTACCAACAATAGTATGGTATCTTGCAACACTCTGCCATTGATCATACTATACAACAGGTAATTAGTTTCACGCAATGTTTTGCTCCGAGATGCCTCAATTTTACTACGGATCTCACCCAAATGCAACTTTATCATCTCATTTATGCCCAAAAAAATTGTAGGAAATGATCCTCTGTCAGTTTTAATAGCACGCTTCAACATTGCGTGCGCACTCTCAACCCTGCAGAGATAAAAAAGGACAAAATTAATGCTTTAAATCAGAGAATAATGTATAATGGATTCATATCTATAACTATATACGACGAAAGTTAATAGAGTCTCACACGTTGTTTGTGCGCCCACCGTAATGTTTTATCTCTTTAGTCCAGAATGAGACCAATTTGGTCTTGTGGGGATCCAACCATGTATGGTGCATATAATTAACCACAGATATCCACCGGCCTCTATATTTAGTCTCAATGATTTTCACAACTTTCGTGAACTTTTCATACGTTAGAGCACTCACCACTCTTCTCCACCGACCTTCAAACTCATATAATATCTCTTTGTCCGTACACACAGTCAGTGCTTTCTTCTTTACATCCATGGCAATATGCTTTCTGCACAATAGTTGTTTAGCACCAGGGAAAACATGGTGCACAGCTTTCAGTAGAGCCGACTCTTTGTCCGTCATAACAACATGTGGATATTTCACTGGATCAAAAAGTTGTCTCAACCTTGATCAGAAATAAGTTGCATAGGTCTCATCCCTCAAGAAAGCAAAAGTAACATGAATGTATTGATCCGTCAGAACATGAGCGATTATCTGAAGCAGAGACATGTCATACCGGTTGGTTTTGTATGTTGTATCCATATACAATACGTAAGGAAACGTACGAAGTAGACTAGGAACATCCTCATGGGCGAAAAACACGTTTTCAAGAGCATTACGCTCATCTTCCGCTGTGTACCAATAGTGGTACCTGTAATCCTGCATCAGTTTCGCTCATCTTCCGCTGTGTACCAATAGTGGTACCTGTAATTCTGCATCAGTTTCAAGAAGTATTGTATAGTGCTTAAATCTCCCCTCTCGTCTCTTCTAACCTTTTCCGTTTCATTGTACACCTGCTTGATACGTGTGACATTAGTCGCATTATCATATCGCAGTTTTGCCAACATCTGCTTTGGAGCCAAATTTATCTTCATCATTTCTGAAATTTTCTCCTTTTCCTCTTCATTCAACTTGGGGTGCTTTTGATGCCAGTTTCTAACAAGGGGTAATTCATGATTGTGCTGACCCTTAATGACACTCAGCTTCCAGCTACCCCACTAATTTCTTTCCTTAATAATTGAAAGGGATAACCAGTCAGCTTGCTACTAGTGTTGTTACGGGATATTTTCCCTTCGCCTAAGGATGTTTTGCTTCTAACTTTCCCCGATCTATCACAACATATGTCAACTCTCTCTCTTCTCCCTTTTAGAGGCCCCTTTCACTTTTTAGAAGAAGTTATTTTAGTATCAAAATGATGCTCCGCTGCTCTGATTTCAACCCAACCAATCAAATCAGCTCTATTCATGAACTCTTTCTCAGTCCGAAATATATCTATGTAATCTGGGAAGATTCGATCATCCGAAACACGCAGAGCCTGTCAAGAAAATAAATGTGGCATTAGAAATTGCCGAAATCAGGGGCGAGAAAAGAGTAGGGGTAGAATCGCCCAGGGTGGGCGATTCTATCCCTACTTTTTTCTCGCCCCTGATTTCGGTGGGCGATTCTATCCCTTAGAATCGCCCAGAAAGGGCGATTCTAAGGCATATAATCGCCCACGAGGGGCGATTAAATTCAGGAGAATCGCCCACGGGGGGCGATTTTATCAGATAAAATCGCCCGTTGAAGGTGATTTTATCTGATAAAATCGTCCCCCATGGACGATTCTCCTCCAGTGAACAAAAATCATAAAAAATGTGCTACCTTTTGTCCATATACGTTGTAATGTGATACGTACCGTGTAATATGGATCTTCATTTGGATTTTCGTCCATGGCACGCAAGCAAAATGCAAGTATTTTAATGGAATGAATGTAGTGTATGTAGTGTTTAAGGAGAAGATTGAGAGGAAATGGGAGGGAGTATGGATGAAGGAGGTGCCTTTGTGTTGTTCATATGGATGAAGAAGGTGGGTAAATTAGGGTTAAAAATGTGGGTAAATTTTTTTTTTTTTAAAGTTAGAATCAAGGGCATTAATGTCTTTTTACCACTTAAAATTTTAAAAAGTGTCATGTGTTTAGTAAAATAGTTCCTGCAATTAACACGCCCCTTCCTTTATACGCAATGATTTGGATTTTGGACAAGAAAATTAAAAGGAATTTCTTTTTCTTTTTCTTTATTTTCAAAATAAAAAATAATTAAAGAAAGGAAAGAAGGAACGAAGTTGTTTTTTGAAAATAACTTCATTCTCATTAAAATGAAATAGCTGATACAAAAGTAGGCTGAGTAAGAGCATATCTAGCCATCAAATGTGCTTCATGCACAAGTGATCTGTGTATTTTTTTAACGGACAAATGTGCATTTTTGCCACTAATATTTTTTTAGATCCAAAAATACCACCAACATTTTTAAAAGTACAAAAGAATTACTTTTTAAAATAACAATGACCAATATTAATTCATTCTCTTGGATCGACAGTTATGTTAAGTGCAATGCATTGTTTTTCTTTTTCTTTTTCTTTTTTTTTTTTATGTATAAATTGTTCCAATCCCTGGCGAAGGTGATACTCAATTCCAAACCTCAATATAATGCATTGTTCTATTATGCTTCTTTCTTTTCTTTGGATCGCTACTGTTTGAATTCAGTTAAAAGGAAGAGGATAATATTAGTAACCCTCACATCCACTACAACACCGCCCCTTCCGCCACTACCCTCCCCGGCTTTCTTCTGC
The DNA here is from genome assembly GCA_016801395.1 of Leptodermis oblonga. Lineage (NCBI taxonomy): Eukaryota > Viridiplantae > Streptophyta > Magnoliopsida > Gentianales > Rubiaceae > Leptodermis > Leptodermis oblonga. The sequence goes on from CM028759.1 coordinate 10,898,404, forward strand.
TGAACAAGATAAGGAGACAATGACACTGCACTATTCTTATTTTTTCCACCTTTTTTTCACATAATAATCCAAACACATTTCATATAATCCAAACATGAAACACATTCAGAAAGACAGCAAAGGCCCATATTTTCGTCTTTCCCTAATCAGCTCCTAGTACGTTAAATATGTGCTTTAATAATCACAGTTGATCTAAATATGAGCTTTAATCAGCTATAAGCCTACTAATTAATTGTTGCAATGAACAAACAGAGCAGCAACAGAGTTCATCATACAAGACATTCAAAATATATTAGTTAAAAAAAAAAAAGGAATAGTTTTTGTTATGAAGGAACAACCATCCATCAACTGCCAACCAATCCCACAGGCAACCCGTCACGCGTTAGGGATGATAATGTCAAAGAAGACGGTCATCGCATCTGGCTCATAAGGACGGATAACAAACTGCAACATTTTGTCTTTTACCTCAAGAAACAACCTCCAATTGTCACGCATCTCCACCTGCCTGATAGTTACTGCCTGGGCAAATCACTTGAGCATTATGATGTATATAAAGGTGATGAGTGCATACATATTCTGCTAGTATAGTCTGATTTCAAAAGTGAATAAATAGTTGGTGAAAAAGTTCATGATGTGAATGGTCTTGATGAGGAAAGGGATGAATGGCTTACCATTCTATTGTACTGTACAATGTGATCAGCAAATTTAACTTCAAAAGTTTTAGGCTCAGGAACTGAAAATTAATAACATATAAGTTGGAGTCATATAAAAATGATATTTAAATTAAAAGGAATTTTAGTGTGGGAAGTTATGTTTTATAAATAACCTTGTGGCGGAATGTACTTATCTATTTTTGCGATGTTGAAGTCAGGAAGTGCCTGAGGAGCAACTTCAGGGATAGGAAGGCCTTGGATTATTTGCTGTGGAATTGCAGGAGGCATGCCTAAAGGAGCAGGAACAGGGTTAGCAGAAAGCAACAGGATCTTCATCTTGTTCAGGACAACTTGCTTCTCAGTAAATGACAAATGGCAAATGACCAAGACCATGCTCCACAAGCTGACAAGTAAAAAAAAAAAAAAAAAACAACAGAAAAGATTAAAACTTGTTAAATTTCCTTGCTTCTCAGCTAATTGGATGCCAATGATAATTGATGAATGATTAAGAGAAGCTGAGAATATGGCAGCTATCATCCTGCTGGTTTTTCTCCCTCAGCTAAGAATTACCCAACACTTCCGAATGCAGTCATGAATGCCATGTTGGCTGAAAAGCCTGTGGGACAAAAAAGGTAATCCTAATATGTAACATTAGAGCAACAACTTATCAGTTTAGTTTATCAAGTGCACTCCTTTGGGTCATCAAATATATTTAGAGAAACAAAGCTTAATCATTTAAAGACAAAATTACTTTGTTAACGAGTCACAGCATCAAAACCAATGGCATAGAGAATCATTGGATGCTATCAGAATCAGTAATCATAAGCTGACTGTATGTAAACAATGCAATACTTCAGATACTGCAATACTCATTATCTTCCCATTTAGTTTCAAAACAGTAATTTCTGAATTTATCATTTATTAGGCTCATTACATCAAATGAAACTCATTCCATTCTTAAGAGTTTGCCTAAAATTACCATTAAAAAGCCCAACAGTGGGGAAATTTCGCAACCTATAGAAACCAGTACACTCCAAATGCTTCAGGAAATATTCAATTAACAAAATGGATCAGTTTCACAAGCGCCAACCAAAACAGGAACCTATCAAACCACCTGAAATTTTTTAACAATGAAGATGACTTAAGAAGTTTTCATTTCTAGAAATATACTTACTGGCAACACTTCTCAAGAACCACAGCATCTGCATCAACAAAAGGCAACAAGCCAGCTAAGGAACCCCTTCCTGCTATCCGGAATCGCCACCAGCTTTAAAAGGAATACGTTGTTTTAAAGCTTGCTGCAAAAACAATAAACTACAACCATAAGTTTGGTGTGCACCATCCAGAAAACAATGCAAGATTTTGCTGTAAAAATATAAAATGGTAGCAAAATGCTAATTAGAAAATTTGTTGGTTCCAGAAACAGATAAGAGTGAGAAAAAAAATTAAAATTAAAATAAGAAGTCATAAAATAAAAAAAAAAGGTTAGTTCTTCCTTTTAAACCTGGCTTTCTTTTTTCACAAAATATATCCAGTGTTTATCAGAATTTATATATAATAAATATGCATCAGGTTTCGACTTCATCCACATGCATAGTGGATAGTCCTCTAGTTTGTACAGATATTTAAATTGACTAAAACCTCATTCTATTCAGATGATCATGGTATTTGGCGAACATTGATAGTAGAAAATGCTATTCTAAAGGAATATAATATAGATAGTAATAGTAGACCAATAATAATCAACAAAAATAAAGGAAAATCATACCGTGCCATTCTTGAACTTGTCTCTCCTTCAACTTCTCCCCAAAGGCAAGTTTAAACTTCATATAAGCAGCAGATGACATCCTTATATGCATTAGTTTGAGCACGAGTTTGTCTGGTCCAAGTGTATCTTGTATTTACCACAAATTTTTTTACTTGGTTAACAACAATTGTAATTTTGCCAATATTTGGTGGTTCCTTAATCTTTTTTCTTCCCCATAGAGGCAATAAGGTCATTCGTCAGTATACAATATTATATGTATCCTCGAACTTCTTCTAACGACTTATACATTCTATTATCATTGCCAAATGGATAACCCATTAATCCAACTAGCAGCCCATTAATCCAACTAGCAGAGTATTATAAATGGATACAGTTTTTTGATTTCGATTGGAGATTAGGAATAGACGGACTTTCCATAGGACTTATTTTACTAATGGGATTTATCACTACTTTAGCAAACATCTATAAAAGCATTTTATAAAAAAAATTAAATGGAAAATATCTGCAGATACAAACAGAAGGGTCACTAGAATTATGGAACTTGTGAGAAAAAAAATTCAGAAGCTACCTTTATAAATAGTTGTGCTTCTCATCCTCCCGAAACTGGAGCTATAAAAAAAACAAACAAAATTGGGTAAAAATATTGAAAACAAAAGAAATAAATCAACGAAAAGGTAAAGAGTTTAAACATAACTATAAAGAGAGGAAAATTTATAAAACAGGGGATAGAAGAAGAAAGTATGAATGTTTCACCTTTCATTAGACCATCCATTAACCCCGAAACACCATGAACCTGCAACCACAAAAATAACACCGTAAATGGTGATGTGATAAAAATAAACAAAACTAAATTAGAAAGGGCTGGCAGATTTACATTTAGAAGGGGAAAAGAACCTTTGAAAAGCTATGAATTTTATCCTCTCCTCAACTTTCTCATCCTTCAGAAAGCACAACATAAGTAAGAAAATAAAACAATTGAACAGCAGCCTTAAAAAAATGTATACATCCTAGCATCATTGCTTATCAAAGGAAAAGCAAAAACAGACATTCCTCACTACTCTGCTCCGACAAAATGTCCTATGTCCCACTAAGACAATATTCTTAAAACAGGATAGAAGGAGTAATATTAGCTCCTCCCTACCATGAAAACAAGGTTCTATGGCAACCCAACAAGTCAAACAATTTAAGCTTTCTAGCACAAAATATCCAAACTCATTATTATCTTTGTCCCATATAAAGAATTATGTTTTGGGTTGTACCTTATTTCTTGGAAACAATTGTTCCACTTGGCTCTTTTAATAGGAAGGATGGAGTAGTATTCTACTGAACTCACAAACAAAAAACCCTGAGGGATGTGCTACAATGCAGACTTGACATATCTCAATATCTGAAAAAACACAAACACAGACATGCCAAAGGAGCGACTTACAACTAATGCAGGTTCCAAAAGGAACTAGTTAGTTTCTCTTCTATCTTCAGTAAACATCCATAAGACAGAGTGAGGAGAAGGAACACAAATCAGAAGAAGCATAAAATATTAAAAAAAAAAAAATACATGTAATAAATCCTAATACTCCTCCTTTTCTCGGAAGGTTTCTCTCTTTCTAGTTAAATTTAATTCATGCAACAAAAATGGGCATATAGTCTTTTGATAGCTCTGAATTGCAAAACTTAAGCCCTAGTTTGGCAATTGAACCTCAACTTCTTCACCATTAGCAACTGAAGGCCTTTCATCTCTACTTTGATCCATCATCATACTTGCAGGACCAACAGATTCCTCAACTTTTCGATGAGAGGATGAAACTTCAGTTTCTATTTGTCTATTCCTCAGTTCTTGCAACCAATGTTGCACCTAGAACACCGTCATTGAGTGCAAAATATATGAAAAGGATTAATGAAAGGGTAAATGGGAAAAGTCTGAAAATTACTACAAATGCACCTGTTCCCATTTCAGTAAAGATTTCTCACATCGATGAACTGAATTACTGCAGCAAATTAGGAAATTGATGTAAATTCCTGCTACTTAAGCAAGAAATCACAAGGAAAAAAAGCACCAAACAACATTCAGTGTCTAAAAAACATACTTGAACTTGGCAGCACTTTTTGATAGAACTGTAGGTTAAGACAATCTTCACCCATTTTGTTGTATAAACTCTTCATTTCCATAATCTAATAAACAAATTGAAGACCAGCTCCGTCAATTACAGCAACAACCCAACCGAAGAAATGCATGATCAAGAGTAATTTTATTGGGAATGCCGCAAAAAATCAAACCAAAAGAAAAATGAAGAACTGCAAAAGTAGTAGACCCCTCACTAATGACAACATTACAAGTACATAAAGATGAAAGCTTTTTTAATGCATGGTTGAAAACAGAAGGAGAATATCAAAGTCTGAAAGATCTCTGGGTTCGTTTCTCCGTCTTCAAAATCAACACAAGATCGCAATTTTTCATGAGCAGAAACAAAAGATGAGGAAATACCTTCAGTGTTCACATTGCTTGTTCTGTTCTGGCTGATCTCCCTTAGAACATCATTACACTTCATATTAACTTTCCAATGTAAGCTCAGCCTCAACGGAAGAGAATCCCTAAGATGCTTGGCAACCAGATGACCAAAGGGGCCATGACCATAAAAAACACACCACAGTAAAACCGTGTCTGTCCTCGAACCAAAATTGTGACAAGCAGTATAATTTTTATCTAAATGAAGCTCCTCTTGTTCACCAATAGAAAATCAACGGAATACGAAATAAATGGAAACATCATATGCAAATACATGAAAATGAACAAACCTTGTCATTATCCCATCAATATGCAACACGCATTATGATTATCATTTAAGGAGTAAGAATTGTGATTACCATTTAAAACCCTTGAACCCTTTGCTGCAGAAGGAATCCATAGTTGCAATCCACCAGCAAATCTCTAAGAGCAATAGAAGAATATATAACTATATATTTCAAAGATTTAAACTTCTTCACAGTGAGGAAATAATCAAATTGTACAAATCAAAATTAGCAAGATAAATGAATAAATAGGGATAAATTAGCTTGATAAGAGTAGAAAAGCCATACCCCATTCTTAGCTTCAATGGCATGCTCTTCATCAACATGACAAAACAGGCCAAAGATGTTGAAATCTTCAGTACAAAATGGGCAGAGATGTTTTGGTCTCTATTCTTCTTGGCTAGTCTCATAAAAAATCATCTTCTCCCACAATGTATGCATCTGAATAATAAATATCTAAACATGTCAGAACTATACCAAGATATAACCACTAAATGGATAAAAAAATCAAGAAAAAGAAGAAAAGAAAATAAAAGTTCCATAAAATAAAGATTAGAATCAGACAACATGCATAGTGATATTAATATGACACTCAAAATGAAAAGGTTCAATCAATGGGGAACCATAAGAAGAAACTAAAATTACTAAAGGCTATAGATTACTCATTGAAGCATGTCACATACTGAAAATAGAGAAATATATTAGGTTCTAGTTACATCATGTTGTGCCCAAGGACCTTCCTTGTTGATCTGGACACCCTTTTTCGCAGCATTTTCTGCATCTGACATTCTACCCAGCTCTAACAAAGGAAATTTAAGCATTCCTTGTATGAAACTCTCTTTATTTTGTGGCAGGACATATGAAAGGAATAGAAAATGAAATCCAATTGGAACAATTTAATCTTGCAGTCCTTATTCTATATGCCAACACATTTCTACTGTGATTCTTCACTCTTCAAAGTTGATGAAGCATTCTGTTAAAATTAACATAGAATGAATTCATATGCAACACACAATTAATTCTGATGCATTGTTCCGAAAACCTAATTTGTTGCATTCATTTCTTCAGAAATAAAAATGATTTAATACTGATAGGACTTGTCGTGGGTCTACCAAATACAGTAAAAATACTGCTTAAAACCTGCAATTAAGATGCTAATAAAATATAGTACAGTAGTAGACATGGTCGATCCACAGAGACGACAATTTAATTCAAATTCCAATTAACGTGCAAATAAAACCAAACTATGACTAGTAGTCACCTTTGTGTCTCTTAAGAGACCTTAGAGTTGTCACTTAAATATAGCAAAATAATAATTAAACTAATAATTAAATAAAAGACTTAAACAATTATCAATTAATGAGAGAAAATTCCGATATTATGTAAATCCACCTTAATCTCATGCATGCAATCATAAACCTCTTAACTTGTCTAATTACTCATGCCGTTTCAGTTATAGTATTACCGCGAGTCCCCACAAATAATCCCAATTCTTCCATAGATTCTCGATAATCCCCCGCGAGTCCCCACAAAGGAATTATTCTCTAACTACGTTATCCAACAGACCGCGAGTCCCCGCAAACCTTATTAATTAACAAATAGAAGCATTAAGAACTAGAAGAACCCGAAACTAATAATTCCTACTGATGATGCATTAGAAATTATTACCCAATTAATCCTGTACTACTCGGCCGGTAGTTGTGCCACTCACTGACTCTACTAGATTAAACTAAGTTGATCAGACTAAACAATAATCTCAGTAATTAGACATATAAACACAGGCAATTTAGAGACATAATTTAATTAGACCTTAGATTAATTCATGGGTTTCATACATGCATGGATTATGGCTTCTTACATAATACCAGAACTAATAAATTAGCTACTCATGATAAAACACGAAAAACACATAATTATAAAAGAAGACATTAAAAGAGAAAAGAGAATACTGTACTGGAAATTAAGAAGTCGCGATCTGACAACCGCCGGTTTGGCCAAACGGTAGACTGCCCGTCGGGAAAATCCAAAGTTGCGATCGAAACAGAACAAAACAGAACAGAACAGAGGAAAAACAAAGGAAAACTACACTGCGCGAAACTGTATCCTGCGCGAAAATTATTTTTAAACTAAGAAACTATTCTATATAAAATTTATCTAAAAACTTATATATAAAAGCTTGTCTCTCAAAAGTTGTCCTCTAAAAATTAAGCTATATCAAAAGTGCAGGAATAAGCCCATATATATAGGAATACAAATCAGCAATTATTAACCAATCTCCTAATTGAATAAGGAAACATTCTTCTACTTGGAAAGAGAATTAATTAAGCACATGGAATCTTTTCACTTTTTGGTAACTCCCAACTTCTCTCTTTAATTCCTTCTTGGATTGGTAAATTGGTCAAAACTTCATTGCTTCCCTTTTTACTTTCTCCGCATTACTCTGCGCATGCCCACGGATCATCCCACTGATTGGATTCAATTCCAATTGAATTGGATTAAATTCCAATTGCAATCAATTAATTGGAATCGGCCCATGCATTGGATTTCGAATTGGATTAAACTTCAATTGGATTAAATTCCAAATACAGTAAGGCCCACGTGCAATTGTTGTTGGATCAAATTCCAATTGGAATTGGATTAAATTCCAATTAGAATTGGCCCACTTGAAGCTGATTTCGGGTACAGTAGAAACCAATTGAATCTAATTTCCCATGAATCCACTTCCTTCTCTGATTTGGATTTTTGCTTCTCCTTCTTCCAACCGTGCGCAACTCTGCTTGCGGGTTTCCTTCTTGATTTAGCCCACAAATCGTGTGGGCTTTTTAGGCGTGACTCATCTGCTCCAATTCTTTCACTTTTTTGCACACTATTTTCTTCTTAGGCCCGATCTCTAAAACTGCAAATAAATATTAAAACCTTGGGCAAAAGCCCGTGAGAACTGCCATAACAAGTCCTAAAATAATACATCTAAAACGTGCAGATCAAATACAATTGAAGAATTAATATGCAAGCATAAAACAAACGACTGACTTACAAATGGCTAGCAACTTGTTCCCTCTTTAACCCTGAAAGATTCATAGCTTCAAGTATCTGCTTTTGGATAGGTTCTGCATTTCAAAAGGTATAAGATAATGGGAATCACTTGAGCTTCAGTAATCAATATAGTACGGTCAGGATAAATAAATCATTTGTATGGCTTCCAAAAATTTATTACCTGCATTTTGCTTGCACAAAAGGCTGCATTAAAAAATAAAAATAAAAACTCAGATCTGTTAAAAAAAAACAGTAAGAAGATTAGGACGGAGGAGAGAAGGGGACCTAAAGTTCAAAAAATATCGAGGATAAAAGAAAGGCAATGGCTTCGCAGATAGGGAGAGCAAAGAATACGACTCTTGAAGCCTTCGCCTTTGACTCATCGGTAGTAGCTGGATCTGAAGATAACTGAAACTGAAGCGGGAAGCATCTTCTTCCCCAAAAAAAAAAAAAATTGACATTAGCAAAAGAAAACTCTACTGTCCCAATCGCTGTTGAAGGAAGGAAAGGAAAGGAAATAGGCCATATCAGTACGTATTCAACATTTAGAAGCAAAAGGGGGAAAAAAAAAAACCGTGAAAATCGTCATTTGCATCTTCTCTGCTCGACTCTCCAACCTTCATAAAGCATAAACAATAGACATCATAAAAATACTAAAGAAAATAAAATTGTGACCATTTTTCAAAGGATGGAACAGAGAATAAGAAGCACATAAAAGAGAGAATTCACCTTCTTTTTCCGTCTGCATTACCCACGGCGCAAAAAATTATTCCCCAAAAAGCCACTTTTGTCCAAAAGCTGCACAGCAACACGCTTGCCCAATCCGCAAAGAGATTACTGTGTATATTTTTCTCGAATCCTATGGCCATGTAAGTAGATTTTGTTCTGGGTTGTTCAAATCCGCAAAATATACACATTTTTGTTAAAATTTCATACCAAAGCAAATATCAAGAAAGAAAACTATAAAAAGAGGGGAAAATGCTTGCCTTCGTTCTCTGACCCAGCATCAGAACAACAAGCATAAACACAAAACTCCCAAAAACAGCCAAGATCAACACCATCTGAAAGCATACTACATCATTTTAAAACAACATAGGCCAAAAACAATTACAAACAGGGGAAAAAAAAAAAAAAAAAACCTTCTCGTCTGAAGGGAATCATCGCCATTGTTAACACCTACCACTACTTGCAAATACTCATTAAAAGTGCTGCTCTCATTCCCCACTTCTCACCATTACCATTGCCATAGATAAGCACACTCGCTGGAGCAGTGTCCTAATCCCCTTCAATCGCCCTAGCATGTGGATAGACGAAGAAACCCTAATCACTAGAGCAGAGAAAACAGAGGAGAAGTGGAAGAGGGGAAAGAAGAAACCCCATCACTTCAATTAATTCTGTCCTTGCCGCAACGCTTCAATTCAAATAGGAGGGAAAATTGCATGTATAAACCAACTACATCAATGGTCTGCCTTGGGTAAATCGTTGACTAAGCAGCAGGTTTATGAAATTATGAGGCAAAGGGTGAATTGTCCTACCGGGCAATGAACATTTGGAGGAATTATATTCCTAAATGTTCCATTTTCTTATGCCTATGTTTTAAAGATAAATTGGCAACTAGGGCAAATTTGACTTTCTTGGATATAGACAGTACCATGTTGTGTGGAAATGAAATTGAAAGTGTTCAGCATCTAGTTTTTTCCAGTCAATATACTAACAATGTTTGGTCCAGGATTCGGCAATGGTTAAGCATCCCACGATCCATGTCCACTATTCGAAGTACCCTGAAATGGGTTATTAAGGATTTGAGAAGGGACAAGAAAAGGTATAAAGCTACTCTTGTTGCTTTTGCTCTGACTATATACTATTTGTGGAAATGCAGGAATAGTCTAATTTTTAACTCGGTTACTACTACGGTGGAAGCTATGGTGATATTATCAAGACGAACACCTGCAGAGTGATGTTTGATTTGTATGCCACGAATGATGATAGGTTGAATACCGTAGTCACTGGCGGTGAATCAGTTACCTAGCCCGATTATGCTGGTGATTGATAAAGGCGCATCAATTCCGTATAGAGTCGCTTCTTTGCTAAAAAAGGGGATGGTAGTACAGACCACCACGTAGGTATCTACGGTTAAAGGTACCCAAGCCCGACTTTTCAGTAGTCGGTAAAGGCATTTTAAGCCGAAAATGCTGCTCATTTGCATGAAAGGGGATGGTGGTATAGACCACTACGTAGGTGTCTACGGTAAAGACACCCTAGCCTGGCCCACCGGTGTTCGGTAAAGGCATATCAATTCTGGTTATTGTTGACTACTTACCCAAAGTAGTGATATTACTAGCACATTTCTTGTGTTTTGATTCCTACTCGAGGTGCCCGTTGTGCAGACTATGTGATGATTGGGGTTCGGACACGTGAAGAACCTCAAGTTAATGAAGTTTTGCTATGCCTGTGCTGATTTGAATCTGATGGGGCATTTGTTCTATGTTGTTCGAGGTTGATCCTAGGCAGATACAGGGCTTACCTTGTTATGACCATGGTATGTATATTGGTAGGGCTAAAATTGTATTAAGTTTTGTATTTAATGCAGTATTTAGTTTTTGTTTGCGAATGTACATCTTGAATTATATGAGTGAAATCCAGATTGCAACCTAAGAGGGGAGGGGTGAATTAGGTTCTTTACACTTTAAATAGTTTCTTCTACTAAGAAGATGAACTTTGAAAAACCTTTTTCAAAGACTAGTGTAAAAACAGTTTTTACAAGTGAAGTGTGTGATTTGTGATTTGCAAAACATGAAAGCAAGTTAAAGGAAAACAACACACAATCAATTTAGAGTGGTTCGAATTCGCCTTGAATTCTAGTCCACTTTCCAAGTTCTACAACTTGGTCATAATCACTAAGAAACACTTAAAGGAGTGTTCCAATCCCTTACAAGTACTTAAGATTAAACTCTTAATCTCAAGACTTTCCTCTTGCCTAATTTAACTCTAAACTAGGACTTTTGCTTAATCTAGCTCTAGACTAAGACTCCTTTGCCTAATGGCTAACAATGAATCTTTTGCCCTTTCCTTCCTCAAGGACTTTAGGTCTTACTCAAGACTTCATTGCCTAGCAACTAGGACTTTTGCTCAATCAACCTCTTGATTAAGACTTTCTCCTATTTGCCTAATTTAGCTCTAAACTAGGACTTTTACAATTGCTTCAACCAACCTCTTGGTTAGGACTTTTACAAATGCCTAACTTAACTTTAAGCTAGGACTTCTCCTTCTCTTCTTGCTCCCCCTATCTTCTTGCCTAACTCTTTACTCAAGAGTTGGACTTTACCTAAATACAAATTGCCTACACTCAAACTCTTGAGTTAGAACTTTTTAAATGTGTTTACAGAGAAAGAAAAAGCTCCACAATGGAGTTGACAACATGACACACAAACATGGCACAAATGCCTCTTGACAATCCTACCTTAGCTAGCTATCTTGACATACAATTGAATGAAATGAAGCTATGAAAAGTTTCTAAGTGTAGAAAACATTTGGGGGAGAGTTTTAGTTCATTTCGCATCTTGGGGGGATATTTATAAAGGTGGCAGTATGGCTCTGTTTTGCCCGTTGAGATGGAGCTCACGTGCTGCTCTTTTTGCTTCCAACTTTCTCAGCTTCGAGCCCGCCTTCGACGTCGAGCCTAGTGTCGAGGCCTTTGTAATTTATGGCTTTCTTGACTTTATCGACACTTGAAGATGGGTTGCTTCATTATTTTAATTCTGACGGATGAGAGTGGAATTTTGAATCTTTGACTTCAAGGGTTGGATTTCGAATTTCTCTTGTTAAATTATTTTTACTGCATTTTTGTCTCGCAAGGTTCGATGTCGAATGCCTGTCGAGCTCGGTCTCGAGCCTTTGATATTTTCCAACCCGAGAGCTCGACTGCTGTCGAGTGGCTGTCGTCTATGGCGTTGTCGAAATGTTTCGATGCCAAGCGCCTGTCGAGGTCGGTGTCACCTCTTCTGTGTTTTTCAACCTGAGAGCTCAAATGATGTCGACTACATGTCGAGGCTGGAGCTCGTTGATTTCTGGGTTTGGCCTCGATGTCGACTGCCTGTCAATATGGGACTCGAACCTTTCTGGGCGTAGTTTCAAACTCGATATGGTGTCTAGGCACGGTCTCGAGACTTGTTTTGCTGCACTTTTTCTACATCTTTTCTACAACTAACTTCAAGTGCAAAGCATTAAACTAAATCATATATTTGTTGATTAATCATCAAAACTAGGATTTGAGCCCACAAGGCTAACAATGAGGATACCTCATTTGAACTGCAATGAATAGTGAGTTTTCATTGTATTAATTATATGGGGTATGCCCAATTTTGAGTTTGTAATAGTGTTACTGATTAGGCTATTATACTCGTAAGAATGCAACCCGATCTCACCGGTTTTGAGTCGAGTTTCATTGGTGGAATAAATCATTTACCTTTCCCTCTCTCCCCCCCCCCCCCCCCCCCCCCCCACCCCAAAAAAAATTATGTCCTTGCCTCTGTTGAGAAAAGTCCTCTTTTTCTTGCTGTAATTGCACGGAGGCATTTTTTTTCTTGCTGCAACTGGGACTGCCAGACGTCTTTTCTTCTTTTTCTTGCTGTAACTCACAGCAATCCGAAGCAATTGGGAGGCGAGGGAATTGGAGAGAGGAGCTCACAACAATTCGGAAGAGAACGGATCTCCCAAGGCATAAACAAACCAATACGGCATCGTTTTGCTTCCCACTTGTCCTGTACGACATCGTTTTGCATCCCACTGGTCCCGCGTTGTATCTACCTGACGCAGTCAAGAGGCCACATGTGACCTCTACTACTGTTTCCCTTGTAAGAAAACATTTTTCAGACAAAAATACTCCCAACTTGGGAGATTGCAAGAAAAAAAAATTTCGGACAAAAATGCCCCTAACTTGGGAGATTGCAAACCATTCATAGCTGGTTTATATGTTAATATAGATAAACACAAGTTGTTTAGGAAGCAAGGCAAAAAGAAAGAAAAATTACAAAAAGAGCAAAAACAAGGCTTCGTCTCCCCAAACAAATGCACGTGAACAGTAGCCGAATTCCATCATACAGTGGATAAGCTGGGCTGAAGATTGACTTAAAGCAGGCCGAATAATTGAGACTAGGCTGAAGCACCTTGCTGGACTAGAGTTTAATCTCCATGGCCCATTGGAATTAATTAATTAAAGCCAAAGTCCAAGCCAATTTGTGATTGGATCAAAGTCCAACTGAAATGGATGTCACTCCTTTAATTATGTTAACTAGCCAGTCTTTCACGGCGATAACGCACCGCCAATGTACAATGCATAAATTAGGGGTGAGCAATCCGCATTACCCTACCCTGTTGACCGGGTCGGGTCGGGTTTCCGGGCTAGGCTTACGGGTCGGTTTTTTTTTATATATAAATTTTCTCTCCAAATTGTACTTCTTAAATGTATGATTAGAACACAAATATTCACACTAAATTTGTCTTATTTTTATAACAAAATCACATTGCACAACAATTTTTATTACTTGTATTTTATATTTATAATATTAACTATTATAAACCACTCTCGTGATCCATAAATTTAGTAATGAATTTTCACATTAACATTAATAAGTTGACTTCATTTGCCTTGTATTCAACTTGTATTGTCCTTGTAATCAAGAGTAATCAAGATATACTACTGTTACGTTTGTACTTGTAACCAAAATTAGTACTACAACCTACAAGGTTAAATTGACATGTAAATCAAAATTTTACATTTCTCAATCAACTTCGTTTGCAATCTGTCTGGAACTTGTACTTCTCTCCACCCCTCTAATGCAAAATTTCAAAAATCAAGAAATATAAATTCACAACGTGGAATAAAAATATATTGTTATAACCAGTACCTGAGACAAGACACGGAGTAAAGAAAATGATTCTCACATTATCTCCACAATAATAATTTTATGCTCCTCATCTATCTCAATTATATCTGAATGTTCAAAAAATAATTAAATAGGAAAAATAATATAATGCAAATCAAAATATAACAAACTTAATCATTAACAAATTTCATACCTACTTCAATCTGTTCAAGTTCTTCTAAACTCTCCAAATTGATAGTTGTACGATATTTCTGTATCCAATCTTGAGCACAAATAATAGCTTTCACCATTTTCGAATTTAAAGAACTGCAGAAAGAATCCAGAATCCTACCTCCTAAGCTAGATGCTGAGCTCCTCTCGAGCCATTAAAGCAAGGGTAGGAAATCTAGAGCAATTCAATCTCCACCAATTTAGAATGTCAAAATTACTGTCCTTCTTGTCACACCTTATCTCATTCAGATAAATATCCAATTCACTCTTGCTGGCAACTGTATCATCATCATCAACAAAAGCATCTACCAATGAGGTAGCATCTACATAATCAACCCTCATCTCATCCACCTCTTAATCTCTTATCACTGTTTCCTTACGCAACATTGTTGGACTATAAGCTTTAAACATGAGATGCAAGACCCTAAGAACTTTCATTTTCAACTTAACAGCATCACTCCCAAAAGTCTTATCAATAATCACATCAACATCCCTCAACTTAAATGTAGGGTCTAAAACCAAAGCTATGAAAATAAAGATGTTCAATTGCTTAATGTTGGACCAATACTTGTCATACTTTTCTTTCATCTTATAGCCATAGCTTTGATACCTTCATTATCACTATCTTTCATCTTCGTAATGAAAGCATTCATTCTAGCAATATGCTACAAAGATTCATTCCCAGTAACATAGAAAGATCCAGATTATGCAACTGTTGTATCATAAAAAATCTTCAAGAAAGGCAATAAACTGGAAACAAATATCCAATCCTCATTAATAGGCATCTTGGATGGAGTCGGTGGGTTCATAACCGGATTCATATCAAGCACAAAGATGGAGTCCATATTCTTCATTAATTCAAAAGCATGTTGAAATTTAATAGCTGCCAATAACATTAGATATGTTGGATTCCACCTAGTTTCAACATCTAAGCAAAGCAAACTCTTGCTTTCTATCTTTGCTAAACCAACAAATGTTTTAAACCTTTCAAATCTGGATGGTGAGGACCTCACATATCTCACAGCAACCCTAATTCTAACTATGTGCGCATTGTAATCTTTCAAACCCTCTTTCACAATTAAGTTCACAATGTGCGCAACACATCTCATATGTAGATACTTACCATCCAAAACAGCTCCATTTCGACTATTAAGTATTTTAACAAAGGCTGTCATACCAGTATCATTAGAGCTAGCATTATCTACGGTAACAGTAAGAACCTTACGAATACCCCAATTAATCAAGCACTGCTCTAGTGTTAATCCAATGACACTACCTTTGTGGCTGACTATTGGAGAAAAATTAATGATCTTTTTATGTAGCCTCCAATCGTCAGAAATAAAATGAGCCGTCACGCACAAATAGGTCAAATTTTGAATTGATGTCCAAGTGTCAGTAGTAAGGCAAACAGACAAAGATAAATGTTCAAAAACTTGCTTCAATTTACTTTTTTCTTCCAAAAACACCTTGTAACAATCTCTAGCTACTGTGGAGCGTCAGGGCATTTAAACTTAGGTTGAAGCTCATAAGCAAACTCAATAAACCCTTCTTTCTCAACAAATCTAAAAGCTAATTCGTCTTTCAAAATCATCTTAGTAAGTGCCTTTCTACATCTATCTTGATCAAAACTAAAATTAGGGGTCGGTTGCGTTTTGGTCAATTTTCCTCCTTTAGAACAATTCTCTTTCATCTTTTCCCTTATCTCAATATTGTGAGGATGTTTCTTGCACCTCTGAATGTGTTTTTGCAATGCAGTAGTATCATTCTTAGTAGGACACTTCATGAGTCTATCACAGTAAATACAAGCAGCTCGTTTATCCTCTTTAGTATACCCATCTATAACACTGAAATGATCCCACACCCATGATGTCCCCGCAGTAGTATTTACCTGAGCTCTTGCACGCTTGCCCCTTTGTGTATTAGCCGTGGGTTGTGGATTGTTTAAGGAAGGAGGATCCATTATAAAAGCACGTGACTCTGCTTCACTATCACCATACAATGTGGTGTAAATATCTCCAATTTCTGACATCTGAAAAAAAAATTAAAAATTGACAAGTCAAAACTATAACATAAATTGTTAAGTGTTGAACTGAAAAATCATATCTTCTATTAACCATCTATAAATCTACTAGTTTTTCAGTCTACTTTTTCTTAAAAGCTAAACAAGTTATTAAACTTTGACTCACAAGAATAATATAAACCAAGGTTCTCATTAATGGTCAGAATTTGAACAACAAAAAAAAATTAAAAATGAGACTGCTATATAGTGAATTGCGATGTTTCTTCTGTATGAACATAAGGCTTCTATAAGCTGAGCTGTCAAGGCATCTTATTAATGGTCAGAATTTAATTTTTCACCCATTTTTTCCCCCATCCAAGATACAAACTGCAAAAGCACTAAATCAAGAAATTTTAACTGTAGACAATATATATAAACTAGCATAGTTTATAATCATGTAACTAAAAGCACATGATACATTTAGGTTACATCAACCAAAGATTGGCCAGAAAACAGACTTTTCCGGCACTGCTACTGGTAGTGCGAAAATTGCACTCTGTGGATAGGCTAGCATATAAGTTTGTAAAGACACAAATCAAAAAATGAGAAAAATGCTAAAGAAGATAAACAATAAAGGGGAAAATATAATATTCCAGAGAACTCTTTCCAACTTTATTATTCCAAGAGATACTTCTAAAAGAAATATCAATGACAACATACCTGTGGGGTCAGATATCAGTGATACTGCATTTACAGCTAGTTCATTCACGGAATATCCTGCTGATAGCTCAGAAAAATGTTGTGATTTTGCAAATTTCGACTGTTACAACCGTGTCCGATTCTGCTCAGAATGAAGACATCTTGCAGCACAACCGGTTGTGATGGTAATATTCATTCATTATATCGCTCTATTATTTGTCCATTTACTTGAGTTGTTGTTTTGGTTTGACCATTCAACTTGAAAATTAGTTTTTTAAATGGTTTCAAAGTTAGGTTTTGAAAACATCTTGTCTACTTTCAGTTAACGCACATGAAAAAATATGTGTATATATAATTGGGTGAAATGTATGAAACATCACTTAATTATTGACTTTTGCAAAAAATGATAATTTTTTTCAAAATTCTCTTTTTTAGACACCCATCTTTCATTTCGCTCAAAAATCAACACTCTGTTAGACTGCACCGTTAATTTGGTTACTTTGTTTGTCCCTTAACTTGGCCAAAAATAGTTCAGATGTTACTTGAATATGAATTTAATTAGGACCATTAATTTAAAATATATATATGTCAGACTTTTCAGGAGATTTTCTTTTAATTCCGCCACTGCTTCGTGTCTAGCTAGATCTGTTTAATTAATTCGGTTGGAGACTGACAATGTTTATTGTTTTTGGTACAGAACATCTGTGACACCCCACCTCGATCCCCCTTTAGGAGCCATTCCTAAGGGCAGTCGACTAGGCGTCATCAGGGCTCTCGCCCGCAGTAACGGTACAGTAAATCTTGTGATAACACAATATTCCATAAATAAATTAAATAGAAATGAATTAACAGTATACTAAGTTCAAACGAAACGAAATAATATCTACTCCTTTATAAATATAAATATAAAAGAGTTTAACTCCTAATTACTCGAGTTGTAAAGGCGTGTCCTACTCGTGAATGGCGGCGTCTGCTCCTTTAGTCGAGTATCTTCCTGATCAGGTGCGGTGACCCACTCCACCTAAAGCCAACCTAGAAAATAGTATTTTTGTTTTTGTGAGCTGGAAAGCCCAGTGAAAAATCTTGGTTGACAATCAGTTGAGAAAATGTTCTTGCTTGAAAACATTAGTTTTGGAAACCAGTGTAACCATAACTTTTCAAACCACAAAATCAGTAATGCAATGCAACAAGCACTTCAGTAAGCAGTCAAGTATAAGGATACATGTGAGGTCGTCGAAGGTGTCCTTTTATAGATATAAGGACAGGGTCCCCGACAAACACTCTCAGTTCTTCAGTTCCACATATCCAACACAGTATATCAGTATAGCAGGCTCAGTAGTGGTATATCTCGAGATAATCTGCAGTACCCACGGCGTCTAGCCAAGCGATCAGGCCCAACGCCGACCTTGCCAGTTCGAACCACGGGGTTGGGATCCCAATGTCACCGGAACGATAAAGTATGCTTCCGGCGACCAGTAATGGCATGGAGTAACACAGCAATTCCAATAAAAGTGACCGGGCGATAAAGTACGGCCCCGATCGCGCAAACAATCAAAAAGCCAAAACACAAACAGAGCAGTAAATAGTAAATATGCATGAGAAATTTTGAGAACACAGCAAATGAAAATATTTAAATTTCAAAATTTCAATAAAAGGGAAATTTTTAGATTTAAAAATCCCAGCAAAGGAAAATATTTTAATTTTGAAACCTAAGTGACCCGGTCAATCCCGATCTGTATATATTTATCTAAGATTCAACTATAATGAGGCTTCATTGCTCCACTTTGTGTCAACCATTTGGGGCCATTTTCGTCCGGAAAGAAGAAAGTTTGAGCCACTCAAGCTTCAGCGTCCAACGCCCAAGAAAAAATTCGCGCGCCCCTTTATTTATCCATACGTGGCATCCGGTTGTTGGATGGAGACTTCAATGTGGGGTATTTCGCCTTTGATCAAAACGACGTCGTTTTGACCTTGTGTAGACCAAAACGACGACGTTTTCCCTTCTACTTCCAAAATCGCTTCTTCTCTTCCATCGGCTCCAAGGCACTTTTTGTGGAGGGGTACGAGCCGTCAGAAATTTTCAATTGCTCTTCTTCCTTCTTCTCGTCTCTCTTGTCGGTTCGAAGAAGACGACACCATCAAACAGCTGCAACCCCTTTTCTTAGGTACACCTTTTGCTTTTTCCTTTCTTTTTTGACCGATTGTTGTTTTCCATCATCTTTTCCCACTTTTCTTTTCCCACTTTTCTTTACTTTGTTCCTTCTTTTACGGCCGATTGTTGTTTTCCATCGTCTTTTCCCACTTTTCTTTACTTTGTTCCTTCTTTTACGGAATTACAACCCCTTTTCTTAGGTAACCCATTTTCCCGTTTCATCCTGCTTATCCAATTCGTAAGTTTTCTTTCTTTTTTGTTTCTCCTGGATTGATTAATTTCATATTTTCGCTTGAATATTCATGGAGTTCGGTATGAATTTGATTAAATAGATCAAATTGAGTTGTGCATGCCATTGGAAACAATGCGAGATTATCTTGATTTTGATGGATTGTATTTGCGAGGTCTTCATTTTGTGGGTTTTTTGCAATTTTTTTTGCTTATTTGCTCGAAAGACTGTATTTTGATGGCGTTTTTGTGGAAATTTAATTGTTTGGGAACTTTTCTGGGCTTATTTATTGGTCTCATTTTCTCGAATTTAAGCGTTCTAAGATCCAGGAAGAAATGTTTGAGGACAGGTCTTGCTTGGTTTCTAGGGACTACCCGAGAACCTGTGATCTTGAAGGTAGCTGGGGCTGCATGACTTACAGGCTAGAAAAGATTGAGGTACAGCATGGGAAGCGACCGCTGGAGAACGATGGGGAAGAAGAAGCAACTGCTAGGAAGCGTTCTAAGCAATCGGATGTGGAAGAAAGTTTAGAAACATCTCTTGGCTTGTATTAATGATGAGAATTATTTTTTCAGTTTGTTACTGTCAGGTGAACTTCTATCTAACTTTTGTATTTGATACTTCACTATAGAATTATGTCTCTTGCGTTGAGTTGATACATATTTGCACATTGGCTCCTAAAACTCATTCTCAGTGACAACTCTCAAACTTTTACAGCAATGCAATCAAGTTTACCCATGAGGGGAAAGTTGGTATAAAGCTTTATGTGGTCTCCGCCTATTGAAACAATACAAGCAACTCATGGGCAGAATCAGTCCAGAAAATTAGAAAATATAAAGAGACGGGACAAATGCTTATCACCTACTCAGAGTTTCCAGCTTGAAAATGAATCTTGTCTGAAGAAAGACACAGGAGGAAGTTATGAAAATCATGATGACCCAAGGAAGTTTTGTCTTCATCCGCATTGCTAACTTCAGACGAGAAAGGTCATATTTTTATCTTGCATTTCAATTTTTTCGTCTGTTGCTGTTGTTTCATTGGTGTCCGGGTTTTTTTTTTTAGGTAGAGAAGAAAGATTTTTACCACATTGCTAACTTCATCCGCATTGCTTTCTTATGTTTACTTAAACATTTCCACAAGAAGGAGAATTTTGTAGAAAGTATAGCACAGAAGGGGGGGTGATAATTTTTCATCCAGAGTTAATTAGACTTGTCTACATGGAGAACCGCGTAGCACCCCTCTGATTAACCTTACTGCATCCAAGTCACCTTGCATTTCGTGGTTGAGCTAAAATAAGATATTAAAAGCATTGATGCTCCACTGATATTTGAGATGTTTGGGTTGCTTTTTCAGCTGTCTTTTATTTTTTATTCTTTTGAGAGGGATTTACTCATGTTGCTCTTCCAATTTGGCAACCAATCTGGCTCCCCTAAGACTCCTGGGATCGGAGGCCTGGGACAGTATAATACTTTACCACTAGGCTAAACTACTGGCCCTCAAGGTTGACTTGATATTGGGGGATTAACTTAGCTGAACAGTTGTGATGGATATATATAGTTTAGTTGCATTCAATTGATTTTGAGGTAGTTTCAGGATTCAGTTGTGATGGTTATTTGAGGTAGTATAATTATTTTTGCCCTCTTTTAAGTTTGCTGACCACTGTGGCAATGAATTGCAGCTCAAGACATAGTTTCCTAAAGCAAAAGAGAGACTCAACAATGACGATGTCAAAAATCCAAAGAAGAAAGCCAAAATTTAGAAAAATACAAATCTGTTTGATCAGTGTTGCTCCTGCATTTTTATTACTGGTGCAGGCTTAGAAGAATAATAGGAATGCGCAGCCAAGACAAAAAAAACAAACACGTGAAAGGGCTGCAAGGCAAATTTGCAAGGAGGATGAAGAGATTAATAATGCTTATACAGAATGGACAAAGCAGAATGGACAAAGCAGCTGCTCTTAGAACTCAGAGGATGACTCTAATGCTTCTCAGGAATTCAACGACAGAAGAGCTTCTCAGGAATCCAATAGACGGATGCATTATGTGTACTCTATTAAAATATCACACCAAGCATCCGTCTATTTCTTTAGTTTGTTTTCAGTTATGTTTGCAACTTTTCAGTTATGTTTTTATTTTGTAAATTTTGTATTAATTTATTATAAAGGTTTTTTTTATCAAAACTAATTATAATCTCAAACACATATCTTGTATCAGGATGGAGGCGCGCAGCGCCGCTGAATCCCCCTAGTATATACTATATATGTACATAGTGCGCTGACCTCTCTCCGGTAAAGCCTGCATTTTAAATGTTCCCAAAACATTAGCCTTTACATTACATATTCTCTGCATTACATGCGTACCAATATGTTAAGTTTGCATCCATTGGTGCACAGATATAAATCTTATACATGCATGTGCATCAACCCCAGCCTAGCTATTATTATATCTAGTTAGTATTATACTCCCTAAGCACTCCCTCACCATTTCTCTTCCCTCTGTTCCCCCAAATGCTTTAACATTCTATTATATATCTATTCTATATAATATAAATTAATATAAATTTGATATTAAATTGACACGTGGCTGACATATAGACTTAACATTTAATTATGTTAATGTTGATAAGGTTGTCACATAATCACATAATTATTTTCAAATGCCACATAACTGCCACATTAATAAATAATTTAATTTAACTATTGATATGAATGCCACATAAGATTAACATTTAATAATTGTTTATTAAATACATAAATTTTATTTTATCTCATTGAACTAGATAATATTTTTCATTACCTCTTCAACTTCTTAAGTTATTTTTCCAAATTTCATATTAAATTAATCTTCAAATTTAAGAGCATTGGATTCTTTGTATTCTACTTTTCATATATATATATATATATAAAATATTCCATATTTTCTATAATTTAATATATATATATATATATAAAATATTCCATATTTTCTATAATTTAAGTGGAGTATATTTGTAGCCTATCAAATGTTTATAACGAAAAAAAGTTTATTTGTTATTAGCAAATGTAGCATTATTAATAAATAATTGTTTAAGTAAGACATGCTTATATTTATGTAATATATATATATATATATAATATTCCATATTTTCTATAATTTAAGTGGAGTATATTTGTAACCTATCAAATGTTTATAACGAAAAAAAGTTTATTTGTTATTAGCAAATGTAGCATTATTAATAAATAATTGTTTAAGTAAGACATGCTTATATTTATGTAATAGTGAGCGAACTAAAATTATTATCATTGCCATTTACTAATTTATTTTTTATTTATGACTTTTCATATACTATAAGTTTCAAATATCATTAAAAGCTATTGATTATATTATAATTATTTACATTGTTCACATCAACTTCCTTATTAATATACTATTAGTAAATGATTAATTATATGAAAAGTCTTGGTGATCCTCACAAAAGAAAATAAATAGACACTTTATTTATCACTTTTCAATCTATATATATGTTCAGTTCATTGAAAAAAAAATCCACACAACTTTCTTATTGTTTAGATTCCTTATATGCATGTAGTCTAATTCACTTTAATGGTGATACTTTTTGTAATATATACATTCTTTTAAAACGTATTTTTTATATAGAGTAATTTCAAAATGCATATTTTTTCCTGAATTTTCTCAATTTCTTCAAATTTGCAGGTTTGTGCTACTCCAATGAAAAATAAGATTTCTCTATCCAACGTTATAAAATGTGTCCATGTTTACCTCTTCTAACAATGGAACTTCTCATGTGGTCGGCATCTACATACAACACACCTCGAATTCATTCAACAACTTAATTTTTTTTAGAGAAGAATAAGAAGAAGGCTAAAGAAGTTGACAGAAGCCAATCTGAGGATGTGAGAAAAAATGAAGAGAATAGAGTAGGCATTCCAATTCTATATTTGGGAAAAATTTGCAAGTGTTTGTGTGATATTTAACATATGTTTCTTGTTTTTAACTATGTATTTGTAATAAATCGATTAATATTTATAATTTATTTTATTCTTTTATATATGATCACATAATAATATTATTGGGCATTCACCGTACATTTCACTTCTAGTATATATATATACACAGAATGCAACCCTCCTCGGCTCCTCCCCATTATCGCGAATCGGGATTCGACTTCCCGCGAGGAAGTTTTAATCAGCCATACACCATTAACACTCTATTGAATTCCTCCCCCTAAAGTGAGAGTATCTGCGTAGGTTCATTTGGCTAAGTACTTCTAATCTGAGTTATTCTCCTGACCATTTAGGTGCTGAGATCGGGCATGCTCGGTTCCACCGATGCAACCAAGAGCCAACAATAAACCATTAACACTACCAAGCCTTGCACTCATAGTTTATCTATTTTACATGAAGTCCTAATCAGAAAACAGAGCATAATTAAGCAACCTCACAGACTCAGAGTACGTGTTTTATAATGAGAAAGGAAATACAAGATATGATTCAATGGAATAAGGTTCAAATGTTGCTCTGCAAAAAAAGTTTACAATTTTATCTATGTTCCAACAACTATTTGGGTATGATCGGTGGGAATGACAATGGCAATGGTTTTGATTGCAGGGTGGAATGGAATGACAATGGCAATGGTTTTGATTGCAGGGTGGAATGGGAATGAAACCCACCAGGGGAGGTAAATTTCACTCAAGTCTAATTATTTGGATATGATTCTTAAAATCTCAGTCCCAAACTCACCAACCAAACAACCAGATTTTTTATGATTCCTGTTGAAAACCGTGAGTTAATAGGTAATAATCTAGTGTAATTAGGACTCCAGAAACATTACCTTAAACCATTTGTAGATAAATATGGTTTATAGTAATTGTCTAGGATTAGGAGACCAAGAGGAATTAGGAAACCAATCAGTCCTGTTCTGAATTGGTTTCCATCGTTATTTCTTTCCTTTTCCTAGTTTGTGTAGGTTCAGCTCTTTGGCTATATAAGAGACCAAAGAGCTGTGATGTATTTTATCCGGTTGAATCAGTAAATTCTACATGGTATCAGAGCCTAGGTTTTAACCCTAGAAAATTACGATGGTGGAGTCAGGGTCAATCTCAGAATCTTCAAGAACAAAGTCTGAAGAAACCGGTACCAATTCATCCACTACCACTGCTGAATCCCAAACCAACTTCCAAATCACTCCTCATAAATTGACTGGAAAAAATTACCCTGAATGGGCCCAGACAGTTAGGATGGTGATCGGTGGGAAAGGGATGTTGGGATATCTCAATGGAGCGATACCAGCACTGGCAGAAATTGATCCCAAGTTTACGTCTTGGTCTCAGGCAAATTGCATGGTAACAGGGTGGTTAATCAATGCAATGGAAGCCAATATTGCTAAATCCTTTATGTTCCTTCCCACAGCCCGGGATATGTGGGAAGCAATTAGAGACACTTATTCAGACTTGGAGGATGATTCCCAATTGTTCGAGTTGAATAGTCGCTTGTGGAATATGAAGCAAGGAAGCAAGGAGGTTACAATATACTACAATGAGATGATGGCCATCTTCCAGGAATTAGATCTGTTTGAAATCGAAACCTGGAAAGACCCTCAAGATAGTATTTTGTACAAGTCCAAAGTTAATCGATTCAGGGTCTATTGTTTCCTGAATGGACTTAATCCAGAACTGGATGAAGTTAGAGGTAGGATTCTGGGCCGCAAACCTCTATCATCACTGCGAGAGGTCTTTTCTGAAGTTCGGAGGGAAGAAGCTCGAAAAAGGGTCATGCTTCCCAGTGAGCACAAAACTGAAGTAGAAGGATCTTCCCTAGTGGTCCACAAAACTGAGGAGAAACAAGGAAGAGAGAGACCTTGGTGTGACCATTGTAAAAAGGCATGGCACACCAAAGAAACCTGCTGGAAAATCCATGGAAAACCTGCGAATTTGAAGAAGAAGCAGGGATCAAAGCCAGGAGGTGAAGGGCATGCTCTCCAAGTCCTCAATGTTGACTCAGGAACCCACACAACACCTCTTACTTTTTCCAAAGAGTAGTTCGAACAACTTCAGAAGCTACTCCAATCCCAATCCATAGGAAGTCAGTCTAACCCTTCTACTGCTTTGGCCAAGTCAGGTAAAATTCCAATTGGGACAATTGCTTGTACCAAATCCAATGGTTCTTGAATATTAGATTCAGGAGCCTCTGATCACATGACTGGCACTTCAAGTTTTTTCCTATCTTATAGACCTTATGCAGGAAACACCAAAGTTAAGATTGCTGATGGTTCTTATGCCACAGTGGCTGGAACCGGACCTGTTTCGTTGTCTCCCAATTTAACTCTTAAAGATGTCCTCCATGTTCCTTCCTTGTCATATAATCTTTTGTCCATTAGCAAATTCACTAAAGATCATTGTTGTTCTGCTAATTTCTGTTCCTCTAAATGCATTTTTCAGGATCTCACATCGGGGAAGATGATTGGGGATGCTGATGAGGATGGTGGACTGTACCTCCTAAACACCAAATCTTTGAGTTCACTAGACCAGAAAAGGTGTTTCACTTCTATTAAGGCTTTAGATGATAAACCTCTGTTATGGCACTATAGATTAGGTCATCCAAGTTTTCAGTATTTAAAGAAGTTGTTTCCAGATTTATATTATAATAAAGCAGTTTATGATTTTAACTGTGAGATTTGTGAATTGGCCAAACACCATAGATCCAAGTTTTCACCCCAACCCTATAAACAGTCGGCTCCCTTCACACTAATTCATAGTGATGTTTGGGGACCCTCTAAAATTGCTACTTTGTCAGGAAAAAGGTGGTTTGTAACATTCACTGATGATCATACACGTGTAACTTGGGTTTTCTTGTTAAAAGATAAATCAGAAGTTGCCACGATGTTCAAAAATTTTTGTGCAATGATTCAAAACCAATTTCAAACAAAAATCAAGATTTTCAGAAGTGATAATGGAAAAGAATTTTTTAACAAAGTATTGGGGGATTTTTTCTCTGAACAGGGTATTATTCACCAAAGTTCTTGTAACTATACCCCCCAACAAAATGGAGTAGCCGAGCGAAAAAATAGACATCTTTTAGAAATGGCCAGAGCACTTAGGTTTACAACCAAAGTACCTCAATTTTTGTGGGGAGAAGCTGTGTTAACAACAGCCTATTTGATCAATCGGCTGCCAACCAGAACCCTAGCTTTCAAAACTCCAATTCAGGTTTTAAACAAAATTTTTCCAAACTCACGGTTACTACAGTCACTTCCTTTGAAAATTTTTGGCAGTACAGTATTTGTTCACAATTTCACTCCAACAAAATCCAAACATGATCCGAAAGCCCATAAATGTATTTTTATTGGTTATGCAATGAACCAAAAAGGTTATAAATGTTTTGATCCTGTGTTAAAAAGAGTTTTTGTGTCTATGGATGTAACCTTCCTAGAAGGCACATCCTATTACAGCAATCCTCCACTTCAGGGGGAGTCTCAACCTGAACCAAGAAAAGGTGAAGGTGAAGATGCTGTATCTGAATTACTTCTGTTTGATCCACCTGCACCACTCGTAGTGGAGGACAGATCAAATAGAAGTGATGCAGAGTCGAAACAAGTTTTTTCAGAATCATTTGAACCTAAAATAGATGAGAAACGCTATAAAGGATTTGTGTACACACGGAGGAAGGACAGTCACTTGCCTCCTAATTCGCATCAGCAAACATCTTCTCAGAGGGTAAATCATGGAGATCAGAACACCAATTCTGAGCAATCTGCTCCTACAGGTAAGCCTGAATCTCTTAGTTTAGCTACACCTAATCTAGCTAACCCATAACCTTCTGGTGATGATGACCTGCACTTACCCATTGCTCATCGAAAGGGAGTAAGATCATGCACCACAAACCACCCTCTAGCTCAGTTTGTTTCTTATACTAACCTATCTCCTAGTTTTTCTGCCTTGGTCTCACAAATCTCATCCATAACTGTTCCTAACAACATTCATGAGGCACTAAAGGTTCCAAATTGGAGGGATGCAGTATTGGAAGAAATGAGAGCTTTGAAAAAGAATTTTACATGGGAGATGGTAGATTTACCCCAAGGGAAGAGAACTGTGGGCTGCAAATGGGTCTTCACTGTTAAATACCATTCAGATGGGTCTCTAGAAAGATATAAAGCCCGGCTGGTAGCTAAGGGTTCACTCAAACATATGGTGTTGACTACTCAGAAACTTTCTCACCAGTAGCTAACGCCAACACCATAAGGATCCTCTTATCAATTGCAGCCAACCTCGACTGGCCACTAATGCAGTTAGATGTGAAGAATGCATTCCTTCATGGAGATCTCAAGGAAGAGGTGTACATGGATCCTCCTCCAGGATTCTCTGAAAAGGCTGGAGGTAAGGTGTGCAAACTGAAAAAATCCATATACGGGCTTAAGCAATCTCCGAGAGCATGGTTTGACAGGTTCACCAAGTTTGTCAAGACTCAGGGATATACACAAGGCCAATCTGATCACACCTTGTTTGTCCGAAGAAATAAAGGGAAAATATCAGTATTGATTGTGTATGTTGATGACATTATTGTCACTGGTGATGATGTTGAGGGGATGCAGAAATTGAAAAACAGCCTTGCCAAGGAATTTGAAATTAAAGACTTGGGAAAGCTGCAATACTTTCTAGGGATGGAGATAGCTAGATCAAAAGGAGGGATCATGGTGTCACAGAGGAAGTACACTCTCGACCTATTAACTGAAACTGGAATGATTGGCTGCAAGCCTTGTGACACTCCAATTGATGTGAATGTCAAACTGGGGGAGTTTAAAGATGGAATCCCAGCAGACACAGGAAGGTATCAACGGCTGGTCGGTAGATTGATCTACTTGGCTCACACTAGACCAGATATTTCTTTTGCTGTTAGCTTGATAAGTCAATTCATGCACTCTCCAAAAGGGGAACACATGGAGGCTGCATACAGAGTCCTGAGGTATCTCAAAGGATCTCCAGGAAAAGGGATATTTTTCAGAAAAAATGAAGACAGAAAGATGGAGGTATACACTGATGCTGACTGGGCTGGAAATGTTGTTGATAGAAGGTCTACCTCAGGGTATTGTTCATATCTGTGGGGGAATCTTGTCACTTGGAGAAGCAAGAAACAAGATGTGGTTGCTAGAAGCAGTGCAGAAGCTGAATTCAGGGCAATGGCGCTTGGAATTAAAGAGGCCTTATGGCTGAGACGGGTTCTAAAGGATCTACACCTAAAAGCTCAACTTCCTATAATGATGTATTGTGACAATAAATCAGCAATAAGTATTGCACACAATCCAGTACAGCATGATATGACGAAGCATATTGAGATAGATCAGAACTTCATCAAAGAGAAGATCGAGACAGGGATAATTTGCACTCCCTTTGTACCATCCACACAACAAATTGCAGATGTGTTGACTAAAGGGCTTGTGAAGAAATCATTTGAGGTTCAGATTGGCAAGTTGGGCATGATAGACATCTTTGCACCAACTTGAGGGGGAGTGTTGAAAACCGTGAGTTAATAGGTAATAACCTAGTGTAATTAGGACTCCAGAAACATTACCTTAAACCATTTGTAGATAAATATGGTTTATAGTAATTGTCTAGGATTAGGAGACCAAGAGGAATTAGGAAACCAATCAGTCCTGTTCTGAATTGGTTTCCATCGTTATTTCTTTCCTTTTCCTAGTTTGTGTAGGTTCAGCTCTTTGGCTATATAAGAGACCAAAGAGCTGTGATGTATTTTATCCGGTTGAATCAGTAAATTCTACAATTCCATTACTTCATTGCCAAACCCACCAACCAAACGCCCCCTAAGCTTTTGTTTTACATGGAATCGGCTATGTGAATTATATTTCGTTATCGGATACGTTAAAGCCTATTTATGTTTCAAGAGGTCATATTTTCATACCACTATAAATCACTAGCACAACATCATTTTAGCAGCCTGAATCCAAAAACTCATGTTAGACTTGACACAATCAACCAAATTTAACATAAAATTCCAAACTACATACAATCCTATGATTCTAAAAGCTCATCTCGCATAATTGAATCCGGCAAGACAGGCTGAATTAGCAAACACTATTGCACTATTCTTGTGCTCATAACGAAAATGAATAGCCTAAAACCTAAAAGTTAGCTCTGTCGGTAACGACAGAAAAAGATACCGAAGCTAACCAAAGATGCCGAAATCTTCAACCCTGCTGTATTGTGAGTGAAGAGTTTACGCAACGCATCTGAGTCTGGCAAAGGTCAAGTAGCCGGTATGACCTCTCCCTTCACCGGAAGGCCTCGCCGTGACTATGGTAGAACTAGATCCTTCTACTCCATTGCTTCCTTCACTGGGACGTTGCCTCCTCTTCCGTGACTTGTTAGAACCACCTGCATAGTTTTCCCAACTCTCCAATCTCTCTTCTCGAACTTCATATGATCGAAGAAGCACTTCAAATGTTCTGATGTCTTCACAAACATTGAACAGAAAATCAATACTAAATTTAAGGGGCATAAAGTAATCAACTCAACTGTAAACAGTAGTAAACTGCCCAACAGACAGTATGACTGTAAAACAAAGCAACTAGCGACAAACTTTACCAGTAAAACATGTTTTCAGGGTTTCACAAGACCGTTGTACTTGCTCGATGCAAGGTGAGAAGGAACACAACACTCCATCTTCTTTCAACATTTTCCCAGCGGAAGGAATGGCAAGCCATGGTTGAGGAAGGTCAAGAAATACTGAATCTACCTGCCCAGCAAATTTATCAGGGAAACCTTCACCTTGAATATCTCTGACTCCAACCGTGACTAGACTGGTTAATCCTGTCGTTTCGAAATCCTCCCTAAAGAAGAAATTACAATAACCAATTTCACTCAGCAAAGCATTCTCTGATAAAGAAAAAACAAACTATCAAAAAGTTCTCTTGATGTGTAGAACTTGCTAGATTATACAACCCTATTTTTACTACATGATAAAATATTTCAATTTAGTTTCCAAAATAAAATGAGTACCCTAGCAGTTTCAACTTCAAGAAAGATCAAATCCCAAGGAATTAACATGTTCCGTAAGCCAGCGTGTAGTGCAACGTATAAGTTAAACAGGCGTGAATTTTTCTAACTCATTACTTACCTAGCCAAAGAAGCCCTTTGTTCATGAAAATCAAAGGTGTAGACATGTCCTGTAGGTGCTACAGCTCTGGCAAGGGAGGTAGTTAAAGATCCACTTCCAGTTCCCGACTCAAGAACGATGCAACCAGGGGTAATCTCCAGATACATGATGACAAAGCTAATATCAGCAATATACAGAATCTGAGTTCTGTGGCTCAAGACCAGAGTCCATAACTCTGGAGTAGGAGCTAACAAGTAAACAAATCCGCCTTTGCTGCTGAACACTTTAGAGCCAAATGGTTTGCCTATCCAGTTATTGTGCTTAAACACACCAAAACGATTCTGAAGAACCCCAGTCTCACATACTTTAACGGCCTTCATTGTATCATGCCGCTCATATACAATAACCAAATCCCCAACGCTAATGAATCGATTGAAGGACAACTTTTTCCCAAGTTCCATTGGCAGCATTGTTCAAAATCAATACTGAATCGCTAAGGCCAAAATCTGCGACAAAACAAAAAAGGTTACAAAATTAGATAACAATAGAGCTCAGACAGAATGTTTTAATGCATTGAAGTGAGCAAAGCATGGTACATTTTTCTAACTTCACTTTTTTCTGCGAGAACCCTCATTATATTTTTTCTTGGATTACATTCCGAGCTACTTCATTGGTCACTCATTCAAAGTTACATGTAAAATTCATTCTCAACTGAAATAACAAGTAAAAGAAAGCAAACTTCATACTTAAGTATAACACAATCATTATTAACAAATAAAGATTGAAGCTTTCCAGTGGAAACAATAGTAGCATCTCAACTAAAATACATAGCTATAATTGCTTTAGAATTAAAAATAAATAAATTCATATAGAATCAGCTGCAACCATTTTGCTGCTTCTTCTTCTGTACTGTAGTCAAGAAATTCCAAGGCTCACAAAAGCAATGCAAGAAAGACATTGGTAAATTTCACTAATTAAGCCACGGGAGCATAGCTCAAAATTCAAATTTTTTCCATTATTTTCTCGATTTTCCTTGTTTCCATTGTCTAAAATTTATTCAACATTGAAGTGGGGTGACAAATCTGGGATTCAATAGAAAGCTAAAAGCTGCATAATTAGTCTTATCAGGCCACCAACCCAGAAATCAAGATCCACAAAATTCCATTCATCAAACTTAAAAGCCAAAATAGAAAAATAAAAACCTGGGAATGAATGCAGAGTAATCTGGGAAGACCCCTGATGCTACTTAACAAGCTGCCCCGGTTCTATGTTCTTACAAGTCCTTCTACGAAAAACCCAAAGAATGAAAGGAAGGGAAATATGTGGAGGATATGGTAGCGGAAACGGTGGTGGACCGGCGGGCTTGGAGCGGCGGCGGTTGCAAAGATGAGGAAAGCGAAGGAATTACTTTTTGGAATTAGCGAAGGGTGTCCCGTCGGCTTTGGTGGGTTTAAACGGTTAATTATTAAGGATTTGCTCTTTTAGGGATCAAGTTGGAAAAAAAAAAAAAAAAAATTTTGTTTGGGGAAAAATAATTTTGGGGGAAAATCTTTTATTATGCTATTTTTGAAAAAAAAATGTGAATAAAAATTTAGAGATAATTTTAAAATTTGAATTTTCTAGAAAATGAAGGAGTTTCTTTATGTAAATTTTTTAGAAAAAAGTGGTGATTTCCTGGGAATGAATGAAAAAGAACAGAGCAAGATGTTCTTTTGCATCCCTTTTCGTGAAAATTACCATTTTTTAGAACAAAAACTCTATTTAAATAAATATCTTCATATTTACAAAATTCAATTTTTAAATTTTAAATTTCTCTCTCCATCTTCACTCATATTTTTCAAAAAAAAAAAATAAAAATAAATCATTATAATTTTCTCCCTCTCTCTTACATAATTTCCCATAAAAGGTTTCCCTTAATTTTTTCTTTCTCCCAAACCAACAATTTTCTAATTTGGTCACTAAAATAACAGAGCCAGCCTGTTTAATGACCTCCAATACCTATTAAACTAACGATTTTAATTTAGGCCATGGCATGTTTGATAACACAACTTAATATTTAAAAATATTTAATTAGAAAATAATACTAACTTTTAATATGTTTAACAACGAAAATTCAAATCTCTTCATCGATTAAGTAGTACCACTTATTTCACTTAGAAAAAATTATCATAAAAGTCAATTTATTTTTATTTCTTAACGTTCTACGTAATATTTCTTTATTAGTTCATTTTCGAAATTATTTATTTTATTCATATTAATTTAACTAGGGTGAAATGTATGAAACATCACTTAATTATTGACTTTTGCAAAAAATGACACTTTTTTTCAAAATATTCTTTTTTAGACACCCATCTTTCATTTCGCTCAAAAATCAGCACTATGTTAGACTGCACCGTTAATGTGCTAACGGCTGAATTTTTCCAAGGGTAAAATTGTCAACTCACTTTAAATTTATTTGTTTTCTTCTCCTTATTCCCAAATCTG
The DNA here is from genome assembly GCA_016801395.1 of Leptodermis oblonga. Classification (NCBI taxonomy): domain Eukaryota; kingdom Viridiplantae; phylum Streptophyta; class Magnoliopsida; order Gentianales; family Rubiaceae; genus Leptodermis; species Leptodermis oblonga. The sequence continues at coordinate 10,931,407 of CM028759.1, forward strand.
AACCCAAACGCGCCTCCTCTCCTTCCCTTTCACCACCCAAATGAAGTCTTCTTCATCTTCTCTCTATCCTTTTCTCAACCGAAACCATGGCCAATTTTCTTCCAAAAAATTGAAATAATGTTCACCCTATTCTTGTCTCCAACACACACTCTCTATCTCTCCCTTTGCTTCTCTTTTTTATTTTGATTGAACAACCGTTGAAAAAGAAAACCAAAATTCTCAAAAAAAGAAAGGGGAAATCACGACCCATCACTGATTCCATCCTTGCACTCTCTTCCTCCATAACCATCTGCACCTACTATCCAAGAGGTCGGCGACTTGGGAAGGAAAGTCGAAGGAAGGTCGAAAATCCCAGATTTGAAGAACAACAAGGAGATTCGAGATTTGGGGAGGTATTCAGTCGACGAGTACAACAAGATCGTCTTCGAACCTTGCGGATTTGAGCAATCACAAACTTGATGCCTAGTTGACGAGTCAACGACAGCAGCCACGGCGTGAAGTCGAAGAAAACGAAGTCGAGTTTGATTTGTTTGAGGAGGGATTCGATTTCGGGTCGGGTCCTGTCCATGGCTAAGCGGAGCAGCGGTTGCAATTGAGAAGGAACGTCGGCGGTGGTTTCGGCGGCAGGAGGAAGCCCTTCAACGAGTGGAACTTCGAGCGGGAGGATTTGGATCAGGGTTGGGTGGAGATTGAATTGTTGTAATTTGGGTCGGGTTTTTGTGGGGTGGATGAAGAAGATTCTGTGGCCTCTGTCGACAAGCTTGTTTGACATATGAAGAAAAGCTATTCAGATCCCGTCGATGTGCCTCTTGTTTCAGATACAGCAAATCGACGTCGCCGACTTCCTCCGTCTTCTTCGCGCAACCACCGCTGACAACCTCCTTATTCAACCTTTTTTTTTTTGTTTTTCTTTTGTTTTCAGTTTTTGTGCTTGATTTTTGGTTCAGATCGTTTGCCTATTGGGTTCTTCTCAAAGAAGCTTTATGTTTGATGGCGAGCTTAATTTCTTCGGCGTTGTTTTTGTTTGGAGGCTACCGTAATTTAGTTTGAATTTGATTGTTTGGTTGTGCTCTGTTCTTGAAGTGTGTTCAATCACAAATTGCATGAATTCAATTTGTGTAAGTTTGTCTTTCGATGAAGCTGTGATCAATTTGAATTGAATGTTACTGTAAGAACATATAGTATAAAAGAAAAAAAAAACTTCCCTTTTGTTTTCTTATTGAACAAAAGAAAAAAAATATAAAAAAGGAGAGTTAATAATTATTAAAAAAGGATAAGAATAATAATTGATATTAATTATGAAAAGAAACAGTAATTAAAAGGTTAGTAATAATTTTTAAACATTGATAAAAATTATAATTATGGCAATAAATAAAAATAAGTAAATAAATAATAGTTAAAATAAAAATAAATTTATTAGATTGGACAAATATGTAATAATAAAGCAATTTGTGGTGAATATGTAAAAGTAATGAAAGATTAGGGGGTTATTTTATAAATATAATAAAATAATGAAAAGATAAGACAAAGAATAGATAATTGGACGATTTTACCTCTCCAATTTTTTGTCCGTCAGGGACTTCACGGTGCACATGGACGGAGTGCTGATTTTTGAGCAAAATGAAAGATGGGTGTCTAAAAAAGAGCATTTTGAATAAAAGTATCATTTTTTGCAAAAGGCAATAGTTAAGTGATATTTCATGCATTTCACCCATTTAACTATAAATATTTATGCGAATAAATTTTTTTTCGTTGTTAGCATACCACATTCTTAAAATAAAAAAAATTTTAAAAAAATCATCATAATACTTTTTGCTTCAAAATATAAGTCATTCCAGCTATTTGGACATTGTTCACAAGTAATTTTAAATTATCGATTTTATATATCAATTCACATATCGATTTTATATTCTACTGTTTCATAAAATTATCGGTTTCAAAATATAACTCTTTTTCAAAAACCTTTGGCTCCATTATATTTTTTTACTTTTTTTTTGACAAAAATGGTTTTTTTTAAAAAAATATTTTGTAAATATGCGAATAGATTAATTTTTTAATTCTTTATGATAATTAAGTAATTTTAATTGTTAAATTTTATATTTACTTGTCTTTTTATTCAAATTAAATAACTTTTAAACTAAAAATTGCTATAATATATATATAATTAGTAGAAAATAAAGCTATTAATAGATAAAAATACAAAAAATGATAAATATTAAATTTAAGCAAAAAAATAAAATAATTAAAAATTGATAATATTATAATAAAAATATGGGAGCACAGAAATGCTCACATTGGCCTTTGTAATACAATAATTGAACACTTATGGAAAAAGTATATTCTATTGTCGATTACTAAAGTTTTTTGTTTTTATGCACTTTTTCTATTGTACTGTTGATTTTATGTAATGCAATGTTTTTCTAGTATTAGGGAAAGAATGTGTGTTCTTTTTTAATATTTCAATTTTTAATAAACATTTTGGTGCATAAGTTGAGATTTAATTTCTTTATTTTTTTATTTTATGACAATAGTATAATATAAAATCATAATAAATTAACTTCACAATTTTTCTTATTATATTTACTTTGATAAATATAATTTATTTAATATTATTAACAATAACTACTTAAAAACATTTATGTAAGAAGATAACTAATACTAAAGTAATCTTCAGACTCTGCCGAGAGAAGTTACGGATATTGTTCGGATAGTAGTCTGCTAGGAGCTATGGACATCATACTGTAGAAATTTGTACGAAAGGGTAAGGAGTCACTGGATCGGATGCAATTAAGGGCTCGAAAACTCTTGTGGGAGCTGTTTGTGGATCACCCTCCCCAATATAATTCAGGGGCACCATTCTTGCTTGGGGCAGTTTTGCCCCGCTGGGCGTATCGGAAAAAGAAGGTGACGAATGTGGTAGAATGGAAAGGGCCACGGCATACTTAGTACAAGTTGAATGTGGAATGATCATCTCCCTGGAGAATCCAAGGACTGCGGGTGCAGAGCAGTTCTGTGGACTATAACTGGAGAGGTCGTATTTGCGGCTAGCGTACTCCTGGATCACGTGACAGCTTTTCAAGGTGAGGTTTTAGCCTTTTATATGGTATCATGACTTGCTGGCAGCTCGGACTTTCGGGCATGGAGATAGAAATGGATTCACAAGTACTGGAACATGCGACAAAAATAGGAAAGGGACCCTAGAATTCAGTGGCTACCTTATTCAAAGGGAACTCATCGACAATTGTTCTTTGCGGCACATCAACATGGAAGGAAACGCGGTATCAGATGCATTGGCCACATGAGCGAGTACTACAGGATTGACAACCCTTTACCTGATGAGAACTCTTCTCCAACAATTGAAGGGATTGGTGCTTCTAAATGCCATGAGCTTTCCTTATATTAGTGTAGATATGTTTTTTGAAGCATGGCTTGGTTGCATGTCCCCTGTTTGTAACAATTCACCTTTTGAAATAAGGGAAAAGGTTAAGGTGACCAGATTCGGCTCTTTCAAAAAAAGAAAGGGTAAATGTGCAGATTTGCCTCTAGCGTTTTGCTCAAGGTACGAATTTACCCTTAATCTTTATTTTGGCTAAAAAATACCCCTAACGCTAATAAATGTAGTGCAATATTGCCCTTAGCTCAAATGAAAATGCCACATATGATAATTAAATATGACATGGAATCCAATGGATGCCACATATTACTACATATCACCAAAACTCCACGTCATCACCGATTCACCATCTTCTTCCTCCTCCTCTCAACAGACAGATCTTCTTCAACTTCCCTTCTTCCTCCTCCTCTCAACAGCAAATCAATTCATTCCCATTTATTTTATTGAGAGCTCCTTGACCCAAATCCCCATAACAAAAAAGGGCTGGATAACAAATTTTCCGAAATCAATCGGAGTTTATGATGAGCTTATGCTTCGGCTCAATCCTAAAACCCTCAATTTCTATTTTCGAAGGGGATTGCCGATGAAGAATTCGAACCCATTCCGGGGACCTGCAGTTCGCTTTATTACCGAACCACATAAATTTCAGTTCTTGTAATGAGCATAGATATGCCAGGGCCCTTGATGAGGAAGTTGGAATTCTTTCTCTTGACAACACCGTTTCGCTTCGAAACCACACCCTTGAATTGATATTGATTGTTGATATTGATGCTGTGAGGCCGACGAGAAGGAAGATGCCGTGAATGATATTGATTGTTGATAATGGAGTCCCGATTGCTGTGGAGGAAGAGGAAAAAGTGCCGCAAAGACCTCCCAACACAGTCGAGAGAAAGAAACAATTTGAGAATGAGGATTCTGATGATAGGTACACTTTTAGAAACAGAAAAGAGGTAACAAATTATGGGTTTTTTTCTCTTTTTCCTATTCCAATTTCTATTTGGGAAAAGAAACGATTTTTATTAATTTGTTTGATGAACAATTGGCTTGTTAATGAGAAATCATTATTCATTAAAAAAAAAAAAAAATGAAGAACGGCAGTTGAAGGAGATCGATTTACTGTTGAGAGTAGGAAGAAGATGGCGATGACGTGGAGTTTTGGGTAGTAATATGTGGCATTCCTTAGATGCCATGTCATACTTAATTATTAAAAGTGGCCCCTCTATTTGACAAAAGAGTAATATTATATCATATTTACTAATATTATGGATATTTTTAAATCAAAATAAAAATTAAAGACAAATTCGCACCTTAAACAAAACGGTAGGGCAAATATGCCCCTTTACCCAAAAAAGAAATACTAAAGTAATAAAATAAAAATATTTAGAAACTATATTTGATTGGGCGAATTACATTTGCCTTCCCCAAAGTTTGGTAAACTTACAAATGAGGTTCATGTAGTTGGGAAAATTGCAAATACATTTTTGAAATATTCAAAAGTTTTTTGGTTCACTAACAGTGATCATAGCCACAGAGTCAAGTGATCAAATCTAAAGTTTATCTCATGATCATCATCAAGTGATTATAGCCACAGAGTACATTTCTTCAACAAACCTGGGCATCACATTCTCAGCCATAGTAATCCATGCTTCAATCCCACCACTGGACTTTGAATCAAACACAAACGCAATATTCTTCACAGGATAGCTCGTGCTCCCCAACCAAATCGGACTTCCCCAACCAAAATCCGCATCATACAGAGGAAATCCACACCAGCTGGAAAATCTAACGATATGCAGATCATCATTCAGGTATTTTCTGAATTCATCGAAGTTGCTTTTCGCGAATTCGTACCCATTTTCTCCCAGCAATTTACTGCAGAAGTTTCTGTCCATTTTCCCGATCGCGCTCCTTGTGATCCCCGCCAGGGCAACCCAGTCATCGCCTCCGCTTGCGACGGCGTAAGCCATCTGGAAAACGTTGCCGAATAGAGAATCGGGTAATGGCGGGTCGGATCTTCTCCTCAGATTCACCGGATGAAACGCGGCGGATTCGTCATCTTTTCCCAGCCCTTTTGTCACCATGCAACACTTCCATATGTAACCCGATACGACCTGGACCCGGGTCGGGTTTTCCGTTCCGGTGCTGCCCGGAGAGCGGTTCGCGATTACTCGAGACTTGAGTAATTCGATGGCATCGGAAGTGAATATGAACCTCTTCGTCTCCACTTTTTCCGGCGGCGGTTGTAACCCTTTGGAATTCGGGTCGGGTTTAAAATCGAGGGAGTTTCTAGGTGGGAAAAGCGATGCAGAGTTGAACAGGGGAACCGGGGACGCGGTGGCGGCCACCGCAGCCGCCTTGGCCGCCCAAGCCAACACAAACGAGCACAGCGTGCACCCGTCGGCAATCCGGTGGGATTGGCAGATTCCGATGGCGATTCCGCCGCAGTTGAAGAAATTAAGTTGAATCGCCATCAACTCATCCGCACTCACTAAGCACCCAACTGACCTGCAAGGAATCAGCTGGTCGATAATCCGAAAATCCGTGCGGCTCACAAGCTCTGAAAGATCGCCGTCGACTTGGGATTCAGAGTAGAAAACACCTTCGTCGTTGCAATCAATGGAAGAAGCCTGGTCTTTGTTCCTTCCAGCCATGGGGTAGAATTGAGAAAGGGTTTCTGATAGAGATTCCTTCAGGCATTTGGAGATTTCAGAGTGATTTTTGAAGTTTGTTGGTGGTGGGTAATAGAGAATGAGAGGTATGTAAGAGTGAGGAATCCTCTCGTCTATGAAAGAAAGCTTATATTCTCTGCAATTTAATGGAGTCGGCGAAGATGGCTTGATCAGCTCTGTGGATATCAGCTTAATCTTCATCTTTGGAGGATTGTTTCTGATCAGCTCTGTGCAGCTACTATTATAATATAGTACTGAATTGTTGGTGACAGTTTATTTTAATATGGGACGTCCAAATTTTTAAAGAAAATGTGAATAAAACATGTAAAAAAAAAAAATTTTTTGTTAAAAGGGTTTATGCATATGACGTGTGGGATGCTCTGTGCGCGGAGTCGCGGACGTTTGATCACAATTTACAAAGTGATACCCGTAAAAGAAAGAATCATACAAAGTAACATTTATAAGAAAAATAAAAACGAACACACGTCGATACATGAATGAGGAGAGAACCTTTTCAACACTTACATTGACTAAGATTTGAGAACTTCAAGTTCTTGAGAAGTGTATTATTAGTGCAAGATTTGCTCACACCCCTAGATGAGAAAGTGTATTGACAAATAGGGGATATGCAATGCATCTTTTTTTTTAAGGTAATTTTTTTTCTTCCTTTTAATAGATGTAATGACGTATGATACAAAATGAGATGAAGCTAGTAGTACTAAATTCATATGGGTAAATGATCAAAATTTTGTGAAATTATCATTATCCCAATAATGTTTTGAAACACTCTTTTTCCGTCGTTAAATGTTAAAAAAAATTAAGGTTTGTGTTCGATCATTCTTTCTAGTCATAGATAATGACACTAATCTGATCAAACCGAAGGGAGTTAATCAATAATCACTTATGTTATGTTAACACAAACTTCTAATAATATGTCCTTAAATTTTAAGAAAATTGTAAGGAGGTAATAGTAATATTGCAAAATTTGATGTTATGTGTGTGGTCTATCTTGGTCTTGTACATCTTTATCAAAACCAATCCACAAAAGTTGATAAATTGCAAAAACTAATGGCTATCTGAAAACCACATGTAGTACCATGTACTAATTTGGCTTGTTAATATTTTACACGACACAAGTTCGACACGATATTTTTAGGTTAGGGATAAGTTTTGGCGAGTTCGTGGGTTATATGGGTTGACCCATATAACAATAATAATTATACAGTTAAAATTATTGTTTATAATATAAACACTAGTAATTTATATTACAACACGAAAAGCTCAAAATATTCGTGGGTTAAATAAGTCGACACTCAAACAAAGAAATGATCATTACTCAAAAATTAAAGGAATAAGCTTAGGGTTGAAGAGTGTTGAAACAAAAATTCACCAATTTGAACCTGATTAATCAGATACGACACAAATTGTTACCTCTAGTCCCGTATCTCTAGTTCCGTATGAGATTAATCGGGGAAAAAATGTTTGAATTCTGACAATTTATTATGATCTACTAATGTATAATCCATTGACTTGGTCAAATATAGTCGTATGAAACCTTAATGGACAGATGTAACTTGGAAATTGGATCTATGCCCTAAATAACGTGGACAAACACTAGTTATACTGTACCACATGGCGGACAATATCGGATATGATTCCCGGCATTTTAAATTTTGAATTACTAGCTACTGAGTTAAACTAATTTTCTCCAATTTATTGATTTTTTTAATTTTGTTTTATTAATTATTACTCCCTCCGTTCCATTAGAAGGGTCTAGTTTCAAAGCATATACAATTTATTAAGGATTTCAAGGTACAATACACAAATTAGATAATTTGCCACCACTTATTCCATTAATATCCTTACATTTTAAGTGTGAAATAATTATGAACCATAGATTATTATATTAGTAAGGGTATGGGAAGTAAAAAAATTGAAAGTGAACTCTTCTACTGGAACAAAAAATATTTCTCAAATTGGACAATTCTAATGGAATAGAGGAGTATTATTTTTTGTAGTTTGCGTATATATTATTTTAAAAATTGGGCCTGTTATTTTTTTTTTTATGAGTTTTGAAAATAGGTTTCGAAAAGCTAGTTTTGAAAATAATTTTTGAATGTGAAAAGTGAATTGGAAATATAAAAATGTGTAATTAAAAGGTAAAAATATGTATTAGGAATAATAAGAAATTAGTATAATATTCAAATTACAAAAACATCTTTTTGAAAACATGGAGATGAACATACTTTTTTGAGATTGTTGTACCGTGTGACGACCTTATTTATGGCACAATGTCATAGTTTTTCAAAAAATGCGAGGCTCGTCCCTTTTTAATTTTTTTTTTTTTACCATTCCATCTTATTCTTCTTATTTTTAAGCTATATATTATTTTCGAAAGTAATATTTATAGTTTTAAAATTAAAACACATGATTCAGAAATTTAAATTCATACTTTTGAATATAAAACATGTACTTTGAATATAAAATTTTCATACTTTTGTTCATAATGACTACATTTTACAAAATCTAACTTTTGAAAGTAAGAAATTTACAAATTAAATTAATACGTAGCTAGAGTGAAGAGAGATAGAGATGGGAGCATATGGAGGCTGTTGTAACCACAAGAGAGTACTTAACAAATACTACTCCCTCTGTTCCATTAGAAGGGTCTAGTATTAGAAAATGGACGCTTCTAATTGAACAAAGGGAGTACTATTTACTATCGCTTTTTTTATTATTATTATATAATTTTACCCCTATAAAAGTAGAGATAAAAATTATGCAAAATCGATGAAAATTCAAAAAGGCAAAGTGTATAAAATTAAACCCTATAATAAGTACTTGGTGTGCATAAAAATAGCTAAAAGTCATTGGGCTTGACCTAATAAAAACAAAGAGAGCTTAAGTATAAAAAGCCCAAAAACAGGCTTAGGTCGGCATGTAGCTTAGTCAAACCGAGCTAGAGAAATAGCTTAGGTCGGTAAACAACTGAGATAACCGAGCTCGGGGAAAGCTTAGGTCGGAATAATGGTAACAATGACAGGATAGCTAGGTGACATTAAGGGGCGGGAATCCGGGACTGATTTCATGCAGGAGTTACTCACGGCAATAAACACAAAGGAGCCATAATGGTGAAGGAACCTTATCCGAGCCATAAACAGCAAAGGAGTTACAAAGGCATTCAAGTCGTCATTAAGTTGGAGGCAAATAAGGTGGGCATTCAAGACCGGGCCATAACACAAGCAAGAGACTAGGAAGGCATTCAAGTCATCATGAAGGAGGAGGAACATAAAGATAGCCATTATGGCAGTGACACGAAAAGGGGTAACCGACACAGCAAGGTGAGGCTATATAAACTTGCATTCTAGACTAATACGTATTTTTTACGCAATATCTTCGAGCTTGAGCACTCAATCAATACAGTTTACCTATATACTCTACTAAGGGGGCGCTTGACATAAATTTCTCAATGGAATGGCAATGGGAATGATTGAGGGGTCAATGGTAATGGAAATGATTAAGGAGTCAATTGTGCTTGGTTAAAATTGTGTAATGGGTATCATTGTGATTGATAATGCTTGGTTTAGCTCATCATTAGCAATGACAATCAGTTAAAATTCTAATTTTACCCTTTCAACTATATTAAGAAAATAACCAAAGTAAATTAATAAAGTTAGAGAGAAAAAATTAAAGGAAAAAGATAGAGAGAGAAAGTAAAATAATTGATGTAGAGATAGAAAGTGAAAATGTAGAGATAAAAAATTAAAGGATAAAATTAGAGAGAGAAAGTAAAATAATAGATGTAAAGTGAAGTAATAAAGTTAGAGAGAGAAAAAAATTTAGAGAGAGAAAGTGAAGTAATAAAATTAGTAAGAGAAAAACATTTAGAGAGAAAAAGTGAAGTAATAAAATTACAGAGAGGAAAACATTTAGAGAGAGAATGTGAACTAATAAAGTTATAGCGAGAAAAATATTTAGAGAGAGAAAGTGAATTAATAAAGTTAAAGAGATAAAAAATTTAGATAGAGAAAGTGAAGTAATAAAGTTAGAGAGAAAAATATTTAGAGAGAGAAAGTGAAGTAATAAAGTTAGAGAGAAAAATATTTAGACAGAGAAAGTAAAGTAATAAAGTTAAATAGAGAAAATTATTTAGAGAGAGAAAGTGAAGTAATAAAGTTACAGAGAGAAAAATATTTAGAGAGAGAAAGCGAAGTAATAAAGTTAGAGAGAGAGAAAAATTTAGAGATAGAAAGTGAAGTAATAAAGTTAGAGAGAGAAAACATTTAGAGAGAGAAAGTGAAGTAATAAAGTTAAATAGAGAAAAATATTTAGAGAGAGAAAGTGAAGTAATAAAGTTAGAGAGAGAAAAATATTTAGAGAGAGAAAGTGAAGTAATAAAGTTAGAGAGAGAAAAAAATTTAGAGATAGAAAGTGAAGTAATAAAGTTAGAGAGAGAAAAATATTTAGAGAGAGAAAGTGAAGTAATAAAGTTAGAGAGAGAAAAAAATTTAGAGATAGAAAGTGAAGTAATAAAGTTAGAGAGAGAAAAATATTTAGAGAGAGAAAGTGAAGTAATAAAGTTAGATAGAGAAAAATATTTAGAGAGAGAAAGTGAAGTAATAAAGTTAGAGAGAGAGAGAGAGAGAGAGAGAGAGAAAATTAGAGAGAGAAAGCGAAGTAATAAAGTTAGAGAGAGAAGTAATAAAGTTAGAAAGAGAAAGTGAAGTAATAAAGTTAGATAGAGAGAAAAATATTTAGAGAGAGAAAGTGAAGAATAAAGTTAGTAAAAGTAAGGGCATTTTCAGTAAAAAAAAAAAATAGAGCTACTACCTCCTCAATGGGGTTGGGTGAATACATAGAGGGGGGTATGTATTGGAATTAAGGTAGTGATTGAGGAATTTTGATTCTCATTACATCCAACCAAGCATCATCAATCGTATTCATTCCCAAGTGATTTCCAATACATACCCCTAATAAACCCAACCAAGCGCCCCCTAACTTGAGCGTCGGAGTGGAACAGGGGGGATAACCCTGCTTGTTTCTTTTTTCTTGTTCTCATTACTAGATTCATCAAGGAGACTATCAGTCCAAGCTATGACATCAACAATCCAACCTACACTGTCACCCTTCCACGCCCCAGTTTTCCATATCCGAGCTAAACCTTTAATATCTTCATCGGCCACCCAAAGCATCTAGATCCGGGTATTTTTACGTCACTTCACAGCCGAACGATAACATTAATATCTAAGTCATATCATCATCGATCCGGGCCATATCATCAAAGATCAAAGCCATAACATCAAAGATCAATGCTGTAACGTCAAAGATCCGGGCTATACATTCAAGGGGTCATTCTTGCATTCCGGGGTATCTTTCCTTGGGCAAATCGTGTTTCATCAGTACTCATTCTATTTTATTACAAAAGTCGACTTTATAATACTGAAAAATAATAGTAAGAAGTGAATTTTTCTAATCAAACAAATGAAGTATTACATTACACGACTTTTGCAATACCAGTTGGAGAACAAATGTGGGAGATTTTTACAATACAAGTCTAAAAGAACGGATGAGACTCTGTTGACTATGGGATACATACAAACATATGTGTAGAAGCAGAGACTCTGTTAGTTGGTTTGGGAAAATATCAGGAATTGGGTTTTGAGGTGGTCGAGGTAGGGAGTGATGCACAAGTAATGATAGCGGCGGTGAATGGAGAAGGCAACACCCCATGAAGAATTATGAGTCAAGTTAATCACCTTCGAGAAATTTTAGCACAAAGGCATTGAAAATTGAGACATGTATATTGAGAAGCAAACGGAGCAGCAGATTTCATGACAAAAAGTGACTGGTGATAGTCAGGATTTTTTTCCGCAGCACGTCAGACACTCCTTTGTAGCTCCAACAAATTTTGCAAGGAGAAAAGCTTCACATACCATATGTTAGGTTATCGTAATCTAAACTTTTATAGCACTAGCTTGTAATTTTCCCCCAATTCAAGGTGTTTGGATTATACTGTATATAAAAATTATGAATTTCACAAAACTTGACTTCCTTAAGTTTGATTTCAAATTCAAATTAAACTTTCGTTCTCATTCATTCATATTTAAATTTACTATTATACTCATTATATTCTTATTTCAACTAATAATACAAGTCTAGTGGAATGAATGAGGGAGACTTGAGTGAAAAAAATGTATGAGGTACAACCTGAAATATATAAAAGGATAATATCGTTTTCTTAAGTAAAATATACAATATTTAAACCAAAAAAAAAAAAAAGAGTAAAATATATACATACAAAATAGGGAATCATCATTTTCAACATTTGACAATTTGGGCCATAACAGGAACGAGTCATTCTTTTCTTTTTTTTCCCAGTCTATTAAGTGGCTGGACCCGAGGACACGAGGACCCTTTATTAAAAACGAAGGCAATTTGTCAAAAAAGATTCCAACATAGACATACACCTTACGTTAGAGGTACAAAAATGCAAGAATGCAAATGCAACTTATATAAACAAAACTCATATTCTAAAAGGAAAATTGACATTTTTAGCCCCTTATGTTTGGGCTTGTGGCTGTTTTGGTCCCTTTTGTTTGAACTGTGGCACTTTCAGTCCCTTAAGTTTGTTTCTTTGCCACAAATGGTCATTTTACCTGCTATCAAAGATTTAACATGTAATTTTAGACCTTTCTGAAGAATAAAACAAAATGGAATCATATTATAATAATTAAAATCATTAATAAATTTAGTAATTTAATTTTACAATATTTATTATCTTCTATTTAATTTTAGAATGATAAAAAAGAGTTTAGATCATATTATAATAATTAAAATGATTAATTAATTTAGTAAATTACTTTTGACAACATTTTTTCTGTTTAATTTTAGTTTTTTCCTTATTTTCAATGTATATATATTTTATTTTTTGATAACATTCATTTTTATTTTCACTTTAGTATTTTTCTTTTCCGTTCATTGTTAGTCAAAAATATTTTTACTCATTTTCATCCATTTTGTTTTCTTCTTCTTTCTTCTTTTTTTCCCCACTTTTACTTATTATTTTTTTTGTTTTCCTTTTATTTTCAGTTTTATGTTTTAATTTATAGTAAATTAATAATCTCAATGTAAGAAAATAAAATAAAAATAAGTAAGAGATGAAAAATAAAAATAAATAACTACTAAAAATAAAAGAAAAATGAAAGATTGAATAAAAGTATAAAATAATGGAATGGATGAAAATTGATGATAAAAGGTTAATATTATTAATAATAAAGGGAAAGAAGAAAACTAAAATTTCTAAAATTAAAAAAACAAAATGAATGCTGCATAATACTAAATTTATTAGTGATTTTAATTATTATAATATGACATTTTTTTTTTCTTCAAAAAGGTTTATAATTACCTGGTAAACCTTTAATAGCAGGTAAAAAGACCATTTGTACCAAACAAGCAAACATAAGGGACTAAAAATGTCACAGTCAAAACAAAAGGGACAAAAATAGCCACAAGCCCAAACATAAGGGACTAAAAATGCCATTTTTCCTATTCTAAAATAAGGAAAACTAGGCATAATGTACCACCTAGGGATTGGAAAATTGATTATTACATCTGTTTATTTTTTGTCATATTTGTGGTCCTAATACGTTTGCAATAGATGATTTTTTTTTTATATAAAAAAAATAAAATAAAATTGTGCCATAACATTTTCAGTAAATGCCAAGAATTGGACCACAGTAATTTGGATTACCATAAGGCCATAACTAACTTACTTCATCATGAAAGAAAAATGTTACTTTAAAAAATAATAAATAATGGTAAATAGATAATGGACCGAATGCTGAAGGTGCCGAGAGTTCCCGAGGTACTGTACAATGGGCCCCAGTGTTTCGTGTTCTGCTTTTGCCCTTGTCAGTGGAAATCCGCGTTGATCGAGAGTGTAAACAATCGCAATCCACATCAACCTATTTATTTTTCTCTCCTCCTCCTCCTCTCTCTCTCTCTCTCTCTTTCTCTCTCTCTCTCTCTCTCTTTCTCTCTCTCTTTTGTCTTCCTCTCTCGCTTTTGTTTCTTCCTCCCCCCCCCCCCCCCACCCCCCCCCACCCCCACCCCCCCACATCTTTTCTTTCCCTTGCTTTCCTCTCCCTCTCTCCAAGACTCCAACCGAACATGAGGGCAACCAAACATGAGGGGGGAGGCAATCAATGAAGCAATCGGGTGACACTCGATGATCGGTGTGATATTGATTTCTTTTTCGCTGGGTTTCATCGGGGTGTTGGTGGTGGATCGAATAAGTAGGGGAATGATGAATGTCAAGAAGCCATGGGAGAAATCAAAGAAGCATAATTTTTTTCTTCTGTTTTTTAATTTTTTTTTTGCATTATTGTTGGAAAATAATAATTAAACCAAACTTATTAATTAGGTAATTATATTTGTAGTAGGGTTTATTATTTGTCTGTTTCGTATTTGGTTTAGTGTTTATTTTGGGTAACCTATTTGTTTTAGGAAATAGTTTTGAATCAGATTTATGGTAGGATTCAGAGATAGTTTAGCTTATAAATAAAGGCATTGGGTGATCATCATAATCACAGAGATAGATACAAAGATACAGGAGAAACTAAATAGCCTTCGGGTTGTTTATCGACCAAGCTTCGGCTTTGGTGCGCAGCACAGATTGTTTGCACGTGGGTTTGTTTGTTGTTTGTTATTACAAAGAAGTTTTATTTCGCTATACGTTAATCTCTTTAATAGTATTTTGGATATATATTATTTTTATATCTTACAAGTGGTATTAAAGCCAGATTAAAAAGAAGAGCCACGGAAAAAGAAAAGCCTTGCAGCTGTTCTGTTTTGGAACGTCGAAGTTCATTGTGTTGCTTTAGGCACAAAGCTTTTGGTTATTAGCTTCCTCGGTTATGCGCGGAGACAAATCAATTGGAATTGGATTGATTTGTTTATTAGTCTTCATTGAATTGCGTGCGATTGATTAATCCCATATTAATTGCTTGCGGTGATTGATTATCGAAATTGTTATACGCAGTAACCGTTTTACTATTTATAGTAACATTCCCTTATGAAAAGTCTATTTTGCCCTTTAGCTAAAAGAAAAAATACCGCATAACATTTGATTTTATAGTCACGAGTACGATCCATATTACACGGTATGTAAATAACCTACACATTTTTTCGAATAAAGGCGAATTTTTGACCTATGAACGGGGTGAAATTTTACGAAAATACCGCCGGGAAAATACCGCCCACTGTGGGCGGTATTTCAGAAATACTGCCCACAGTGGGCGGTATTTCTGGGGTGAAATACCACCCAGCTGGGCGGTATTTCTGGGAAAATAGGCGGTATTTTCTGAAATATCGCCCACAAAGTGCGGTATTTTCCCAATGTTCCTGTGAATAGTGTGAAATTTTATGAAATTTTTTTTTTAATACTTAAGGGTAAAATAGACTTTTCACAAGGAAATGTTACTGGATTTAGTAAAATGGTTACTGCGTTTAGTATGCCTCTTGATTATTTGGCATTGTATTTGGTTGGTGAATTTCCTTGCGTTTTTGGACTTCAATTTCTTTTGATTGCTGCTCCTTGTTTATTTTGCGATCTACATCAATAATAGCACGTGTTAAAAATTTTGAGTTATTGGAGTAGTTAAAGATGTCTTCTTTACCTATCATTCAGAAGTGTTATGTTTTTGTCTTTGATGGCAAAAAGAAATATGAACTCTGGAGTCAACAGACGGAAGATTTCTTTAGAAGTATTGGAATATGGCACGTGATTAAGTCAGAGTTTGCAGAAAGCAAATAATCAAAGATAAATCAATATCAGGATCAACTGGCTCTGTATTAGTTAAGAACGAATGTTGAATTAGACGTATGCAGAAAATTCATGGATGCAAAGACAGCTAAGGAATTCTGAAAATTTTTAAAAGATTCCAATCGAGGAAATAGTAATGTCGTTCAAAGAGTCAAAATGCAAGAGTTAAGGAGATAATTCGAGTTGATAGAGAGATGAAGCCTGATGAAAGAGTCCAAGAATACATGGACAAGGTCAGATCCATCGTTAGTGAGATGAGAATCAACGGTGAGAAGATGACAGAAGAATAAATAGTGTCAAAAGTTCACTGCACGTTGACTTGGAAATTTCACAAAAAGAAGTTAGTTTTAGAAGTCACCAAGAATTTTCCTATGTTTGGTTACGACGACTTGGAATGTGAACTGGTGACTTATGAGATGTCTTTTACCCAACAAATTGCATATTACAAAAGAGAGTGTTGGTCTAAAAGTTTTGAAGACATAGAAGAGCATGCTGCAGTTGTTGATAATTTTTGTGATGTTCAAGCTGAAGCATTCGTGTTAATGGATAAGGAGTCTGATGAAGCATTGCTTGAAGTTGATGGTGAAAGTTTGGAGAATGGATCTTCCAGCGACAATACAGAGAGCCAAAATATCTTTGAGCAAGAATGTGTTGAGGAGGATGAAGACATTAAAAGTGTTGATTTGGTCAAAGAAGAAGAATAAATTATATGTGTCTCAGAACAAGAGGGAGATATTGAAATTAATGATCACGTAGATAAAAGTGATCATATGAGTGTTGAAAACTCTGTTAAACTGGAGTAGATCAACTGCAGTGAAGTCGACTCCTTATTTGAAGGAGAGTTCGACCAGGTTAAAAATGTGACAGTGGAGCCTTGGGTTTGCAAGGACATTGTTATATCTGAAGCCATTGATGAGATTAGCAATGTCGATGGAAAGCTCTGTTCTGAAGATGAATGGGTAGATTTCAGTGAGTTCTTTGACCAGATTGAGAAGTTTGATAAGGCTTTCTCAAAAATACAAGTTTGTGTTCACATTAAGTTTGAAGGAAATGCCTCAAATTTTCAAGGCTGTTATTTTGCAAGGTTGATCGCAATGTTCATGAGAAGATGAACTCAGTTGAAGAAGAATGCGTGGATATGAATAAATTCTTCAATAAAAATGAGTTTCCACAAAAGATACGTGGAAGATACAAAGGTGTCTCTGCGATGAGATTGAAAGCAGCGCTGAAAACCTACTGCAAGTTGGTTTCGCATGTTGTCTACACTACAAAAGAGATTTCAATGCAGATTCAAGCTCGTGATGGCGATGGACCTGCTTTGATCCAAGTTTGGTTTAAGGGAGGCTATGTTGGAAAATAATAATCAAACCAAACTTATTAATTAAGTAATTATATTTGTAGTAGGATTTGTTATTTGTCTGTTTCCTATTTGGTTTAGTGTTTGTTTTGGGTAACCTATTTGGTTAGGAAATAGTTCTGAATCAAATTTATGGTAGAATTCAGGGATAGTTTAGCCTATAAATAAAGGCATTGGGTGATATTGTAATCACAGAGAATTACAAAGTTAGATACAAATATACAGGAGAAACTGAATAGCTTTCGGATTGTTTCTCGACCAAGCTTGGGCTTTGGTGCTCCGCACAGATTGTGTGCGTGCGGGTTTGTTTATTGTTCGTTATTACAAAGAAGTTTTATTCCGCTATGCATTAATCTCTTTAATATTATTTTGGATATATATTATTTTTATATCCTACAATTATTCAGATTGTTTAAATTTTGGATTTTAGATCTATTTAGATCTGGTTTAAGTCTATCTTCTATGGATTTAGATTTGTTTTGAGGTTATGTATGATTTGCTGCCAGAATAAATTGTGGGTTAATGATCTTTGATGGACTACGGTGATGATGGTGGTGCACAGCGATGGCGTCGGAGATGGTGGCGGTGCACGGCGGCGGCGGCTGAAATGATGGGTGATGGTGGTAATGGTTGCAAAATAAATTACTCTTTCAATAGAGTCAATCTCTGACATGAGCAATAGCATCTGGCGAGGTCGGCACTACAAGTAACCATTTGGAGTGTCTCTCAATAAGGAGAGTTGTTAATGCAGATAGTAGTAAGTGAGAGGGTTATACAAATTATGCAGATATTAAATTGTATGCAGATGGTAGTAAGTGATGCTCTGTTTCTGTTGAATTATAAGCCTATTATTATTTTAGATCCACGAAGGTTGTATTGAATTAAATTTTATACTATATTGTTTGTTGTATTTGTTTGTATTGTTTGCTATCGTTATTTGTATTGTTTATTGGGTTGTTGTTCTCATATAGCATGCCCAGATCAAGAAGTGGGAGGGGGAGAAGAAAATTTCTCAGTACAAGTAGGAAAAATTTTCTATTAAATATTTGATACATTTCAAAAAATGATACATTTAAAGCAAATATTTGATACAAAGTTCATATTAAAATAATACATTTAGAATAAACATTTGATACAACGTTTATATTAAAATGGTATACCTGAAGCAAACATTTGATACAATAAATACAATTGTGGGAAAGATCAGAGGAGAATAAGAGAAGCAAGTGAAAAGAAAGGGAGAAGGAAGAGAATGAGTAGGAGAGAGAGGGAAGAGTGAGAAAGACGCGGAAAAAGGAGAGGCTTTTGTTTTTAGTTCATCCACGGAAGAGAGATGTTCCTTCTCCTTGAGGGTATTTAAGCAAGTGTATTTTTTTTACTAAGTACTATTTTATAATAAAGATTGTACTGATTTCAAAACTATTATATACTATTTTACTATAAATAATGTACTATTTGAAAAGAAACAAAAACAGTAAAAAAAATAAAAACTCAATTATCTTCATCAAGGGCATTTTCGTCTTTTGAACCGAGGCGTGTCAATGGACGCGCTCTGACGCGCCTCGGTCCTGGACCGATTCTGTCTAGAAAATGGCTCCCTGAATAAAAAGTGTCCACAGCAGATGATGAATTAATTCATGGACAAATATGGAGTTGTGATTTTCCATCATCGTCATCATTTTGGACCACAGTAATGAGTTGCCATTTTCTAAACAGAATCAGTCCAGGACCAAGGTGCGTCAGAGCGCGTCCACTGACGCGCCTTAATCCTAAAGACGAAAATACCCTTGATGTAGATAATTGAATTTTTTTTCTGTTTTGATTTCTTTTCAAATAGTACATTCTTTATAGTAAAACAGTACATAACAGTTTTAAAATCAATACAATCGTAAAATAGTACATAGTATAAAAAAAATACAGTTTTTTCTGTAAAAATAAAAATAATAGAAACAATACACTCTTTTATTTTGTAAAATAATACATAGTAGTCATATATATAAAACAGTACAGTGTAATATAAAAAAACAGTACAGACTTTATTGTAAAACAATACAGAGTAATTATATTGTAAATTAATTGTCCCAAACATTTGGACGAAAAATGAAAAGACAAAAAATACAAATTAATTGTCCCAAACATTTGGACGCTAATGAATCGATTGAAGGACAACTTTTTCCCAAGTTTCATTGGCAGCATTGTTCAAAATCAGTATTCAATCGCTAAGGCCAAAATGTGCGACAAAACAGAAAAAGGTTACAAAATTAGCTAACATGAGACAGAATGTTTTAATGCATTGAAGTGAGCAAAGCATGATACATTTTTCCAACTTCACTGTTTTTCTGTGAGAACCCTCATTATATTTTCGGAATTGATATTTGCAGCGACATTTTTGCGTGAAAAGACCGAAATGCCTTTGGGGTAAAAAAAAATTTAAAAAAATTTAAATTCTCCAATCTGCAAAATAATTTAAAAAAAAAAAAAATTCCAGAACCATCGCCGGTCGCCGGCGATGGTTTTGGTCTAAACCATCGCCGGGCAATGGTTTTCTACAAAACCATCGCCGGCGACCGGCGATGGTTTATATGGCGATGGTTTTCTACAAAACCATCGCCGGCGACCGGCGATGGTTCTGGAATTTTTTTTTTTTAAAAATTATTTTGCAGATTGGAATAAAATTTTTTTTTATGTAGTTTTATTAATTATTTTACTTGTATTATGTCCGAATTTATTAGTAGTTTTGTCAAAATTGTGAAATTTTTTACCGGAATGGGGAAGATCCACCCGGTGGTCGCTGCAAATATCAAAAATCTCAACTTAAAGGGATCCGCCCGGAATGGGGACCATCGCCTGGCGACGGTCCATCGCCGGGCGCCGGCGATGGTCCAAAACCATCGCCGTCGCCCGGCGATGGTTTTGGAGAAAACCATCACCGGGCGATGGTTTTCTCCAAGACCATCGCCGGGCGACGGTCCATCGCCGGGCGCCGGCGATGGTCCAAAACCATCGCCGTCGCCCGGCGATGGTCTTGGAGAAAACCATCGCTCGGCGATGGTTCTGGAATTTTTTTTTTTAATTTTTTAATAGTAGTAGACAGTAGGAATAGAAAATTTTAATTTTTTTTTCTCTAAGGGCATTTTAGTCTTTTTACAAAAAAATGTCGCTGCAAATATCGATTCCGTCGCTGCAAATATCATGCCCCTATATTTTTTTCTTGTCTTACATTCCAAGCTACTTCAATGGTCACTCATTCAAACTTACATGTAAAATTCATTCTCAACTGAAATAAAAAGTGAAAGGCAGCAAACTTCATACTTAAGTATTACACAATCATTATTAACAAATAAAGATTGAAGCTTTCCAGTGGAAACAATAGTAGCATCTCAACTGAAATACATAGTTATAATAGCTTTAGAATTACAAATAAATAAATTCATTTTAGAATCAGCTGCTACAATTTTGCTGCTTTCTCTTCTGTACTGTAGTCAAGAAATTCCAAGGCTCACACAAGCAATGCTAGAAAGAAACCAATATCACTAATTAAGCCACTGTCGCATAGCTCAAAATTCAATTTTTTTTCTCCTCATTTTCTCAATTTTCCTTGTTTCCATTGTCTAAAATTTATTCAACATTGAAGTGGGGTGACAAATCTGGGATTCAATAGAAAGCTAAAAGCTGCATTATTAGTCTCATCAGGCCACCAACCCAGAAATCAAAATACAAAAAATTTCATTCATCAAACTTAAAAAGCCAAAATAGAAAAATAAAAACCTGGAGTGAATGCAGAGTAATCTGGGAAGACCCCTGATGCTACTTAACAAGTAGCCCCAAATTCTATGTTCTTACAATTCCTTCTACGAAAAACCCCAAAGAATGAAAGGAAGGGAAATATGTGGAGGATATGGTGGCGGAAAGGTGGTGGACCGGCGGGCTTGGAGTGGCGGCAGTTGCAAAGATGAGGAAAGCGAAGGAAATACTTTTTGGAGTTAGCGAAGGGTGTCAACCGGGCGGGGTCTTTGGTGGGTTTAAACGGTTAATTATTAAGGATTTGTTCTTTTAGTGATCAAGTTGGGAAAAAAAATTTGTTTGGGAAATTTTTTTTTGGGGGAAATTCTTTTTCTGAAAATTATGTAAGAGAAAGGAAAGAAAAATGTAATAATTATGTTATTTTTTGAAGAAAAAAAAAGTTGAGTAAAAATTTAGAGGAAATTTTAATTTCTGAATTTTGGTAAACTTACAAATAAGTTTCTACAGTTAGGAAAATTACAACTACATTTCTAAACTATTCAAAAGTTTTTTGGTTTATTTTTCCACTAACACTAAAGCTGATATTGAGTTGAGTTACGCCAAGATTTAGACCGCTCAAATTGTGATCATTTATTAAATAATCAAATCTAAAGTTTATCTCATGATCATCATCAACTGATCATAGCCACAGAGTCCATTTCTCCAACAAACCTGGGCATCCCATTCTCAGCCATAGTAATCCATGCTTCAATCCCACCACTGGACTTTGAATCAAACACAAACGCAATATTCTTCACAGGATAGCTTGTGCTCCCCAACCAAATCGGACTTCCCCAGCCAAAATCCGCATCATACAGAGGAAATCCACACAAACTGGAAAATCTAACGATATGCAGATAATCTTTCAGGTATTTGCCGAATTCATCGAAGTTGCTTTTCGCGAATTCGTACCCATTTTCTCCCAGCAATTTACTGCAGAAGTTTCTGTCGATTTTCCCAATCGCGCTCCTCGCGATCCCCGCCAGGGCAACCCAGTCATCGCAGCCGTGAGCTGCGGCGTAAGCCATCTGGAAAACGTTGCCGAATAGAGAATCGGGTAATGGCGGGTCTGATCTTCTCCTCAGATTAACCGGATGCGCCGCGACGGATTCGTCGTCTTTTCCCAGCCCTTTTGTCACCATGCAGCACTTCCATATGTAAGCCGATACGACCTGGACCGGGGTCGAGTTTTCCGTTCCAGTACTACCTTGAGACTTGCGTAATTCGATGGCTTCGGAAGTGAAGATGAACCTCTTCGTCACGACTTTTTCCTGCGGCGGTTGTAGCCCTTCGGAATTCGGGTCGGGTTTAAAATCGAGGGAGTTTCTAGGTGGGAAAAGCGATGCAGAGTTGAACAGGGGAACCGGGGACGCGGTGGCGGCCGCCTTGGCCGCCCAAGCGAACACAAACGACCACAGCGTGCACCCGTCGGCAATTCGGTGGGATAAGCAGATTCCGATGGCGATTCCGCCGCAATTGAAGAAATTGACTTGTATCGCCGTCAACTCATCAGCCCTGACTAAGCACCCAACTGACTTGCAAGGAATCAGCTGATCGATCATCCGAACATCCGGGTGGTTCACAAGCTCGGAAAGATCACCGTCTACTTGGGATTCGGCGTAGAAAACACCGAATCCCAAATGACTTGAATCGCGGTCAACTCATCAGCCCTGACTAAGCACCCAACTGACTTGCAAGGAATCAGCTGATCGATCATCCGAACATCCGGGTGAAACAAGCTCGGAAAGATCACCGTCGACTTGGGATTCGGCGTAGAAAACACCTTCGTCGTTGCAATCAATGGAAGAAGCCTGGTCTTTTTTCCTTCCAGCCATGGGGTAGAATTGAGAAAGGGTTTCTGATAGAGATTCCTTCAGGCATTTGGAGATTTCAGAGTGATTTTTGAAGTTTGTTGGTGGTGGGTAATAGATAATGATAGGTCCGTAAGAGTGAGGAATCCGCTCGTCTATGAAAGAAAGCTTATATTCTCTGCAATTTAATGGAGTCGGAGAAGATGGCTTGATCAGCTCTGTGGATATCAGCTTAATCTTCATCTTTGGAGGATTGTTTCTGATCAGCTCTCTGCAGCTCTTACTACAATATAGTACTGAATTGTTGGTGACAATTTATTTGTTTTAATATGGGACCTCTAAATGTTTAAAGAAAATTTGAATAAAACATGCGAAAGAAAATATAAATATTGTGTTAAACGAGTTTATGTATGGATGAGATGACGTGCGCTTGCGCAGACGTTTAATCACTTTTTGGAAAATGATACTCGTAAAATAAAAAAATCATACAAAGTAATACTTATAAGAAAAATATAAACGAACATATGAGCATATGTTGACCCAATACATAAATATGTTTTACAGAAAATTACTAGTTGAAGCATGAAAGGGTAGAGAAATAGTCAAGATCTAAGCCTTTCCAACACTTATATTATATTGACTAACATTTGAGAACTTCAAGTTCTTGAGAAGTGTATTATTAGTGCAAGATTCTCTCTCTATCCAAGAAGAGAAAGTGTATTGACAAATATGGGATAGGCAATGCATCTTTTTAGGGTAAATTTTTTTTTTCCCTTCCTTTTATAATAGATGTAATGACGTATGATACGGAAGAAGATGAAACTAGTAGTACTAAATTTGAATGGGTAGATACTCGAGATTTTGTGAAACTATCATTATACTAACTATGTCTTTGAAATGATCTAATTTCTTTTCTAAATATACAAAAAGAATTCAAATAACGAAAATGTTCTTTTAAGGTTTGTGTTCAATCATTATTTCTACCCATAGATAACGAAGGGAGTTAGTTAATTGTGTTAACAAAAAAATAATGATATGCCCCTAAATTTTAAGAAAATTGTAAGGTCTAATGTTAGTCTTGTACATCTTGATCAAAACCAATCCACAAAAGTTGATTTTAGTACTTTGGAGCTGACAATTTCTTACCCAACACAACAACACGACACAAACCAATACGATATTTTTGGGTTAGGGATGAGTTTTGGCGGGTTCGCAGGTTATATGAGTTAACTCAAATAACACTAATAATTATACAGATAAGGTTAGGGTTGAGAATATCGATATGTTAACCTGCCAACTCTAACCGAAACGAGTAATTTAGACTAAAACATAAAAACACAACACGAACTCAAAATGTTCATGGGTTAAATAAGTCGACACTAATAATTAAACATGTAAACTTAAGATTGAGAAGTGTCTACACAAAAATCCACCAACCTAAACCTGATAACTTAAACACGATAAGAATTGTCACTAATATAAGATTAACCGACAAAAAAATGTTTTCTTTCTGACAATTTTTTATCTACTCTATAATCCATTGACTTGGTCAAATATAGTCGTATGAAACCTTAATGGACAGATGTAACTTGGAAATTGGATCTATGCCCCCCAACTAACCTGGACAAATACTAGTTATATTGTACCACATGGCGGACAATATCGGATATGATTCCAATTTATTGATTTTTTTTTTCCTTTTATTTTTGTATTTTGAGTATATATTTTATATTAAAAATCCTAAAAAAACTAATTTCAGAGACGATCATGCGGTGTGACGATTTTATTTATGGCGTAATGTCATAGTTTTTCATAAAATGCGCGGCTTATCCCTTTTTTATCCCTTCTCTCTTATTCTTATTATTTTTAAATTATTAAAGTATATATATATTATATGTTAATTTTGAAAGTAAAATTTCTAGTTTTAAATATGTTGTTTGGCCCTGCCTGGCGGGTCGACCCGGTCGGCTCGCGACCCACAGGCCTTTCCGGGCCAAATTATAAGGGAGACCCGGATGTGTGGAGACTCGGTCAAACCCGGTCAAGATCCGGGGCCGACTGGGAACCAGGTCGACCCGACTGACCCCGGGTTTTGCCATTTTTTTCAATTAATGATTTTTTAAAAATTTTGGCATTAATGAGGATTGAACCTTGGTCTCCAAGGTAAACAACAAGAGTACTTACCACTAAACCACAATTACCTATTGGATTACTTTTGTGAAAAATAGTATTTTAACTCATATTTTAATATGAATCATGTGCTTTCTAATAATAATATATTAATTGGACCATCTAAACTAATGTTAATCTCATTGTAATTCCTTATTATTTATAATTTTAAGACCATAATTTTTTATTAGTTGTTTTCTTTCATCTAAAGCTTGTTTAATTTTGTCATATATTAATCTAAAATATGTTTTCATTTCTTTCACATCAAATTTTATCTTTTTTTCCTAAGAAAATGTAGTAATATAATTTTATATATTTTTTAGAATATAACTAATATTTTATAATTTATTTACTTATTGAGTTTTATAGTAATGAATTTTAATGAGTAAGATAGTTGTAAAATTCAAAAATATATATAATTGTTGTGAAGAAAATATATTTTAACTAATATTATTTATATTATATATATTTATTTATTTATGACGTCATCCGGGTTGACTCCCGGTTGACCCGGGTCGTGCGACCCCTTAGCCTCGGCGGGTCGGTGTCCGGTCCGGGCCAAACACCATTGGTTTTAATTTAAGATTAAGACATATGCTTATTTGGGAAATTTAAATTCATACTTTTGAATATAAAATTTCATACTTTTGTTTACAATGATTTCATTTTTGAAAGAAAAAGAAAAAAACAAAAACTTTTGAAAGCAAAATTTTTGAAAAATTATTGAGTACATTTGTTGTATTCTTAAAAATAGTGTAGTTAGCCAATAGTAAAATAACAACTTATTTTGATTCTTATTTCTGGGCTCCTTACATGTTTATCGCCCTTTCAAGAAAATAGCATTTATCCCCCAATTGAATCTAACTGCACAATAGTAATGCAGGGGAGCATAGCATAATTTCTCAATAATTTTACCTTTAAAATTAAGTTAATTAACACATAGCTAAGAGCGGAGAGAGACGGTGATGGGCGGATATGCAGGCCGTTGCAACCATAAGAGAGTACTTGTTTAAAAAACACCTCTCTCTTCGTTCTTCACTTTGAAAAATATTTTTTTGTTGCAATATAAGAGTTTACTTTCAAATTTTTTACTCTTATCTTTACTAATATAATCAGGTGTGATCCACAATTAGCTCATATTTAATAAGTAAGGATATAAATAGAATAAATTGTGTTAAATGAACTATTTTAAGTGTTGTACCTTGACACTCATAATAAGTTGTACGTTGGTCAAAATGGACTTTTCTAATGAAACTGGGGTACTCTCGTGGTTTGATAAATAGATAACTTACCCTCTTGTGATTTGAAAGTGCACAACTTACCCCCACGTAGTTTGAAAATAGACAGTTTACCCCCAAATAGTTTGAAAATGGACAACTTACCTCTGCATCACATAGTTTGGAAAATGATTAAAATAGAAGGGGGTAATTTGTCCATTTTCAAACCATTAGGGGGTAAGTTGTCTATTTTCAAACCATATGGGGGTAAGTTGCCTATTTTCAAACCACGTGGGGGTAAGTTGTCCACTTTCAAATCACGAAGGGGTAAGTTATCTATTTATCAAACCACGAGAGGGTATATTGTACTTTACCCAAATTTTTGCAAAATCGAAGATAACCAAAAGGTCAAAGTGCATACAAGTCTAATAGAATGGATGAGGGAGACATTCACAATAAAAATCGCATGTAAAGGATAAATGAAGGAATTTTTTATTTATTTATCCAATTCATGGTAATTGGATCATACTGTATATAGAAATATGAATTTCACTAAACTTCACCTCTCTGACGTTTGATTTCAAATTCATATTTCATTATCTTCAGGGCTCCAGATCCTCTATTACACTCTTTGTTACACATTTTAATAACTCACCATAAATATTATTTTTTAAATTAATTTTTTTTTACCAATGTTATTTATTGGCATTTCTACATCATTTTAATATAATTTTTTTATTTTTTATATTAATCTTTTATTTAATATAACTTTATAGTAATTTTTAATTTTTTAATCTCAATAAATTAAAATAAATATACCCTAAACCAAAATGGGTGAACCCTTAGTCTAAAAATTTATTATAATGCTAATTAATATCATTGGTGAAAAGATTAAAATACAAAATAATATTAACATTGAGTTATTAAAATGTGTAATAGAGTATATAACATGAAAGTGTCAGAGGATCCTGACCCCTCATTAAGCTTTCAATTTACTATTATATTTATTTATTCTATTCTTAAAAAAATTAATAACAATATCATATTCTTAAGTAAAATATATACAAATTTTTTTATTTAAGAAAGAAAAAAACAAGTAAAGTTATATACATACAAAATAAGTAAACATCATTTTCAGCATTTATCAATTCCGGCCATAACAGGAACGAGTCATTCTCCAAGTGGTTATAACGCATAGTGTACCACCCAAACTCCAAATGTCGGACGTTGAGTTCTTACCTGTGTTCAATTTTTATCAAATTCGTGGTCCCAAAACTTTGTAATAGTACTTTATTATTTAAATTTAAAAAAATAATAATAAATGTACCATATCATTTTTAGTAAATGCCAAGAACCAATAAGGCCGCCATAACATATGACGAAAGCAAAATGTTACCTAAAAATAAAAATAAAAATTTGTCCATATAGTTTTCATCATCGTCATCATTGGACCACAATAATTTGGATTAATTATCATAAGGCCATAACTTACTTCACCACGAAAGAAAAATGTTACTTTTTTAAAAAATAAAAAATTCTGGTGTTGTGATTTTCCATCATTGGATCACAATAATGAGTTTAATCCTTAATCCATTAAACGTCCTTGTTCCAGCAGCGCAGAAGTTAGATGCGGAGTATGATGATGTGACATGTACGTTTCTGAAAAGGTTTGACCTGTAAAGGTAGAGTTGTGACTAACTTGATTAGCGATGCATTTTCGGATTTTCTTGGGCCTAGTATGATTAGAATTAGTCCTCATAAATTGTAAAAAAAAACATTTTTTTAGCCCCTCACAGGAAGAAAAGAAAAAGAAAAACAAACCATTGAGAATTAGTACATTACAAATTTTAAAAAATTACTATTCAATTCTCAGCAGATAAAATCGAATTTATTTTTTATTGCATCAAGTGTGAATTTTTGTAAGAAATACTCTATTTTACTTCAAATTAATTTGCTTAAAAATAAAAGCTCAAATACGTGCTAATCTTTTACTCCCTCCATTAAATTAGAAATATACACTTTAAAAAATATTTTTTGTTCCAATAGAATAGTCTACTTTCAATTTTTTTGCTCATCCTCTTACTAATATAATCATGTATGGTACACAATTAGCTCATGTTTAATAAGTAAGGAAATAAATAGTGTCAAATTAGTTATTGTAAGTGTTGTACCTTGATACTTACTGAGCAAAGTGAATTTTTCTAATAGAACAGAGGGAACTGCTAAAAATGAGGGATTAATCCTCACAAATTGATTTGTAAAAGACTAAAAAATACTTTCAAAATTTTGAGAAGTTAAACGGAGTATTATTTATTTAGTTTTATTGTGTGTGCACGAGTGTACTAAAAAGTACTTTTTACAACTCGTGATCATGGTTTGTAAGATCAGGATCCACATGAGATCGATTTAGATGTACGATTGGAATCGATGATATCAGGATCTCACGTAAGATCGATTTAGATGTATGATTAAAATTGATGAGATCGAATTACACAAAATGTGCATGTGTAAAATTACAAATAAATTATTAAAAACTACTCTTATTTGAAACATTTTAGTAAATTATTTTAAAATCGGAGTTATGATCGATTTGGTATTTTGAAAACGTAAAATCATAAGATTTCACGAGAATGATCGACCGGAGCAAACTATGCTGGTGATGGACTTTTTAATGATTCAGTTTAGATTTTATGAGGGTTCACATTTTATATTTATTTCATTCTCTTTGGGAGAATAAATCCTTGAAAACACAAGAAACATTACAATCACTCAGAAGTTGGTGCACTCACTCAATCGGAAATGTCCTGGCGGCAACATCATCATCTTTAAACTAGATATGGTCAAAGCTTTCGATCGGGTGTCTTGGGTTTTCTTGGAAAAGTTATTACTAAAAATGGGATTCCCCCCTCGCATCGTGCAGTTGATCCTCGGGAATCTCAGAGCAGCTTGATTTTCTGTTTTGATCAATGGCGAGCCGAACGGTTTTTTCCAGGCCACCAGAGGAATAAAGCAAGGTGATCCTTTATCACTTTTTCTTTTTATTTTGGTGGGAGAGGCTTTCTCTAGAGGTATGAAGGCCCACATTAAGAGGGGAACTTTAAAACCCTTCTCTACTCCGAAGGGGACCCCTCAAGTGTCACATTTGAGCTTTGCAGATGATTTATTGATCTTTTTGAATGCAAGCAGGGAGTTTATTAGAGGGTTCATGGAGTTCCTGCCACTACTACAAAATGAAGCTATTGTAACACCGCAAAAGTGTTGCTTTAGGCCCCTTTTTTTTGTTGCAATAGACCTAAAGAAACACTTTTATGAATATTGCATTATGTCCTGTTTCCTTAGGTCTAAGGAAACACTTTTTGCATCTAACGCAACAATTTTACAAAGTATTGCTATAGATAGCTATAGAAGCACTTTTGTTTATGCAACACTTTTCTCTTTTCTACTGCAACAGATTATGTACGTCTCCTTTGAGTATAGGCAACACTATTTAGTGCATAGGCAACAAACATATTTGTGTTTTATTCTTGAAATGTACACTCATGTACACTAATCGCAACACTTTTTCACAAAGCATAATAGTAATTTTAAATGATACTCATTCATTATTATCCACTTAAATGCAAATTTATAAATTACATATCCAAAATAATAATCATATTACAAAAAGATTTATAGTGTGCAATACTAAGTAACTAATGAAATTAGTGTCACACTATATACCCTATGGGTTTTAACAAAATTTAACCAAGTTTATGGTACATTCCAAAACTAACACTAAGAATATGGATATTTCAACTTGTAGCTAGTGTGAGAACTTCAAGAATGTCCACAAAAGCTTCCGTACATATAGGACTAAGCATACTTGACCAAAAGTGTTATAATTTCCTGCAACACAAAAAACAAAATATAAGAATATGATTATTTGGACAAACTAAATATATGAATTCCAGCACAACCAAAAAAAAAAAAAAAAAATCATATAGAAGTAGAGTAGGACTAAACATACTTGACCAAAAGTGTAATAATTTCCTGCAACACAAAAATGAAAAAAAAAAAAATATTATCTAGACAAGCTAAACATATGAGTTCCAGCATAACCAAAAAAATAAAACATATATAAGTTGAGTAGTTGGTAGTGAAAGAAACAAAGAACTTCTCTTAAATTATGTAAAAAAATTCTTACATACACAATTAACACTATTGCAAGCAATGATTATTTGGACTAGTTAAATATAAGGGGTCAGGCATAACCTAAAAAATAAAATTCAAAAATATCAGCAACCAAAATCATAAACCATTTTCATCAATCCATGGTGTCCCTAAACATGAATAAATATCAACAACCAACCTCATAAACCCTACTCATAAATCCATGGACTGGGACCGTACATAGGGACAAAAAAAAAATTGATTGATAGCTGTATATAGTTAGTAAAAGTAGTGAAATTTAGCACTAGAAAGCATCTAGAAATTTTACAAATGAAGGATTTTTCCTAGTAGTGTATCTCAGGGACATGAAAGAGCATACAAAAACAAGTTATGAACATAAGAAATCTGTTCCTAGACAAAATCATTATTCTACTTAAGCTCCTACCAGAGCTCCAATTCACAGTATAGCAAAATCAGATCGTGCTGGCAAAGAGAAGAAATTACAATGGAACTACTCCATTATCTGGTATTCCGCTGTAACAAGCAAACAATTAAAACTTCTTAGTGCCACCTTTGACTAGAATTAAGCTTTGCAGATATGGACCAAATGAATCAATTTGAAAGGTCAAGCTAGTGCTGTGATACTAGGCAAGAAATTATGTGGTATTCCAGTGTATATCAAGCAAATAATTCAAACTTCTTAGTGCCGCCTTTGACTAGCTAGAATTAAGCAACTGCAGATAATGGACTAAATGAGTCAATTTAAATAGCCAAGTTGGTGCTATGGTTCTAGGCAAAGAGGTATGAGACTAAAGCATTGAAGTGCAGTTATTTTAGTAAAAGCAGCACCGATCTTAAAGGTAACCAAGCCAAAAAAAATAAAATCTCTTCTAAAATGTTCAACAAAAGATTTTAGAATTAGTTAAAAGAAATAAATACCAAAAGCGTGCTGGACCTCTTGTCATTTCTTCGAAAACCACTATGGACAAAGTAGGGCTCTACGTTCCGTAGGAACTTTAGAAATGAATTTTTAATGTATGTAAGCAGATTAAACATTTAGTCATCATTCAACCTTTAAAAATCTGAATTGGCTCAAATATGCATAGCAACCTTGGTGCTAAAAAAGTACTGAAAATAACTTATCGAGCTTGAATACTGAAGACAACTTCTTCAATAGACAGCTGCTGCCTCCTTAGGAAATTGAAAGGGATAACTGATATCATTCACAAGATAGAAGACTCTGCATAAATAATTGGACATCCTCCTCTAACATAACTTGCACAGACATTCACTGACCTGAGTTGTACATTAAATCCCATTCATTCAATAATTCTAAAAGATAAAGAGAACCAATTTATTTCTGACCGAAGGGACTAGATTAAGGAGTAATCCAAGATTGAATATTTGTGATTTTATGTAAGTAACTATACTACATTACATAACAAAAATTTATGAAAGCAAGTCATTCTTTTCTCTTTGACATGTTAATTACTTATGAGTCTGTCAAACTGGATCATGAATATAATTTATCATATTCTGGTATAGAGCATAGTACACAACTTGTACCTGCACTTATAAGCACTTCTGATCCAATATCAAACCAAAGTACTGACAATAAGAAATCAACACTTTTGCTTGTCAAAGGAAAATCATAATTGAAGGGCAAACATAGAAGTCAAGCGTGAAGCATATATAACGTTATTTTAAAAATTACTTATTTCAGGAGTTTTTTCCCTTAAAAAGTAATTTTCAGTCCCTAACTTCCGACATAGAGAGGAAAAAAAAAACACACAAAAAAATAAAAAGGGATGTTGTTTTGATTTGCCGGAAACTGTTCCGACAAGAAAAAGAGAATGGTGACCGTGGCCGGATGAGCCTTGTGCGATCTCTTGTGCGAGTCGCACAAGGCTCGGAAATGACAAAATGATTTTTGGGAAAGATGAACAGTGCCGGCGACGTTCGAAATGACTAAATTACCCCTATATTTTTTAGGCTGTTAGTGACTTAACGTCTGACATGGACGGAGTGTCACTTTTTGAGCGAAATGAAAGCTTTGTGTCTGGAAAGGGACACTTTGAAAGAAATTGTCATTTTTTGCAAAACGCGATAGTTACGTGGTGTTTCATATATTTCACCCTTATTAATTTATAGAGGCTTTACTGTACGAAAGTATTTTTTCATGAGAAAAGAAGCATACATGATATCCACATATGATTTTTTTTTTTTTTTGGAATGGAGGATCTCGAGAGGGATTTTTGCAATGGTTGCCTTTGGTCTCAAGTTCACAAGAAGCAAGTTTATTAGTCTTTGTGGATTTTGTCTATGGTCTTCATAGCTCACAAACACTGAAAGTGATTTCTTGACAGGCTCCTCTTTTTGGGTATTTTAAAGAATATATATAATGATAAATGACTAAATGTGGAGTGCTTTGACTTAGCTGCTCTCTTTCGATGTTTGGACACGAAATTTGTAAAGGATACGATGTATATACTGAGCTAGATATTATCTTTATATCTACTAATTTCACATAAGAAAAAGATCATACATCTTTTATGCCGTAAAAAAACAAAGGAGAAGAATAAGAATAAGAATAAGCAGCACCAAGTATGGTTTAATTAATTTTTAGGCATACAAAAAAATACGAATCGATCAATAGAGAATCATCAAACCACATTACCAATGAAATCAACACCCATCTCAAGATGAACGCGTGTAAACTAACTTTAGTTCCAAACTTTTATAACAATCATGCACGAAAATTGCTTGAAGAACATAATTTAAAGGAAGAGGAAAAAAGAACACTAAACAATTGTTTTGATAAGGTGACTCATGAGATCTCTAGAGTATGAGTTGGGGAATTTGACCTGATTGTGGCAACTTTTTCAAGGGAAAATTCATATATCTACCGACAAGCATTTTTCTTCGTAAAATTATAAGCTTAGGCATGACCTTTGTCCCTAGTGCGCTCTTCGAATCACCTTATCGTCTTTTTTGTTTTGCGCTATGCTAACATGCCTTTTTTTTTTTTTTAATATTCTAATATAATGATATTTTTGCTGTTATTAAACTTAACAAAGCAAACGTATAAGGAAGTGTCTCATGAGGCATTAATCAATAAATTAAAGTTGATGAATAAATTAAATGTGAGTTTGGTATCTGTGTGAAAAAAGATTTCGTGAGATTAGATACAAATGAAGGCAACAGTCCAAGATTAATAAAGCTAATTATCCAGGAAAATAAATGAGGAGAACTTAATATAATAATGAAATGGGTAAGTTTTGAAACGTGTGAACTTAATTTATGATTTATTCACAATAAATACAAAATAAAAATTTTCATTTTCCACAACTGAAGGAAAGAATACAGTAGAATATTAGTAATTATAACTTTTATTCAAGTAGCAGCCAAGTGGCAAGTAATGTTATATAGTAGATTATGTGTTGGAACATTTTAATATAATTCATTTTTATTGATCAAATTGTAGCTTTAATTTTTGTGTTAAAAATTTAGTTACAAGTTTGATAGGTTACAAAAATGATTTGAGCAATAATCTTTAGCATTTGTGATAATGCTTAATTTTTGGTAACCGAAACTTAAAAAATGCAATTACATTAATCCATCAGTTTTGGTATCAAGGGAAATATTGAGCAATCAATTTTACACATTAATATTATGATTTGAAAGTTCATCCGGTTTGCATTTTGTTAGTCAAACGTTTTATATCATTATTTATCATGAATAGTGTCGGTTTCAAATTGCATCAATATTGCATTGATGATAGTTATATAACCGTTTGATATTTATATTTCTTTATATTAGAGTTTTATGAAAAAGCCATTTCAGCTTTCTTTTAGCATGGCATTTATTGATCTGAATTAAATAAATATTAATTAAGTGCTTTGCTGCTAATATGTATATAAAGACGTGTTTTGTGCAAGAAAGAGCAATTGAGTTTTTCTCATATTTCTTGTGTTTCATACAAATCCCTCAAACAAAATATAGCTTTGGCAAGGAGAGAAAGGTGTTAGAAGATTTGGTTATAGTTTCCAATAAGTGTGCAGATTGTTAGGAAAACACAGCGAGTGTACTGGGCTGTTGTATTCCGGGGGTGACAAGTTTCGACTATTCTATTGCACCAAAGATAATTCTTTGCAGAAGGGCTTGAATCACCTAAAGATAGCGACTACGCACCTCAGCTCTTCCACATTAGCTTTGCTATTGAATTATCTATTATATGTTTCTTTGTTTGTTTTATTGTTTTGCAAGTTACTTATGCGAGTTAGAATAACATTATGTGGCAGCCAAGTGACAATAAATTAGATTAAATAATAGGCTTACGTGACAGCCAAGTGACAAGTTGAGATGAAGCTTATGTTTATTTTTATTATATAGGGTAGATAATATTTGTAAAAAAATCACCAAACTCTCACAGAGAACAGAGATAAGGAGAGAAGGGCCCCAAATGTGAAATAAGAAATTGGGCTTATTGGGCTTTTGGGAAATGAAAAAATTGAACATATGGCCCAAGTCATAAAACCCAGTTTTCGTTTTCCCGCTCTGACTTCCGTTAATTATTCATTCATTCCTTTCCCCGCCATCCTCACTCTGAAAACAACTCCAAATTTCTAGAGAGAGAAAGTCGGACGAGGAGGGAGAAAATGCTGCTGGGGAGAGTCAGAAGACCTTCAGTTGGGTCTCTGGAAGCATTAGAGATGGAAAGGCCATCTCCCAAAATCATCAAAGACGATCCTCTCTCCGTTTATGGTACAACTACTTTTTCTTTTCTTTTTTTTTTTAAATTTTTAAGTGTTTTCTTTTGCCCCCTTTTCTTTTTGTTATGTTTAATTTAATGGATTGCCCAAGATAGCTACTGTTCTGTGTTGTACTCTTGATTATTTTGAACAATTTTGGGGAATTTCGTGCGGCCCTTTTGGTGTTTTTGGATGAGTATTGTAGTTTTCTTGGATTTCGTTTTTCTTTAAAATTATTTTTATTGTAGCAAGGTTTTAATTTGCTGAATTTAAGTTGGGGTCATGAATAATTATGGATTGGTAAATGGCAGGGTAGAGATTTAGATTCTTGATGTGCAAATTATGATCTTTTGTAATTGTAAATTTCATCCCAGCAAAAGTTGCAGATTGTTATGAGAAGTTGGAAAAAGTTTAAATTTCTATCGGATGTAGGTTTTTGTTTTGTTTCAGTAATTCAGATTGGTTTGAATCCATTCCCTTCATCTATTTGCTTAAAAATGGTTACAAAGTGAACACTGTGTGCTGAATTGAATTTCCCATTTCTTGGATTGCCATTAAGAATTTAAGATTCTTTGATGTTTGGGAACACGCGTATTCATTTCAACGTGAATTATTCTTGGATTGGATTGCAAAAATATCTGCACTGATGTCGCTCCAAATGGTTGAGAGCCCGTATTTCGGTTTGGATTTTGCCTTTAAAATGTGAAAAGTTGTTCTGGAAACATAGAAAAGTTCATTTAAAATGTAAAAAGTTGTGTTGTAGAAGTGATAAATGAGATGAATAAATGAAAAATGGGAGTTGGAAATACAGCCCCTAAAGAGTGGAAATGCATGAGTTGGTGTCACTGTTCATTTCTAGCAGTTCAAGCGTTTAAAGATTGCAAGAATAGTGGTAGAAATCATGCTTTACTGCACTTTGCTCAAAACAGTGGGAATATTGCTTTTGTCCGTTGCTCAAGTTTTACTGCACTTTTTTGTGATGTGCTTTCTGTGTCTAACTGTCTATCATGATTTTCCTTGAATTTTTGGAATCATGCTACTCTTAAGTATTCGAGACATGTGATATTGCGGTTGCAGTACCATCTAATGATGATTAATTCACTCCTTTACTTCACCAAGAACACATTACGAATGACCGGGGAAGATCATCTTTAGCATAATTAAGCCCGATTTAAGGATTCTGTAGCAATCTGTGAATGGCAAACAAATACTAGTAGGATGATTGGAAGTTCTAAGGATTTGCCCCAGGCTAAGACACCAGTCTCATGTTACCTGTGGTAGGGTAGTGTGTGATGAATGTACCCGAGCACTCCCTCCCAGTTCATGAATGTGTTAATTTTCATAACTTGCTTTCTTTTGATTTCAGAGACAACGCTGATGAAGCTTAAAGAAGGTTCTCGGCATTGCGATAGCCTGCACCCGGAAGATGCGATGAGCACTGATGTTAGTTGCGTGACAGAAAGTGATTGCACTGAAACAACTGGAGCTGGTTGTTCTTCGGCTACTTCCATTAATTCCACTGGGGAACAACTTGCATTGATGACCACCCCCAGTGAGCAAAGGAATAAAACCCCATCTGTTCTTTACTTGTTTTCCAAATATAAGAGTTCAAAGAACAGCCAAAGTTCACCTGATGAGGAAAGCATGCTGATAGATACTGTGTGTTCTTCTCCGAGTACTCCTCCCACTGTTAGCAGTTCTGAGCTAACGAGTAACCAAAGACAGCAACTCTCACAAGAATGCATCGGATCTAGGATGATCTAGTATCAAGTGCAGCATCGACGAAACTAATTGTAGCACCACAAATGCCTTTCTTAATGAAGGATTTCTATACATTCACACACTGGAGCTCTGATTTGGTGCATTAAGGACATCTGCATTTCATCAGAATTGTACTGCTGAGAGGTCAAACCAAAAGAATGCACCATGCCGGGCTCGAGACAGCTTCATGTACCATGGACTAAGAGGAACAAATTGATTATTAAGTAGGGAGCATTTGTTATTTTAGTGAAAAGTCGTTGTATTCTGGAGAACCCATTGTCCATGGAAATCAGGCTTGAAGTTCCATGGAATTTCTCAACATTGTTGTAACTTATAAGTGTAAGAACTTCCATTTGTATACTCAATAGATTAAGAGAAACAGTACCAAATTTACAACTGCACTAAATAGCCCTCAAAGGGGACTTCCATTTCAGTAACAAGTTGTAAATTTACAAGAAAAACAAAGAGGAAATGTAACTTTTTTTTTATTTCTCTGTTCTTTTCTCACAGATACTGATGAAAAAACCATGTACTGAAGTAAAATGAAAAATCACACAGTATCATCAGATTAGTCGAAGCACAAAATTGGATGACCGCAGCAAAAATCTCCAAAACTAAAATGAGTAGCATGTGGTGAAATATCTATTCTTTCAGCCATGGCTCTTGGGCCGGCGTCCAATCACATAATTCGCCTTCTTTAAACCAGAGATCTGCAAAGGGAAGACCAAGATTTATTGAGTGGACTACAAGGAAACTTGGTAAAGCAGTCAAAGTTTAGGAACATATATTAGCATTCAGTTTTCCAATTTCATGCAAAGAAACTACAAGTAATTTGTTGTATGTCCAACCATCCTTTTAGTTAGCAAAAGTGACTCCAACTATTGTCACAACAAGTCTGATTGTGATTAACAGACGAATAAAATCCAGAAGACAAACTTAGTAATAGTAAGTGAGATCAGTGAACACAAAATCTCAAGCACTTCCTCCATACTTCACTTCTTAAACATGTTTAAGAATGAGAACCTAAAAGCTACAGCAGATTCATTGTTTTCAGATCAAATACGAGATTCACGAGTTTAGTTACTAGCACTTGAGGAATATCAAAGTTCTTCAAACATTCATGACGTCTGTGTAATGTGCATACCGAAAAGCACTTTCACATTACAATTCAATACAAAACTTTGTCACAGAATACAAGTTGAGGTACAATTAAGATTTTGCAAATGAATTTCAGAAGAGGAAGTACAACTATATATACCAAAATAGAGCCAAACATACAAATGCTGTCACAAAGGACGTCCTCTTTTTCCATATTTGTATTCTAAATGGTAAATGTAAGGTGGTTTCTGGATTTTCTTTTTCATTCCTTTTCATCAACAATCTTTAAGGTCAAAATGGGTGTCGTAACAAAATGAAAACTAGTGGCACTGATATAAAGCTACTAATTTCAAATAACCACAGCTTTGGTCTAATCATTCACCTTCCTTTCATCATCCATCACTAAAGATTCCACTTATAAGTGATAAAATGCAGATTCAAGTCTAACAATAAATACAGAATGCTTAAGGAGATTACATTTAGCCTGCATGCATCAGGCAACATATATTTCAATAAGCTCTAAGCAAGCAGCAGAGTGTTTACAGGATCAGTTCTGAAGGATGACAATTAAAAAGGTAACACTATAGGCAAAAATTATAAAAATTTAAAAGAAAAAGAAGCAATATATAATAAGAGCAAATCAATCTGACAACATAAAGAACCAACCTATTTCACGCTTGCCATTCTCAGGGCTATCACTACCGTGAACAACATTCCTGCCAAAATAACAAACAATGAGAACATGCAATTAAACAGCCAAGAGATTTAGGAAAGAAACTTATGCATATGCTTCACTACAATCAAGTCCAAGCACATTAGTGCCCAACCTTCCCGTTTGGA
The DNA here is from genome assembly GCA_016801395.1 of Leptodermis oblonga. Classification (NCBI taxonomy): domain Eukaryota; kingdom Viridiplantae; phylum Streptophyta; class Magnoliopsida; order Gentianales; family Rubiaceae; genus Leptodermis; species Leptodermis oblonga. The sequence goes on from CM028759.1 coordinate 10,970,229, forward strand.
CTGCAAGATCCCCCCTGATGGTGCCCGGCTCCGCTTGAAGAGGATTTGTTGCTCCTATTAGTTTACGAGCGGATGCAACTACACCAACACCCTCCCATGCCTAGCCAGCAATGTCAAAATGATCAGAATTAATCATATATCACCAGCATTTATTTCAGTATCTTCGTGAGACTGATAAATAATCATATTACAAACGTACCATACACACAACAGGACCAGAAGTAATGTACTGAATTAATTTCGGGAAGAACGGCTTGGACTGCAGATCCTTATAATGTTCCTACAGCATCAAATTACCATCAAAAGGTTAATTAACATAGAGGGCATTCAAAATTATGCTGGCTGCAAACTAGCTTGCCAATCCAACAATCAAGGCAACAAGGCAAATTGTCAAAAATTGCATATCATGACAAAAATAGTTACCAAAAAAAGAAAAGTCAACATAAGGTGTTTCAGTAAACAAACCTCAGCCAGCTCTTGGGGACATTGAAAAAGCTTCAGCCCAGTTAGCTTAAACCCCTTTTTCTCGAATCTTGAAATTATCTCTCCAACCTAAATAGAAACCGAATTACCCATATTATCCATACAACAAATCATTTCACCACCAAAAAAAAGAAAAAGAAAAAAAAAACCAATAACACTAAGCTTTAATCATACTTCAAATAACATTAAAATTAATCAAAAAACAAGAGGAAAGAAAACCAGACAAAAAACTTACAAGTCCACGTTGAACACCATCTGGCTTTATCATAATGTAACTTTGCTCCACTTCCTATACTCAAAATTCAAAAAAAAAGTAAATGAAATGCAAACAGGGTCATGGTTATAATTCCACAATTCGATGTTCCACATTCTATTTTGTAAAAAAGAAATTAAATTTTTACCAGGGAAGCAACCAAGTGAGGAAGGAAGATGTGGGCCTTGCGGGAGTTCTTGGGGGAACGGCGGGATGATTTGGCACATGAGAAAAGATGAGACGGCAGCTGAAATGCTGCTAAGCGGCGGTGGAGGGTGGTTTTGGAGGGTGCATAAGACAAATTGGCGGCATTTGTAGCCGTCAGTGAGCAGAAGGAGAAAGAGTTAGAAGAAGGATGAGATTGGAAGCAGGAAACACGAGGACAAGCTCCACCTAACGCTACGGCCAAAGTCTCCATTCTCTGTTTTTTCTTCTTTCCTTCTGTACCCAGAAATAGCAGTATATAAAAGAGGGAGGATAAAAACAATAAAATGAATTCATTGCTTAGGCGCAATTACATCTATGCCCCTCTAGCCCTATTAATATTCGGCTTATATAATTAATGGGTGAGACTATAACCCCGTTATCAGAACCATTCAGTCATTGGATTTGTTCTATGCTATTGTGTCATTCATCAAATGCCATAATGACGGAATGGTTCCTTGATGAAACTGTATTTTTCCCATAATTTACTAGCCTCGGTGAAATTTGGCGAAATTACTATTAATTATTTGAAATTTTGAAAAATTATTATTAGTCCTCCCAAAGGTTCAAAGTTTCTCAAAGTAACATAAAGGCGGCTTCTTGTGTATATCTTTTTTTATTGATGGGAAGAAATGATAATTTAACTAAATTAAAAAGGTTAACAGTTACGTTGACACAAATTTGAGAGGTAAGAATATTTTTTCAAGTATAAGGGAATATTGATAGTTGAAACCTCAAGGGGTAATTAAATGTAATTTTTCCATATTATTGTGTTATTGTCTATATTGCCCCATATGCTTTAAGGTATACATCATCTCGTAAAATGATATTGTTACCCTCACATATTATTGTTAATAGTATGCAAGGGCAGTCATGTCATTTTAGGAATATTCATACCTTAATATTATGGATAAATTATATTTTTCAATCTCTAATGTCTTACTAAATTATACTTCTTCCGTTCTACTCAAAGAGTCCACTTTCAAAAAAAAAAAATTATCTCATTTAAAAAATTCACTTTAAATTTATTTACATTGCATACATTTACTAATATAACAATGTGTGGTTAACAATTAACCCTTATTTATAACGTAAGGATATAAATGAAAAATATGGTGGTAAATTACTTATTTTGAGTGTTGTACCGCACAACCCATATTAAATTGTACACATTTTAAAGTGGACTCTTTGAGTAAGACGGAGGAAGAATGTTAGTTCCTAAAGTTTCAGCAAACATGGACCGGGTGAGATCAAGTGTCATTTCTCCTAGTTTTCATTAGTTCTTGAGGTGCTCTTTATTGCCATTTGCAAGTTCTCAAAGAATTTAGAGTTTTTTGCCAAAATAACACATTTTACAAAATTAATTGCCAAAATAAAACAAACTCAAACTAAATTGCCTAAATAACATCTTTTTTGCCAAGTCAGCTTTGGAAAAGAAATAAAAGGAAAAAAACAAACTTCCATCCATTTCCATCCATGTACTGACTTCTCTTCTTCCGTTACTCTCTCTCTCTCTCTCTCTCTCGCTCCCTCTTCCATCACTCTCTCTCGCTGCCTCCACCTCTCTCACTTATTTCTCGCGCCTCAGCTGCATCACCTCTCTCCGCCGCTCTCACCTATTTCGATTTTCTCTCGCCACCGCCGCCTCCATCGACTTGCTCTTCGATGAGTTTGTGTCGGGTGATTTTCGATTTTGAATTTCAATGGCCAACGCGACGGGTTTGGGTTTCAGATTTGGTTGCGGTGGCTGTAGGTTTTGTCGATCTGGGTTGCAGATCTGCGTTTTCGGGCATTATTGATTTTTTTTTTCTGAGAAACAGAAAGGGCTCAAGGGTGACGAGTCTGGAGTCTTCATCTTGTTTTTTGAATTATTGAGTTTTGATTTGCGGGGCTGTAGGTTTTTTGTGTTATTTTTTTTTCTGGGCTGTGAGTTTTTGTTTTTTGTTTTGGCTATGATGATTTTTTTGTTTTACCTGTGATGTTTTAGCAGATATTTTTCTGAGTTTGGGTTTCAAATTGGGCTGCGGACCTTGCGGTGGGTGTAGATTTTTTTATTTCCTCTTTTTTTCGGAATTATTTCCTCTTCTCCGGCAGTTCTCCCCTGCTTCAGTTTGGGTTCAGGTTGCTTAATAGCACTAGTCTTCATCTTCATTGGGGAGTGTAGAGTTTAACAACGACAAGTGATGACATAAGTGCAGCGACGTCTTCATCTTCTACCTGAACGCTTGTTGAAGTTGAACACGAAGGGTAGCATTTGACATGCTTTTATCATTTGAGAGCACCATTAAAGTATGAGTTATGAAGCACCAGCATTGGGTTCCAATCATTCACTTATGTTATGCAGAGTATGAGTTATGAACAGCAGCCCCTGTATATTTATAAGTACAAGTATTGGCTTAGGATTTCCAACTAGACAAGTAGTAGTTTGTTCCAGCATGTCACTGGTTAGTATGGTGACAAAAAATGCTGAGCATCCCTTGTACTTTGAATTAGATTTTTGTAAACTGTTTGCTTCTTCAAACATTTGGCGATCAATGCACATTTGTCGCAGTTGTAATGCTCCTATATAAGCTGAATATAAGGCATAATTGATATGCATATGTACTTTTTTATTTACAATTATCTCCCACTTCTGGTGATTTATGAACTGGTGAAAGAAACCAGTTATTAGACCTCAATCTGCACTAAACTGAAGAAAAAAATGCAGAATTTACACCAAGCTCAAAAATAGAAATTGAACCAAAAAAAATGCTGAGAAAGTGTAGAATTTGCACAAACTGAAGCCAGAAATGGGAAAAAAAAATCGAAAATCACCATAGGTGAGAGCGAGTCGATGGAGGCGGCGGTGGCGAGAGAAAATCGAAATAGGTGAGAGCGGCGGAGAGAGGTGATGCAGCTGAGGCGCGAGAAATAAGTGAGAGAGGTGGAGGCAGCGAGAGAGAGTGATGGAAGAGGGAGAGAGAGAGAGAGAGAGAGAGTAACGGAAGAAGAGAAGTCAGTACATGGATGGAAATGGATGGAAGTTTGTTTTTTTCCTTTTATTTCTTTTCCAAAGCTGACTTGGCAAAAAAGATGTTATTTAGGCAATTTAGTTTGAGTTTGTGTTATTTTGACAATTAATTTTGTAAAATGTGTTATTTTGTCAAAAAACTCAAGAATTTATACAACCAAATTCTCGAGAATTAAATATTTAAGATACAAAGACGTATTGGAATTGGACCAGATCGAATTCTCTATCTACTTTCTACTATGTCTTATGTCTACCGTTTCATGCTTAAAAGTGGGGTTAGCCTATCACATTTAGGGATCCACAATCATATTGTGAGAGAGTCAACACTGTATAGTCGACTCAACTAGTGATCCGTGGTCCTGCACAATTGGACACTTTAAAACTATGGTAGAGATTGAAAAGAAAATTTAAAAAATTGGGAAAGTACATAAAATTTGCACAGAAACTTTGTTGCTGCTGCTGCATTACTTTTATATCTGAAAATTTGACAAAAAGCCGCGTTTTACATCATAAAATTGACACGGCTCAAAAAAATACAGAGAAATAATAATAACCTAAAACTAAAATCAGCTGTCAGCCACTTAATCGGCTGTTTTAAAAACAAATAATAAAAAAACCTATAACTAGAAGAATTAGGCCATTTTGACCATCAAAGAATCACAAATGTCAATGTTTCTACATCAATAAAACCAGTCAGTAAATGCTTTCAAAACCAACACTAATTTTATTCCCATCTTTCAGAAACTCAAAGCCACACAGTACCATATATTTGCTCAAGCCTTTATTCTCAAACTCTCACTCCAAATCCATCAATGGAGTCAGTGGAATTTGTTTATTGGAAAGCCATCAACATGGAAACTCACGAGCGCGTGCACACATACTTACAGTATTTCTCATGAGCACGCGTACACATACTTACATGGAAATTCAGCATTTCCAGCAAGAAGCTGCAATGATAGGCTTTGAGTTCCATCCAAGAACCAAGCACCCCTTCTCCTCCACTACAGTGTACCCTTCACAGGCATTGATCTTCCCCAGCCACTGCTTTGCCTGCGCGATCATCTTGATCGGCGCAGCCTGAAACCCGGCCCGGCTCATCCTCCTCCTCCACTGATCCACCCTCTCGTGCCTCTCCAGCCTCGCAGGCCCCTCGCAGCTCACAATGTTCTTGATCTCCTCCGCGAAGTAGAACTGCTCGATCTTCGCCCGCCTCGTGTCATACTTAGGCAGCATCGCATCAAGGGAGTCGAAAATCGCAGAGTAGTAATGCAAGGCCTCCATGAACCTCCCAAGGAAGAACGGTCCGTTGTGGCTCGAGTCCTGCTCGACTATTACCAATATTTTGGGGGAAAGTTCATGGATGATCTGCAAAACCGAGTTGAGAGCACCTCTACTCTCCTTCACCACACAATGCAGCTGCAAAATGCTGTTAACCACAAGCACTTCGCCATCAAACACTTTGATATCTTGAGGCTTGAGGCTTTCCAAATTGCTTTCCACCACTGAGAACTCCAAATTCATACCAAAGCTCTCGGCGTAGGCCTCGAGCTCCTCCCCGATCCCCCGGAGCCTCTCAACGCAGAGGCCGACCGCGGTGATCCTGATGGACTCAGGCGGCTGGCCGGGGCGGGCAGCGAGGCTCTCGATCAGCCTCCGCCACTGGTGGCCTCCGGGCAAGCCGAGGCTCATCCCCAGGTCCACCACGTGGACAGAAGTCTCTCCCTCAAAGGCTTCCAATATGGAACAATTCGACACAAAATGTCCGAACTGAATGTACGGGCAGATTTCGTAAGCCAGGTGTAAGGCCTCTTCCTTTTTGTCCGAATAGACATCGTCCATTATGTTCATTTTCGGGGCGACGTAGCCGACCGCCCCGAGCGGCAGGACCAGAGCCAGTCGATCCTCTAGGCCTTGCACGAAACAGGACGCCACGCGCTGGAAAGAGGATCCGAAAACTAAAGCCTTCGCCCTGAGATCGGACAACAGGACTGAGGCGTGCGACTTGTCGCGGCACGCCACGGCTTCCGCGCAGGAAATGAGGAGATGGACTAATTTCATCCCGTCCACGTCGCCGTCGCCGTTCTCCCCTTCTTCACCTCCGACGACATTCACAGAGATACGCGCCGCCGCTTCTTCGACCGCCTCGGCGGCAAGGTATCTCTGCGTGTAAGTCCAAATGTGGTCGCGAAAATGCAGCCTCGGAAGGCTGTTGACGCTGTTGGTGCTGCTGGTGCGATAAATTCCGGCATTACTACTTCCGGAGGTGCTGGAGCTCATACTCATGTCATCGTTCATGCTGACAGTCCTTTTCAGCCTCTTAAAATCTCCGCCATTTTCGTCGGAGAAAGCTGGGAACCACGACCCAGACACATTTTCCAAGATGGTTAAAATTGGCGGAGAAATTCTCTCAAAAGATCTAAAATTGGGATCAATGGAGCCTGCTGGAGTCATTCCAAAACTGCCCAAATCATCAAGGGGAATATAAGGTCCTGGAGCCATTTCTGAGCTCTCTTTTTTTTTTTTTCCCCCCTTTTTTCTTGAGGGTTTTGATTTCTTAGGCTCTTGAAAGGACCATTGAAGTAGGTTGCCTCATATTTATAGGTCACTAGTTTTTCTTGTTCGTTAAAATCGATGGAAGTTTTGTCAAAAGCTCTTACTACAAAATCGATTTTTTAATGAATTTATCGTATTATATTACATAGAGCAATTAGAAAAAACCTGCGAATTAATGATTTTCTTTTAAGGTTACTGTTTCGTTGAAGGATCAGCATTTGTTCTTTTCAGTATTCTAGAATGAGGGCAAGTAATTAAGCCTTTTTGCTAATTTTGTGCGTGTCTGTGACTTTATTATTATATTCTTTGTTATAAACATTCTTTTTTCCTTCTTTCCAATGCATTGACCTTCTGCTTGCATGGCTTCAATTCATATGTACTCCTCAAATGCACTTGCATGAACAAGTATGGGTTTCAATTCGTCTTGTGTCCGATTTCATGGGTTCGTGTCAACGCTCGAAATTTTATACATTTAACTATTCACGTACGTCGATCTACAAACCTAGCAAATGTTTAACCTTTTTATATATATCATGTTTTATTTTTGTATCAGGCCAAAAGTTGTCACCCTTGCCAACTAGATATTAGATAAGCATACATTAAGAATAACAATTTCTTACACAACACAATGTAAATTTGTTATGGTTGAGTCATAGCGGGTTCGCATGTTGAATATGGGTCAACATTATAATAGTTAAACTAGCTAGTAAGGTCAGAGGTTAGAGCGTCGACATTTAAACTCACAAACTCGAACTTGTGAATCCAAACAAGTAATTTCTGGTATAACATGAAAACACGTAAGACGTGATAATATAAACTGATTATGATTAAGTATTCTAAGAAGAGTTGCAGGTTAAATAGGTCTAACACAAATAGCACAGAAGTTAAAATATGTTCACACAGTAACTCGTTAATCAAAATTCGACCATTCCATGAATTGTGGACCGTCTCTAATGTAGTAACATGGATAAGATAAATGTACGTGCGTACGGAGCAGAATGCATATGATGTGAAAGATATAATACAAGAAGTGAACACGTAAATTTCTCTTGTTTTTGCTTAGATCAAGTATGAGATTTTGTTGTCAATTAGTGATTCCTCTAACGATTCACTAGAAAAATCAGCTTTGTAATTTGTGACTCGGAAACTGTTTGTATCACTATTCGCTAGACACACTTGAAAGGAAGAAATAATTTTTATGTGTTCAGTGTATTTTATGAGAGATTTTAAACTTTAAAGGACTGTAGCTTTTGTTCATTTAAGGCCTGAATTATCTTAGACCTTATCAAGGGAGAATAGGATAGAGGATCTTACAGAATACCCATTTTGCTGGAGTATATATATAATGATGAGATTATTCGAATATGGTTATATATAAAGTACGAGCTAGCTACAATATTTTATCTCCCTTAATATATACAATCTTTAATAAATTAGAGTTTGTTTTATTTATTTATTTTGGGATTTTTAGTGGGTCCCACTCCTAATTAATTCCCTCCCCTTTTTTTTCGGGTAGGCTTTGAACTTGCGAACTATGCGGTGGGTTCATTCGTGACTAATTACGGCTCAATTTCTATTAAAGTATGTTTGAAGATTGTAATAAGTTTTCGGAGTTATCTATGTTGTGAATATTTCTATATCATATTTACATGGAAAACGTCTCTATATTTTGGGACATCAGTACTACACCATGTTTGGAACCTTTACATGCATTAATATCATAGGCTCCCACACCACGTACCAATACGCCTCCACACCAGAATAACACCTCTAAATTTTTTTTAAAAATTCACAAATCTTATCAGTAATGTAATGCAATTCGATATGCACGTACTTACACCAACCATGTTATCACTTGAATTTGAACCATGGGAAAATCACAAACACAAAATAGTCTCTAGGGCAAAGTACACACCCATGAAATTCAATAAAAGTACCAAAATGACTGTTTGTTTTCAAAAATAACAAAACCAAGGCTGGTGTCTTAAATGTAACAACGAAATGCACAAAATAAACTCTACGATTTTTATGAGTTTAAAATCTATTTTATTACTTTTCGAAACACAGAGATAGTTTTGTACTTTTATTAAACTTTCAGAAGGTATTTATAATTCATCATTTTATCTCTATTAGTTCGTTGCACAAGAAATACAGTTGTGTATTTTTTTTTTTTTTTTACAAATAATTTCATTTGTTTTACCCAGCTTGCATCTCTAAGGTTCGAATCCATGACCTCTGGGTTACAAAGTCCTCCCATTAACTAGCACCCCAACCCTCCCTCCCCGTACAATAGTCGTGTTTAACAATTCTTTTACCGACAAGTTTTAACTTCCGTTTTTTTCTATTGAAAATGAAAAGAACATATACAGTATTTTTTATCTTTTGAAATGGCCATTATTGTAATATTCTTATCTATTGCATGAAAGACATGACACTCTTAGGCAGAAACTTAAAGAAGTAGAAATCGAACCATCGACCCCTGAATAGCCGTCTATACATCACAACCGTTAAACATCCTATAACTTGTATTAAATATTTTTTAGATATTTAGGATAGACTTAAGTATAGAATGAGTCATTTTCACCATTGTTCCTTGTCGATTTGGTGGGAGAATTTTTTTAAAATTTTAGACCAATGGGAGAAATATGTGGAGTTTTCCGGGTAGGCTAGTGTGTGGAAATTGGCATTTGCAATATAATTCAATTGGCCGGCCCGCATAGGCTACTAGGAAAAATTTTACATGCTTTGTTAGTTTCATTCTCCTTAATAAAATATGTGTTTTTTGAGGATATTTAATTTGTGAAGCCTCTCCTTTGATTGCCTTCTTGCAGTTGGCTTATGTACTCTTCAAACTGGCTTATACTTTTCTATTTCGATACAATCCTCGTATGATTATTCATGCGGCCAACAAGGAGAAAAAATGTAGTTCCTACCATTTTATTTGCGACAACTTATATTCCATGCGTCTGACTGTTCAATGGCACACATATTGAGTTAAATCTCCCAAATATCGTAAAAATGCACGTATCGAGTTTAGTCTATGATGTATCAGGTTTATCTATTGATATATAGATATTAAAAGTTTAGTTGCTAAAGTATCGTGTGTTAAATTTAGCCTCTGATGCATCGAGTTTATATGCTAATTTATTGCGGTAGTGAGTTTAATTGCTAAAATATCGTGTATCGAGTTTGGATTATAAGGAATTGTTTATCGAATTTAACCTCTAGTGTATCGATTGTAGCTCTGGTTCCTTCAACATGATCGATGCACCTAAGGAGTTTAGGGATTTATGTCTCCTAGATAAACAAGGGTGGTGCCTTACATTCTCCTTATGAAGGCTATGTAGTACTTGATTTTTTGTATTCAGCATTCATGGACTGCATACATTTCACACATATAATTTTGTTCATAATGTTTTGTAAGGGTAAGGCTCATTACATCTCTCATCTTTGAGTGTGATTTTTCAATTTTCATATTAATAAGAGGGTAGCCAATCATGCCAGTTACTTAGTCGGTGGTTTTTAAATTTTAAAAAAGAGAAAAAAAAATCTAGTGTAACTCCTATCCTAAGTATTCCATTTATGAGTTTAATTGTTAAAATTTTGAGTGTTGAACCGTATGACGGTGGGGTTAAGAAACAATTATTATTTTATTTCATTCTCATTTTTATTTTTTATAGAAACGATTATAGGATCGTTCGGGATAGAAGACATACGTTATGTGTACTATTAAGTGTGATTGCTGATCAAACATTTTTTCTTGTACCTGATTTGATATAGGTAGAAATTTCACCATATTAATAATTTTCTCAAATCTCATGGAGGTATATATAATTAACCCTATTGTTAATGAAATCTAGGCATAACAAGGTGCTCTTCGTTTTGTTAAAAAAAAAAAGAGTCTATTTTGTAATATGAAAAATAATATTACAAAGTCCCTACTTTTAATGAAATATTATAGATCAACAAAGTTAAGCTTCTTTGGGAATAGAATAAAAGTGAAACTAGCCCTGTTTTTGGTAAAACTATCTTTTGGAACGACTCACCAGGATTGGCAGGTGTTGAATCCATGACCTAAATACATAT